>OX465292.1:75642749-76145372 GCA_949987695.1 Merzomyia westermanni
AGTTTTAACGAGCTCAAGACCAGTGGATAATAATTCTTGGTTAATTATTATTATTTTTGATTAGAGGAAAAATTGAAAGCAACAAACATATACAACTAAAGCATAGCACTATTTCGAAAACAGCCACGATTTCTCGTCAGACTAATTCGTATAGTTTTGCTATTTTCAGAGGATCTTGTGGAGAATCGAACCCACTCACTCTGATTGCAAAGCGCAGCTGCTTAACCCATAGGGTATGCTGCGTGTAGTTTTGCAGGCTGCTTAATTCAAGTTTTCCTCTAATTGTTGTTTGTTATCTTGTCAACGGTATACACAATATTTAAGACATTATGTCTATATATAAATCATGTATGTTGGACTTTGTTTTTGTACATTCTTCTTTCTATTTTTAGAAGATAGTTATTGTACATACCCGCGTGCTCCGGTATAAATTTTTATTTTTGTTGTTGGTTTTATGGTCTGTTAATTTTTACATATTTTTGTAAGTTTTAACGAGCTCAAGACCAGTTGATAATAATTCTTGGTTAATTATTATTATTTTTGATTAGAGGAAAAATTGAAAGCAACAAACATATACAGGCTATAGTTATAGTACTATTTCGAAAACAGCCACGATTTCTCGTCAGACTAATTCGTATAGCTTTGCTATTTTCAGAGGATCTTGTGGAGAATCGAACCCACTCACTCCGATTGCAAGCGCAGCTGCCTAACCCATAGGCTATGCTGCGTGTAGTTTTGCAAGCTGCTTATTTCAAGTTTTCCTCTAATTGTTGTTTGTTATCTTGCCAATCGTATACACCATATTTTAGACATTTTGTCTATATGTAAATCATGTATGCTGGACTTTGTTTTTGTACATTCTTCTTTCTATTTTTAGAAGATAGTTATTGTACATAACCGCGTGCTCCGGTATAAATTTATTTTAGTTGTTGGTTTTATGGTCTGTTAATTTTTACATATTTTTGTAAGTTCAACGAGCTCAAGACCAGTTGATAATAATTCTGGCTAATTATTATTATTTTTGATTAGAGGAAAAATTTAAAGCAACATATGTAAAAATGAACAGACCATAAAACCAACAATAAAAATAAAATTATAATTCTATTTGTTTCATATAGCCACATAGTAGTTAATATAACACTGGTATACAGCCAAAAACCACCAGAGATGCGAATATGAAAGTCGTATGTAAAACTACCCCCTGATTCCGAAAATCGAGGTTATTTTTGATTCTATTGTACCGTTTTGCAGATATTTACTATTTACCGTTATTTCAAAAAAAAAAACAAAAAAAAACAGATGGCTCCACTTAATCATGTATATGTCTTGAACAATTCCAAAACCGTTTGAAAAATTTAAAACCTAATAAAATTTGCTAGAAACAATGCATGTAAGACTTTTCGCCAGGACCTGTAGGTTCGAAGATAATGAACAATCAATACGGAAAAAATGTGTACTTTGCGAAGAAGGATATCGAAAA
This sequence comes from Merzomyia westermanni, assembly GCA_949987695.1. Lineage (NCBI taxonomy): Eukaryota > Metazoa > Arthropoda > Insecta > Diptera > Tephritidae > Merzomyia > Merzomyia westermanni. Next base: position 75,644,230 of record OX465292.1, read on the forward strand.
CTTTTTATTTTTTTCCATATATTTTCTCTGTCCAATAAAGTCGATGGACTAATACAAAAGTTATAAGCATTTAAATAAATATAGCCATATAAGACTGAAGAAAAATAACCTCGATTTTCGGAATCAGGGGGTGATTTTACATACGAATTTCATATTCGCGTCTCTGGTGGAGCAAAAAAGTTCGAATTTGTAGACAAGTGTAGCTAATTACGTAAACATTTTAAATATGTATCTGTTTTATGTGAATACTAAGAAATAGTTTATGAAATGTACGTTGCAATTAGTTACTTTTGCCCATACATTATATGCATTTTTTCATACAAACATTAAAAGTAAATAGTTTTTACTAATTTATTTATGCGACTTTGTTGCTTGTGATTTTTTGTTTGATACTGGTAATACGTTAGTTAGCGCGAATATTTATTGATAGCCCATAAATATTATTACTTATGACATTTTTATTTTCCACAATATAGCTTATACATCATATGTATTAGTTTTATTCAGAAGTTATATTTTACTTGTGTGAAGTTTTAGTGTTATTATGAATTTTTTAATTTATACAATTAATGTTCATTTTGTGAAGTATCGCCTATACATTATACGTATTTGTTTTAGGCAAAATTAGAAAGATTATTTAAAAACAATTTTAACATTTTGTTGTTCTTGTGTTGCTACATGAAAAAATTGTTTTGCATTTCATTTTAGTAATACTTTCAATTTCGTAATACTTTTAGTTTCAATGTAATTTGTTGATTTGTTTCAACTTAAGTTAATATCTAATAAAAATATATAAGTAGCCAGCGAATGTTGGCTTTGTGAATTTGTTTACCGTATATCATTACGGTCCAACCCAAATCTTTTTGGACGGTGTTTTGAATGTAAACTTTATTTAGTTTAGTACCCAGTAGTTTATTACGTCGGAAAGAAACGATGACACCTTCTTTGAAAACTTGTTTATCATTGCTTCAGCGTTTTACAACTTTTTCCTAGGCGGAAATATGTTTTGACTTCATTTGGTTTAAATGAAGTTCTGAAAATGTATTAATTATATCTATTGGTTTGGCTTAAAAGGTGGCATGTATTGTGTTGTTATATTTATGAGTTGCAAGTAATATAAGTTCGGATATATCAGTTATGGTTTTTTCTGATTTCATGCAGCGAGCCATCTCTGTTATGGTGGAAAGAAAACGTTCTATCTGCCCATTCCTCTTCCTTTGAAAATAATCTCTAAGCATATGATATATTGTGTTTGAATGGGAAGATCTCACGTTGTCCGATACCAAAATTCCAGTTTTTTTTTTAAATTTTAGTTCTTAAAAACATGATAGGTCATAAAATATAGGTAACTTATGGGAAAATGTAAATTTTACATATTTGCAAAACAGTATTTGCCCCTAATTTCTGAGCTAGCCGGAGCTGCAGCTAAAGGTGCCGTCGGATTTGAATCATTTCCATCAATAGGTTCACACATCATAAAAGAAGAACTCAGAAAAAAGATTCCAATATAAGAGGATAACAACAGAGGCAGACGAGCGAGCTGAGACCAAAGCAATGATGGGTGGTGACAACACTAAACGATGCTATAATCGGTATATCTAAAAATAATAATGCTCAAGACCCTCGAACTTCCTAGACCAGAGTGAAAGCACATACGTCAATTAAGCCTTAATGTATTATTATACCTAGTAGTGCTACGCACACAAGGTATATTAACTTTAGTCGCCTAACGGCAGTACGTAACGGCATAAGCGGATCGAGATAGATATTGACTTATATATATTAAAATGTTCAGGACGAAAAGAAAAATTGATTAAGCCATGTCCGTCCGTCCATCCGTCTGTGAACACAACTTGAGCAAATTTTGAGATATCGTAATGAAATTTGGTATGCGGGTTCCTTGGCACTCATCTCTGAGCGCTATTTAAAACGGCCGAATTCGGATGATAGCCATGCCCACTTTTTATATATAGAATATTTTCGAAAGCACAAAAAAAGTGATTACTCAGTACATAATACACCTATAAGGACAAAATTTGGTGAATACATTGAGATTGAGGCATAAAATAAAATTTTCAATAAATGTTTGAAAATGGGTGTGGCACCGCCCACTTTTGATTAAGTCAAATTTAAAAACATTATTAATCATAAATCCAAAACCGGTCAAGATATCCAAACGAAACTCAGCACGCAGATTTCCAGGTATGCAAGGAATGTTCTAGGAAAAAATGGGCGGGATCGGTTAAGGTTTACGCCCACTTTTATATAAAAGATTCTGAAAAGGATCGAAGATATATTAAGTAGGCAATAACTTTTGCGTAAATAGCTTTACATCATTTATATTTCACTTGGCGAAATATCTCACTTTAACCCTTCTGAACCGATGCAAAAACCGTTCGATCCTTTGTTATATTGGAGTACTGGCATAGCACTCCTTTGCAATGTATTAGCGGGCCACCTCAGGTTATTACAGCCCAATCTTTGCGAGTGGTAGTCGACTGAGTTGATGAGAAATATAAAACTAATAATAACATGTAAGGAAGTCTAAGTTCGGGTGGAACCGAACATTATATACCTAGTAGTGATCTATTATGTCATTCCAATTTACGCAGGTATATTTTAATACTTTCAGTTCGTATTTGCGTTCAAATAGACAGACCGACAGACAGATAGACGTATCAAGAGACGGACATGGCTACATCGACTCAGCTCATCCTCCTGATCGTTTCAGTACACGTACAAAAATTTCATGTTTATGAAAGGTATGAATATCAAAAAAGATATACAACTTCGCTTTCGCAGTGGGGTATTAACTACTTGCCCGGATATTTTACTTTTCATCCTGATATACATAAATAATTATATATCTCGATTCGTTTATGCCCAATAAAGTAGTATACCTTGTGTGCGTAACAAAAATAGATATAAAAAATGTGTGTCTTTTATAGGCGCCAAAGAACTCAACCGATCTTTTTGAAATTTTCACTATATATACTGTTCACTGGGTACAGCATAGACAATATATAGTTTTGGAAAAGTAGGCGGATCCACGCTCCCAGGCTATACAAAGTTTCAATTCGTCATAACTCTGAACTTTTTTGGTCTAATATAATGAAATTAGGATATATGTGTCACTTAGTCAATATCTACATAATTTTTCAAAAGTGGGCGGTGCTACGCCCACATGTTTTGTGTGGTTTGTTTTGCTCTAGCACTTTCACGATAGGTTCAGGAGTTCGCTGTATATAGCTTTTGGAAAAGCCCCCAGGTTATATAAAGCTGCAGTTCGGTATAGTTAAGAGTTTATTTGGTTCAAGTCAATGACATTTTATGTATAGATGTGTTCTATGTATCAAAACGTCAAAACAACGTCTACCGGGTTTGCTAGTATAGTAAAAATTGGCGAAAGCAAACAACGAATTTCAGCATTCTTTTGTCAAACTGAGAGACTAGTTTGCGTTTACATAGACAGACGGACAGACAGACAGACGGGCGGAGAGACGGGCCTGGCTAAATCGACTCCGCTCATCGTGCTGATCATTTTAGTGAACTTTTCTCTTCTTGTTTTCATACTTACATACATTTAATGTTTCTGAAAATCAAAAAAGATATATAACTTCGCTATTGCAGTGGGCTATTAACTACGTGCCCGAGTATTTTGCTTGTGTGTTTCCCGATTTGGCTAATTTTTGGCAGGAGTGTAATACATACTATTGAGAAGCAGCTGACCAATTTTTATTGAAATATCAAGATTGAATTATAAGCGATTTCCCTTGAAAATAGCCGAAATTTTATGCTGAAAAGTGGGCGGCGCCACGCCTACTTCTTCAAAATTGACAAAGTTTTAAAAACTTATTATGTGTGCAAAATCTGATTGATATAACTTGCTTAGTTGTAAAAATATCGTTTATTAAATATTACAAAAAAATTTTTCAGAACTTTGTTAAAAAACTGAGCGTGGACATTAACCGAGTTCGCCCATTTTTGCAGCAAACATTTACCTTTATATATAGAACACTATCACCATGTTACGTTTCGACAAATGATTTTTGGCGGAGTTGTGGCATAAAAAGTTTTTTGGAATAGTCCACTATAAAAGGGGCGGGGCCACGCCCGTTTTCAAAAATTTTAAGTTTTTGGATTTATTTGTTTACGGAAACTTAAAAAGTGAAATATAAATGAAGTTAAGGCCATTTTACCCAAAGTTATTGCCTATTTAATATATCTACGATCCTCTTCAAAATCTTTCATATAAAAGTGGGCGTCGACCTTAACCGATCCCGCCCATTGTTTTATGAAATATTCCTTGCATACCTGGAAATCTGCGTGCTGAATTTCGTTTCGATATCTTGAACGGTTTTGGATTTATGATTAATAATATTTTTAAATTTGACTTAATCAAAAGTGGGCGGTGCCACACGTATTTTCAAAAATTGGTTGAAAATTTTATTTTATGCCTCAATCTCAATGTATTCACCAAATGTTATCCTTATAGGTGTATTATGTACTGAGTAATCACTTTTTTTGTGTTTTCGAAAATATTCTATATATAAAAAGTGGGCATGGCTATCATCCGATTTCGCCCGTTTTAAATAGCGCTCAGAGATGAGTGCCAAGGAACCCGCATACCAAATTTCATTACGATATCTCAAAATTTGCTCAAGTTGTCGTGTTCACAGACGGACGGACGGACATGGCTTAATTTTTCTTTTCGTCCTGAACATTTTGATATACATAAGTCAATATCTATCTCGATCCGCTTATGCCGTTACGTACTGCCGTTAGTCGACTTAAGTTAATATAAATTGTGTGCGTAGCACTACTAGGTATAAAAAGAATGAAATCGCGCAAGTGGTTCTATGTAGAATAGATAGGAGAATAGTACTAGTAATAGTTAATTGTGTATGGTCCCTATTTCCATTACCAAATCTGATTCCAGAAAATTGATTTTTCGGCTCAGCAGAATGTGTGTACATGCTTCATAGTAAAACACTTGAGAAATGTTAGTGTTAAAAATTTACTTTTGCATTTGTTTGCCGAAAAATGTTCAATGTTTGTTTCTGATAGCAAAAGGTTTTTAATATGGAACCTAGAATTGTAAGGAGTTAATTTTTTAAAAGATGGCTATGCTTTTTGATAAACGACTTTATCATAAAACATTTAACTGAATAGTAGCCATTTTCCTTTATTTCCTACAATCGAACACACGATTTTTTCCTGATTGCGGTTCAGCGTTCACGTGCTACAATTACATATGTACATTAGGGTGGGTCGATTTTTATGGACGAAAGTTAACGGATATCGCGCCATCGATTTTTCGATATGTTTTGGGCTCAGGAAAAAAGTTTCACTACGCATACCCAAAAAAATAATTTTCGAGCCTGCGAAATTTCATGTTTATGACTTTGATTTGTAAGGTTTTTTTCATGACCTCCTAAAAAAATTTTCGTTTGATTTTAAAATGTTCATGTATACCCTGTCCGACCCAAAAATGTCCGCTAAAAACGTTGGCGATAACAGTAAAAAGCCTATAGAAGAAAGCTGGCAAGATCTCAAGGGCCTTGGTGGAACTCCCGTCCATTTATATCCATGACATTGAGTTCAAAAATTTGAAAAGCTTCCCGTGCTTAATATTTCCAAGCTGGAAGAAGTTCCCGAAAACGGGGCTTTCCTGGAAATTTTTTATCTGCTCCGGCAGTGCGCTGGAAAATCTCACAGCAGGTGCTCGACCGTCTCGGAAGGTATTGTGTTCCAGACCCATCCTCTCCGCTTAGACGGACTCCAATAGTCCAATGCCCAGTGAGCACCCAGTGAAAAGGTCCCTTCTGTTCACCCACAAAAGGTTTAAAGAACGTGTTTCGTTGTAGGAGGGTCACAGACTCATTGCTACTCTGCAGGAATTCACACGCTTCCACATATCCTTCTACTCGCTAAACCAGTGCTGAGAGATCCAACCCTTTGATAAGTTCCAGGGGTGCAAGGACCTCCTTCTCCTCCGAGGCATCAAGAGCGGATCCACGCCGTGCCAGCCCATCGGCTATCTCGTTTCCCTGTATGTTACGATGACCCGGCACCTATATTAGAAAAACCATATGCCGACTAGCCAGGTTCATGGTCCACTCCCTGCACTAACTAACCAGGCTGGATGTAATCGTTGCTGACCCGAGAGCAAGAAGAGCCGCTTGGCTGTCACAGAAAACTGCTATCCTATTACCGGCTATGTTCGTACACAGTAGTGCCCTGCATGCCTCCTCAATAGCGTAGATTTCGGATTGCAAAACGTTCGCTGAGTCTGGGAGAAGCATAGATAGGGACATGGCCGGGAGTGCAGCAAAAATGCCAGCTCCTACTCCGCAGGCCATTTTTGATCCGTCCGTGAAAACTGAAATGTCGAATTTCTGAGTGAATTCCTCTTCCTTCCAGTGCTTCCTGGAAGGGAATAATATTGAAGTTTGTGTCCAATACTGTCCTGGGACAAATGTAGTCTGTTTTAGTTTTCATATAGGAGTCGTTAATATTCAGCAAAATACGGCCGTGGCCGTATGTGTGCTCTTTCCAGAGCCCCAACTCCCGAAGCATGAGTGCACCCTTGGATGCTGTTTTCTTGATAAAGAGATCGATCGGAGGCATGCTACATATCACGTTCAGTGCCTCTGTGGGGCATGATCTAATCGCCCCGGTGATTGCACCACAGGCAGCTCGCTGAACTTTGCTTAGCATTTTGTTAATGTAGTTCACCTCGACTGCCTTCCATCACACTAAGAAGCTAAGTAAGCTAAGATCGGTCGAATAACTGCTTTGTACATCCATGCTGTGAGTTCCGGTATCAAACTTTACTGCTGCCTAACATTTTTTTACAGGCGTACATATCCTCATATGCCCGTTTGACCCTGTGTTCTATATTAAGCTTCCAGTTCAACTTAGGTGTCAAAACGAAGAATCTGTATTTCGCGCTATCGGAAAGATGCAACTCTTGGCCATTAAGAAAAGGTAGATTGAACCTTGGTATTTTCGTCCTAGTAGTGACCAGCACTAGCTCTGCCTTTGACGGGATTCACGTTGAGCCCCGCGGTCTCCGCCTATCCACTCAGTTTCCTTAGTGCTCACTGCATGAGCCCACTGATCACGTTAGGGCACAGACCCGATACTAATAGTACTATGTCGTCCGCGTAGGCAACCACTTTAACTCCATTTCTATTGAATTTACGAAGTATGCTTTCTATAACACAAAGCCAGAGAAGAAGACAGAACACCACCCACAGGGGTCCCTGTCCACGGGTGTGCTGTGATATAGAAATGTACCTATAATTTGAAAAGGGGACTGTGAGTACCTTATTTGTTATTAACATATAAATGCTTTTCAATAGAAAGTATAATATAGCCCTTTTAAGTAATCGCTCTTTTTGAAAATGCTTTCTGTAATTGAGCCATAGAAAGCTTGTTGCTCTTTTAGCTCATGAAGTTCATAGCGCAAAGCTTTCATAGCATTAACCATGGCTATTATCAGTAAATTATTGTTTTCTTTTAACTTTTGTATTGCTTATTGCAATAAATTGGCAATATTTGCTACCAGCCCCAGATAGGATTCAGCTATTTTATTTTTGAAAAATTGGTTAAGAACTGGCCGACAGCATTCCAAAATATGACTTTATTTCCTAAACGAAGCCACCAAGTTTGCACATACCTCAAGATTTTGCAACACTGTAGGTCGCCAAATGTAAATACTGCCTTATGGGTGGCTGTTCTTTTCATGGATGAGCCAAAAAGATTGTATATTTTCATATTAATAACCTCCACATCAATAACAAAAACGTATAGAATTTAATTGTGAATAGTGTGTACAGCAAATTGGCTCCAATGCCCATCCTTAGTCACTTGTCAAAAAGTTTGGGCAGCATGGATTGGTTACTGCGCTTATATGAGAAAATATATTCAATTATGAAAGCTTGAAAAACTAATACAAATTTCTTAAAAATAAGCAAAGATCCATAACTCCAAATTACATTTCCATTTACATAATCGGAAATCAGGAAAGTAGTAGCGTTAATAAATATAATTGTGCTGCACAAAAATGATCACATCATCCAATACGATTCTAGAGTATGCTCAATGCCTTTCGATGTGTTAAAGTTTGAGCGACTCACAATATTTCATAAAGTTCTTACACGAAGAACTGTGTATCAGATCAGTTAGTTCGCAACAGCTTCTGCATTTGAAGTTCAACTCTACAGTATCTGAAATATTGTAAACAGTGTTGTCGCGGCTTTCAGTCGAGATATTCAATGGAGAATCACTCTTGGTAACAAGGGCTACTTTCGACTAAGTAGACAACTGAGAAGTAAATGTCTTGCGGAACAATATTAAAATATAAGCGAAAAGCAGTTTGCAGACTTTCAGTAAAACTTTTATCCGATGTGGAAATAACCTTCCACTCACATAACAAACCTTATTTAGCCGGGGTTTGGATTTGTATTTACGCACATTATTACTCATTGTTCTTTTTTTTTTCAAAAATAAAACACTAATCCCTTTCAATGTCGAGCAAAATATTGATTGTATACTATTTTTAAAAAAAGTGAAAAATTTTTGTATATTGCTATAGTGGTCCAAAATTTCCAAGATCTGGAAGTTCAATCAAATAATAATTATAGGTTTGTTCACTTAATCTTTTTACCATTTTCATTTTTCTACTGAACGTGCCAAAATATTCACTGAGAAAAAGGCTATAGACGTACAGTGTCAAGCAAAGAGGTTATTTAAGATTTCATTAAAAAAAGGTGGAAAGAGGAAAACGAACGTCGAAAATGGGTTCGCCTTAACTCCGTCTGTTGGCGGCCGCCGCGGTGTGGCGGTAGTGTCGCAGGTCTACCATACCGAAGGCCCAAGTTTCGAGCCTTGAAACAGGTAACATCAAAAGTGGTTTGAAAAAGTTGTTTCAAAACGGGGTCGCCCTTCGGCAGCAGTTTCGCAAACTCTCCGAGTGTATTTCTGCCATGGAAGGCTTCTCAGCAAAGATTTATCTGCTTACCAGATGCCGCTCGGAGTCGGAAAAACTTGTAGGACCCGGCAATTTGTGAGAAAACTTAAAATCAGCACATCACAAATTTGTAGAGAATCTAGGCCTTAATCTCCTCCGAGGTATACATCGAGCCAATTATTTATTTATTTTTACTCCGTCACACAGTGGGTGATCGTGGCCATAAACAATTGAAAAATTAAAGTTTAAGTAAAACAATATTTTTTTAGACCATTGGACAGTTATTACAAAGGATATGAAAAATTAAAAATAACAGTTTTAAAATTATTTTAGGTTAAGCGATACAGGGTGCCCAAAGTTGGGCAAAAAATATTTAATTTTATTTTTGCCTTAATAGGCCTACTACGAAGTATTCTATCTGACTTAGTTAACAACGTATATACATAAAAAAATACCTTAGTGTATAGGAAATTATTGCACCTTTTGAAGACGTTAATAGTTTTTTCACCAGGGCTCGACCCTGAATTTATATAAATTTTGAAATATTGTGAATTTACATTGTAATGTATATCGATATGCAAAAGTTATCTTTATTAAAATTGCGCTCTCTAACATCATTCGTAAAACCAGCAAGACGTGTTTTTATCTGCAAGGCAATAATATATTTCACTAACACTTACAACAGGTTATGGGCCCATTGTATCACACAATGTAATGCAGCGGCATTAACAGCAGTGACAAATCGAAATTTATGGCATCGACGCATGGGGCATTCATGTGACAACAACTTAAATCGGATAGAATCGTCGGTTAAGGGTTTCAACATATCTAAAGGTAAACTTGATCCATGTACAATATGCGCAGAAGGAAAGCAAACACGTTCATCATTTAAGCAAAGCGGTACACGCGCAACAGAAGTATTGCAAATAATCCACACTGATGTTTGTGGACCAATGTCAACATCGTCGTTTAGTGGATGCCGGAGTTATGAGTCCGAATACGATTTGAAATAAAATATATATATTTACGAGCAAGAGCTCCTTTCAGTTTCGTTTATTTTCAGAACTGTCTTTACATTTCAAATCTTACATCTATTTATACTATTTCTAAATGCTATTTGTATTGTGATAAAGTTGTCCTTGAAAATACTTTATTTGTTACTCTAAAATGTTAACATGTTTCTGTATAATATTTTAATGTTTTATTTTATGCGAAGAACAAAGAATATGCTTGTTTAGGTTATTACCATGCTATCGAGCAAGGTCAAGGGTTTTTGTGTGTGAACAATAATAAGGACATATGTAGGTATGTGTTTACAAAGTACAAAGATTTGTTTTAATTGTTGTTTACCTTGAAATACATTTTACTTGTGTAGCCGTTCTATTTAGGTATTATCTGCATCGTTGCATATATATATATATACATATATGTGTTTTATGTATGTTTTTATATATGTATATACTAAAAAGATAGCAAGTGAGACTATGTCGCTAACTCCCCTCCCTCTTAAAACGGAGCGTCCCCGTTACGCGGCTACAACGTGTTGCTGTTGAAGACGATTCATTTCGATTTCATATAATTCATCGATTTCCTTTTGTCTGTATAGTATTTTTTTATTTTCGTAGTATTGACAGAGGTGTACCATACCATAAGTGATGACTACCAAGGTTAAGAATCCCATTATGATGAAGAACGTAAACTGTACAGGATTTTCTTCAATAGGTATCAAAAATGTTGAAAGTTCTTGAATGTTGAATTTATAGTTTGAGTTTGAGGAAAGGATACCGGAGTACTTCAAGTCTTTCGCTATGTAAATTGTGTATAACTTCTTTGATTTGTTGTTGATGGTTATGGTACGTGATGTTATCGATGCTCGTGGATTCTTTAAAGCTTATCAATTTTGGGCCTGATATAGGCATGTTGTTCCAAGTACGCTGGTAATCTGTCAAGATATGCCCATTCTCTAGGACACGGAGTGGAGCATTATTCTCGTGGATGGTTTCGCATTGTGCTGTTTTATCTTTTAATATTTTTATAGTGCAGTTGTCAGCGGGTTCAGATTTACAAATAAAGTTACTCATAAAATTTCTACATTTAGATACTCTTTGATAATCGTTACATTTTGCGATCTTAGGGTCTAAATTAATTTCACCATGCTTATGTGCTAAAGGATATACATTAAATAGTCTACATTTATTTTCAAGAACAGGATATTTGTATATTGCTACAATGGCTTGTTGTAGGTAACAGATATGAATGTCGGCATATTCTAGTATATTAATTATTGGAAGGTCCAATTGTTCATGGTTTATAAACTCATATACATCTTTTAAATTTAGTGTGCCAGAATAAAAGGTGTTAGTTTTCGCAAAATTTATCGTGTTGGTTATTGACTGGAGTTCACTAAATATTTCTAATAAAATAATGTTTTCAGTAATTGTGTTGGGATCGAGAGTTTCGAGTATTCTTTCGAACTGTGAATAAATTTTTTTTTGAATATTATTATTTTCTATCGGCATATTAAGAGACGTTTTGATTTCTATAAGGTCATCGTGGTCTGGTGTGCCAGTGATGAATTTTAACATAGAGCCAAGAAAATTAAGAGATCTTTTGGGTCTATAGATATTTGGTATGGGTTGATTTTCCAGAGTTTAAATTTTGTTCACTAAAATTTGAGTCTCGGGCTGGTTTTCTAAATTGTATGAGGATTTCATTATGCTTTCGTATGGCGCGAGTATTTTTGATAAATTAGATACATGATACAGGAAAGCTGTATCCCGATAAATGTAAACAGGATGTGTTTCTACTAGTATGTACTTCCTATTAGCTAAATCTATTATGTTGTCGCAGAGTGCGACAGAGAAAAGTAATGTAAATACCATTCCGTACATGCTTTTACTCTAATATTATCCTTATGTATAATTACCCCTTTGTTGGTCGTTATTGTTTTGCCGTTATCTTTTTTTACTAAGTGTTTCGGGTATTTTTTTAGGTTTTTGTTCCGTCTATGCGTTTTGGAGTATATCACGTCTCCTTCCTTGTATTCCAGTTGTTTACGATTGCGGTTGTGAGATCGCAAAACTCTGTTCTGGTTTTCTTGAAGGCGCTCTTTAATGTCAGGATACTCCCTTTGATTGAAGAACACGTTCTCGGGTTTCTCGTTCGTTACCGAATGAATTGTTTTGTTGTACTGTCTGACTGCTTCGTATATTTGCTCGTCGGGTGCTGAATTATGTTGATTTGCCAAAACCTTTGCTAGTTCAATTATGGTGCTGTGCGCCCGTTCAACTTGACCGTTTGTTGTCGAATGATATGCTGGAGTTTTAGTATGTGTAATCCTCCTATCAGAAAATGCTATAAGTTTTACGATTGGCCCCTAAAGTCAGTTCTGTTTTGACATTTGTGTAGTAAACACATGCGAAATACACGTTAATAAACAATGTTACGCTACACTGCTCCAGAACGCGGAATATTGCTGACTATTTATTTGACCAATAATCGGTCGGTGAAAAACGGTTACTGCGCAAAAGTAATGCTCCTATCGGGAAATGCTATACATTTTGCGATTGGCCCCTAAAGTCAGTTCTGTTTTGACATTTGTGTAGTAAACACATGCGAAATACACCTTAATAAACAATGTTACGCTACACTGCTCCAGAACGCGGAATATTGCTGACTATTTATTTGACCAATAATCGGTCGGAGCCAAACGGTTACTGTGAATGGTGAGCGCTACAGAGCAATGATCAACGAGTTCTTTTTGCCGCAGCTTGATGAATTGGGATTGGAAAACATGTGGTTCCAACAAGACGGTGCAACAGCACACACTGCACGTGCCACAACCGATATGCTGAACATCGGAAGCTTACTTTTGCGCCACCTTGTATTTGTCTTTCCTTGATGTTATTTGGTTGTTTATTTGGCCGGCGTTCATACTTGTTTGTGAGGCAAATTTCGCAGTCTTTTACTTCTTTTTTACAAGCATCGCGTATGTTCGGCCAGTAATACCTGAGTGAAATTTCCTGTGCATTGTTTTTGTAGTTTCTGTGAGCACGTCTGTGTGTGTCTTGTATAATTTGTCTTTGTTGTTCGATTTCGGTGATATCGTCTACCATTTTTTGAGCTAGCACAATTAATACATTTGGAAATGTGCTGATAATGTCGTTTTCGGCGTAAAATAATATTTTCTCGTCTATTTGAAGAGCGTTAGTGGCCTTTGGCATGATTATATTTTTTAATCTGTCTAATAATTCAGTTTTGGTGTTAAAGAAAAGTGTATGTCGCCTGTTGGTAAATATATTTTTGGAGAATATTTCGACGAGGTTCTGATCTGACTTTTTTATAATAATTTGATTTCTAAAGCTGTTTAATGGTTGCTTTACTCGTTTGAGTTTTTGTGTTGGGGAGCTTTGTGCTGAATGTTGGGAGTCGGGATTTGATGTGTTGTTTATTTGCTGGCGAGAAAGGGCATCAGCGACAACATTCTGGTGTCCGGGCTTATAGACGAGTTTTGCACCATATTCCTCAATGAAATTTTTCCATCTCTTTAGTTTCGTGTTGGGGTTTTTTTCTGATATGGAGAAGATTAAAGACTGGTGGTCAGTGTAGATTGTTAAATCAGCTATACCATACAAGTAATTACGTAATTTTTGTAGTGACCACACAATCGCGAGTAACTCTTTCTTATTCGTGGAGTAATTCTGTTCTGTTTCGCTGAGCGTTCGTGAAATAAATGATATGGGTTTTTGTTTTATTTGGTTTTGTTGTTTTTCCGACAGGGTGAATGATTGATGTATATTGGAACGATTTTTCGTCATCCCTTGTCAAATTTGGTTTTGAGACAAACCGGTTTCGGCGTTGTGCCATCATCAGTGTCGATTTTCGTTCTGATCTGTTGTGGTAGTTTGTCTTGTATTTATAGTAGGTAGCAGGTAACGTCAGCATGGGTGTCTGTTTGTGTACGTGTGTGCATGTGTTGTGTGTGTACCTTCAGAAACGGGGGTGGTTTGCATCGATCGGGTTTTTTGTGGTTGACTGAGGCAGGTAAAAGTTGGTGATTTTTGTTGTTTGACCTTTTTTGCTTGTTTGTTGTTTTTGATCTTTTGCTGTTTTGTGCTTATTTGTCGGTGCGTGTGTGTTTGTTGTACCTGAGTGGTTGCTTTGTTTTTTGTAAACAAATTTTAAAGGTTCGAATATTGTGTCGGAAACAGTGTTTGTCTGTTCGTTTATTATTCTACCGTCGAATGTTTTTTGTTTGTAGATGTCCATGTTTTCGAGTACGTTCAGGCGTCTGCCTTTTGCTTGTATATGTAGGACCTTGACTGTTTTTTTGATGTTTCCGGGGGGGCATTTATTCTCCGCCATGTGATTCGCAAAGTTGGACTCTGGTATGATGGTTGGATTCCGTATCTTTAGAGATTAAAACAAAACAGAGACAAAAAGATACGGATGGAGCATTTTTCAGACCGAAAGGCATTCGAAGAAACTCGTATTTAGCTCCATTTACACTAAAGGCTGTTTTTCCCCTATCATATTCTTTAATGAGGATCTGATGGAAGTCAGATTCTAAGTCTAGAGTTGTAAATACCTAAATTCTGTATCGTCATAGCTACGTCGGGAATCTATCTGTGATAGTTTGGGCGTTCAGCTTCTGAAAGCCTACAACCATTCTGCGCTTAGGTTTCCCTTGTTCATCGGTACCTTTTTTAGCGACTGTCCAAATGGGTGAATTGTATGGACTTTTGCTGGGTTGGATTATTCCATTATCTAGAAGTTTACTAATTTCTATATTAATGAATTCATTATCTGAAATAGGGTAGGGATATTGTTTGGTCCAAATAGGATCTTCAGATTTTGTCCTAATGGTAGCTTCTACTGTGGTTATATAGGGTAGTACTGCGTTAGTGTTTTCATTTTTTTGCATAATTTTGTCAATTTATGCCCTGTATTTTTCATTGCTAAGCGTATAATTAATTTTTTGTTCTACTTTTGACGCCTTCTTTTTTTGATATTTTAGACTATAATCAAATAAACTAATTTCTGCCTTTATTTGGCGTAATCCCTGCTTTCCGAGTATCATGTCAAAGTCTTTTAATTCTTTAATTTCAAAGAAGGTTAAATGATGCCCGTACATCGTTATTATTTTTTTAGAGTTTATAATTGAACAACCATGTAATGTTTTGGTTTTAAATGGTTTCCTTTTAATTGATTTCCCTATGTTACAATTTATATTAATGTAATTGTTAGTGGAACCAGTGTCGACTAATAAGGTAACGGGCGTGCCGGTTAGGCCGCATTTTGTTTGTAAGCAAGGCAGCCCGTTTACTCGCCTAAAAAAGTACTACCTGTTTCATATTGTTCTTCATAATTTGATATTTCTACTGACTCTAGATCTTCTTTATTTAATTGGTTTAGTCCCTGGAATTTCCTATCTTGCTGATTATTCGCATTATTGTAGTTAGAAGACCTATCTCTCTTATACGAGTATATATTGTTTGGTGTATAATTATTTCGACTTACGACATTATGTTTTGTCGTTTGAATATATTGTCTCGAATTGTCCACGTCCATTGGGATAGGTGCGGGGTGTTGTTGTTGTTGTGGAGCGAAACGGTTCCTATTATAGTTTGTGGATCGCATGTATTTTTGTGACGGATCTACTCCCATTGGTTGGTGCTGTTGCGAGGGTGCAGTTTGCTGGTATTGCACCTGTACGTTGGGTCTGTACCTTCGAGATTCCTCGTTGTATCTTCTGTTTGGTGGATGTTGATGCTGCGGCGCATTGTATTGTCTTTGGTGGTATTACGGAACGCCGAACTGTGAGTTTGCGGTGTCCTGATATATTGTGCTCGCGATAGCGTAAGCGGTCTCTAAATCTTTTGGGTTGTGGCTATAGAGGGCGCCGCTTATATATTTGCTATTCAGGCCGAGGATAAATGTCCTGACTGCCTCTTGACTTGCAAACTGTTGCATAGCTGTGGGGGTTTCTGCATTTTCCGTCTCCACTTTCGTCAGTGCAAGATTTAGTGACTTGCTGATTCGGAATGGAATTCTGCTAGTCCCTTTTACCCTGTGTTATTTTTCTCATTTCCTCCAAAAGTACATATAAAGGTCTCTGATCCGCATAGGTGTAGTCGAGACGGTTTACCATTGAATAGAAATTAAATTTCGTATTATGGTTAATTAAGATGTCGGCCGCCTCTCCTTGGATTTTAGCATGTACTATCGATAGTGCCGTGTAGTATGTGGGTGTTGCAGCATAGTTTTTTATATTCTCCATATGTGTCCAAGCACGTTTTCTCCATGACCTGTACTGGTTTTTATCGCCTGTGAAAATTGGTAACGCCTTGAAAATCTCCAAGTTTATTTGTGACGCATCGGTGATATTTGGCGTGCAGTCCTGGTGTTGCTCTGTGACTGTGACGTTAGGTTTTCTGCTGATTTCGAGAGACTTAATCCTCTCTTGGTTTTCTCCTGTGCCCTCATTTCTGCGTCTGATGATAACCGTGTTGAATCAAAAATGTGTTGTCGCTTTTTTCGCGATGCCAGTTTTTTGTTGTATTATTAGATGTGAGGAGTATACTTTTTTTACATTCGCTTTCCGTTATTTCAACTTAATTTTTCCACTTTGTTCGAGTTTTTCGTTAATTATTTATGCACTTTTTTCAAACGTTAGTGCTGGAAATCTTATTTCCCGTGGAATTAGTTTTCTTTTATAATTTTCACATATGATTATAAAAGTGGCTTAAAAACGGTTGAGCCCCCAGTTATGAGTCCGAATACGATTTGAAATAAAATATATATATTTACGAACAAGAGCTCTTTTCAGTTTCGTTTATTTTCAGAACTGTCTTTACATTTAAAATCTTACATCTATTTATACTATTTCTAAGTGCTATTTGTATTGTGATAAAGTTGTCCTTGAAAATATTTTATTTGTTACTCTAAACTGTTAGCATGTTTCTGTATAATATTTTAATGTTTTATTTTATGCGAAGAACAAAGAATATGATTGCTTAGGTTATTACCATGCTATCGAGCAAGGTCAAGGGTTTTTGTGTGTGAACAATAATAAGGACATATGTAGGTATGTGTTTACAAAGTACAAA
Source organism: Merzomyia westermanni (assembly GCA_949987695.1). Lineage (NCBI taxonomy): Eukaryota > Metazoa > Arthropoda > Insecta > Diptera > Tephritidae > Merzomyia > Merzomyia westermanni. The sequence continues at coordinate 75,661,315 of OX465292.1, forward strand.
GATTTGTTTTAATTGTTGTTTACCTTGAAATACATTTTACTTGTGTAGCCGTTCTATTTAGGTATTATCTGCATCGTTGCAGTTATATATATATATATATATATATATATATATATATATATATATATATATATATACATATATCTCTTAGTATGTGTTTTATGTATGTTTTTATATATGTATATATTAAAAAGATTACAAGTGAGACTATGTCGCTAACTCCGGTACTTACTCACTTTTGTAGATGATTATAGTAGAAAGGTCTATGCTTACCCTATGAAGCGCAAAAGTGACGCATTTGAAACGTTTGTAAATTTTAAAAAGCTGGTGGAAAACCAGGAGAGCTCTACGATTGAAATTTTAAGGTCCGATAATGGCAAAGAATTTTGCAATAATGCGTTCAAACGGATTCTGGGTCAATACGGAATAGTACATCAACTCACAGCACCGTACACACCGGAAAAAGTGGAGTCGCGGAGAGAATGAATCGCACTATAATCGAAAAGGTACGCTGCATGCTCATTGACGCAAATTTAAAAACATTTTCCAATCGAATATTAATGCATCGTTGGGAGAAAAGTGTACCCTAAATATAAATCTAAATGAATCGTTAATGATACATATTTTTAAGCACCTTTTAAACATTTTAATCAAATGTATGACACCAAAAGTCTGTAAACACCAGAAGTGATCAAACGTAATTCAAAGAGGTGATAGAAAAAGAATCTTCAGTTTTTTTTTTTTATCTTTAAAAGTGAACATGTTTGATTATTCCATCTATTAAATTGTATGGTAACTCCGAAGTTGATACAAAGAATTGTTCATACTTGACTGCGAAAAGTGATTCAAAGATGATAAGTTTTTAATCCGCAAAAGGAATCATATTTGATTATACGATATGTTCAAAGTTTTCAAAAAAATGCTTGCTGGGTATTACTTGAGATATGTGGTTTTGGGGTTTCTAGTTCCCAACAAGCAAGTCTACTTAAAATAAATCTTTAAAAAGCTTTCTGAAATAAATATTAAGCTTAAAAAATTCTGATTTTTCGTTTATAGAACGACGCGTTGATAAAAAGCTTATTGATGTAAGCCTATAAACAATTTTCAAAGAGCTTTTTGTAAATGTTTTTTCTGAAACTTTATTTAAACGATATTTTTATATTATTAACTGAAAAAAATTACATATTGCTTATTGTAGCAAGTTTGCTTTATATTGTTTTTAAAAATGCTTACAGAAATGGTTGTTGGGTTACTTCATGTTGTATTTTTGGTTGTGGTTACAATTATTTTCATGTAAATACTTTATATCGGACGACGCTTTTGAATCATTAAAAGCTGCTTGGCGACAACTTTGTCCATTTGTTATTGAATTTGATGGACTACTTATTATAATATTATTATTGTTGTTGTGTTGTGCACTCTTCGCATTTGCTGCTCCTGTAAAGGCTTTCATGTTGCCTCAGATCGTTTTAATGAGTTGGATAGGTTCTGAATTTGTTACGCGTGTGGTAGGTTCGTACTTTCTGTGGCAGATCAGCTGGCCTGTCTGCGGTAGGGTTCTGTGGCCTCGTCACATTTGACAGAGTTCGTTTTTCCTGTGGCTGATCGGTTCGTCCGATTTTTGAGGAGTTTGTTGGTGTTGCGGGGAAGGGTAATGTTTAGTAAGAGGATGGCGTTCATTGAACTTTGAATTTTCCTAATTCGTCAAGTAATGAGAAGTGGAATTAGGGATGATTTGAAGTGGAATATTACTTCCTTCCACCATCCTCGTTACCGGGGGGCAGTAGAGCCAACTTCGTTATTGGTCTGCTAGTCTGGCCCCTTGCGGTATCAAGCTCTACGGCTCGGACTCGGTTATCTGGTCCACGATGTAGTTGGGCGATTCGTCCTAGTCTCCATTCGTTGGGAGGCAGGTTGTCTTCCTTTAGAACGACTAGGTCCCCCTGTTTCAAGTTTGATTGCGGATGTTTCCACTTTACACGTTTCTGTAATTCGGTGAGATATTCGATTTCCATCGTTTGCAAAATTTCTGATGCAGGGCCTTAAGCTTTTCCCATCTGTTGACGAGTGAGGAGGGATTCTCACTGGTGTCAATCGCGGGTAGGGCTAGTAGATGTCCTCCAGCGAGGAAGTGTCCTGGAGTCAGTGGCTCCAAGTTGGACGTCTCGTTGGACGATGGACTAAGTGGTCGAGAGTTGAGACAAGACTCGATTCGACAAAGTAGGGTGCTAAACTCTTTAAAGGTAAATTTATGACCAGAAGCGATCTTCTTGAAGTGGTCCTTGCAACTTTTTACTCCTGCCTCCCAGAGTCCGCCCATGTGAGAGGCGCCTACTGGTATGAAGTGTTGGGAGGGCTCGAGAAGATCCGACGAAATTCTTTCTGTTGTCGGAGTAGATGTTCTTTGGACATCCGCGTCTGGCAAAAACCTATCTAACGCTGCGGGGAACGAAGCGGTATTAAGGTCACTAGTGGCCTCCAAGTGAATACCCCAGAAAATCACATAAAACTGTTCCTCACGACGCCCTTCTGTGAGGGCGGCCTCGTATTACCATGACAAAAATAACAAACATACCGAGCTCGTCCCATATCATCGCATACCTCCTGGCTTGCGGGCTGTGCGACTTAGAGGGCGGCCTCGTATTACCATGACAAAAATAACAAACATACCGAGCTCGTCCCATATCACCGCATACCTCCTGGCTCGCGGACTGTGCGACTTAGAGATACACCCGTGGCAACGACGATCACAAAGTCATTTATAGCCATTGCGCCCCGGCAAAAATACTCATTGAGGCTCGTGGTAGTCTACATTCGGTCCCGATACGCACGCTTATCGATCCATACGCTGCGACGTCAATAATAGATGCCAATCTCGCCAAAGAACTCCGACTGATACGTATCGGCACAGCACGGCAATGTAGATGCACGCTAATACTTCTGGGGAAATATGGGGAAACCGGGAAGGTAAAGACGCAAGCAGTAGCTGTAGACCAACACGCCCAGCTACACCCAAGAGCAATGCTCGATTCCACGGTAGCTACGCCGCTCCAGTTCATGAAGCTCGAGGACCCTACCTTTTACCGATCTTCACCGATGCTGCTCACCTTGGGCGCCGAAGTCTACGCCAGCATTATGCTCAGCGGCACACCACCGTCAGTTGTTAATGTACTAATGCTCCAAGCTAACATTTTTGGGTTAACAGTGTCAGGAACACACCAGCCATAAGAGTCCTTATGCATTATTCATACTTACGTAGCGGTAGATACCAAATCCTTATACACTAACCATTTTTTCTCTTTTCTTCCGCAGCAGTTGTCAAGGAAAGGCGGCTAGCGTGGGGATGCGCCACATATTTTACTACCCTTATATTGTTGTTATTATTATGTAATAGTTTAGGTTGCTGGAGGATATAGCGCTTCTCGAGGTTGGTTTAGGCCACTAACTTAAATATTACGACCCTCCTTAGTACGGGCACCAAGCGGTAACTAAGCAGAGTAGCAAATTCAACCAAAGTTACTGCTCGGCGGTTGCAACGAACTTTCCATAGTTTTGCTCAGCCACTTCTATTACGAACGTCCGTGAATATCCAGCCACGATCCTGCCGCTAGGAAAGCCTTCATTATAAAAGTGAATTTTCTTTGTGTCGATTAAATGGAGTTAAATTAAATAAACTTGTGAATTATTTATACGTGTTTTTTAACCGTGCCGTATTTTCATTCCACTAAACACTAACTCATTGCCTTTCCCTTTTCTCTTTCTTATTACGTGCGAGCGCGCCCACCGTCATTGGAACGACTCCGCTTACACGTTGTATATGAATGTAAAAGGAAACTAGCGGTCGTGAAAAAATCTACTAATATTGCGAGACTAAAATAATTTAGTTAATTGGCTATTGAGAAAAGCGAAAATAGAAGTACTGACAATTTAAGTTTCTTTAGCTTACCGAGGTTACGAGGGTCCGCAGGAGATAAGTTAACACAGCGGTAGATATGTTCCAGCAATGCTTAGCTTAAGTACTTTTTCTTCATGCCTACGCTTCGCGTTTTGCCGAAGCAAATTGCGAGCTCGATGTATCTGAAAGGGTCCTCGCTAAAAAAGTTTTTAAGCACGACTGGAGTTTAGGTAAGAAAAGAAGTAATTAGTGCCATAACTGTTAAAAGTTTTAATAAAGTTTAACTTAAGAAAAGCAGTTCTAAGTGGAACATACTCAAAGAGATCAAAAATATTACCAGAAATAAAAAAATATTACTTAGAACTGCTTACATTAACTGGCGCCCAACTCAATTGTCTTAAATGACCAAACAAAGAAAACTTATGTGTGTGCTAAAAAATTGCATACTTGGAATTGAAATTGGATAATAATTAAGAAAGTGTATAACAAAATATTTTCTTCGAAAATAACAACCTGAGACACGTGGTGGAAAGAAAACTTCATGTGAATCGAAAGCAATAAATACGTTGCAAATATTAGCAATTTAACACCTCATTTTAACTACTATAATATGAGAACTTTTCACCATAAGGATGCATAAAAGAATACATAATAAAAAAACATTTACGCTGATATTTCGTGGAGCGAAAATAATTTGAATCGCGCAATAAAACTGTTAAATACGTGGTGACGACATTCTCCGTAAATGTAAATACATGAAGAAGAGTAAAAAAAAGCAACACTCAATTCAAGACATTCTGAACTAAATGCAAGTAGATTTATCAGTGAAGAAACAACAACACTCAGTTCCAGAAAGTTCAAAATTAAATACACTAGTGGGCTTACTAAATTTGGACAAACTATTTTAATGAAAAGCATAAAGCAAATAACAACGAGTAACTAACTTTTTTTTAGCAAAATGCACAACACCACAGCAGTTCGGAAAGCTGGTTAATAGGTGAATTCTTTAAGCAGTATCTAGTCACTATAAGTTTTTAGTGTAGAAATATTTATATATTTAAAAAAATAGTTTTTGTAAGTTCAACGATCTCAAGACCAGTTGATAATAATTCTTGGTTAACTATTATTATTTTTTGACTAGAGGAAAAATTTAAAGCAACAACTGACGAGAAATCGTGGCTGTTTTCGAAATAGTACTATAACTACACCCTGTGTATGTTTGTTGCTTTCAATTTTTCCTCTAATCAAAAAATAATAATAATTAACCAACTGGTCTTGAGCTCGTTGAACTTACAAAAATATGTAAAAATGAACAGACCATAAAACCAACAACTAAAATAAATTTATACCGGAGCACGCGGTTAAGAGTGTACAAAAACAAAGTCCAGCATACATGATTTATATATAGACAGAATGTCTAAAATATTGTGTATACCGTTGGCAAGATAACAAACAACAATTAGAGGAAAACTTGAATTACGCAGCTTGCAAAACTACACGCAGCATAGCCTATGCGTTAGGCAACTGCGCTTGCAATCAGAGTGAGTGGGTTCGATTCTCCACAAGATCCTCTGAAAAATAGCAAAACTATACGAATTAGTCTGACGAGAAATCGTGGCTGTTTTGGAAATAGTACTATAACTAAAGCCTGTATATGTTTGTTGCTTTCAATATTTCCTCTAATCAAAAAAAAATAATAATTAACCAAGAATTATTATCAACTGGTCTTGAGCTCGTTGAACTTACAAAAATATGTAAAAATGAACAGACCATAAAACCAACAACTAAAATAAAAAAGTAATATTTAATTAACCAAATATAAAAAAATAAATTGCCCGCGATCCTGGATTCGAACTTGCGTCTCACACGTTGTACTCTAGACGCTTACTACCTGGGCTATCGCGATATGTATATATTTACTGTCAAATGCTGTACTTGAGATATATGCAAGTGTGTTTTCACCACATATCAATGGTGAACTTTTTATGATTTTCTCTTACAAAATACCGAACTCATCTGAAGTCACAAAAACTGTCTCTAATGAAAAATTTCAAATTTAGTGACTTGAGATGAGACAGACTTACAGAATACAGCTATAAGAATAATAATCCAGACGTCACCAGAGACATGAGAAATTTTGGAGTCCGCAACTGATTAGGATAGGCCGCGGTGAAAGGGAACACTCAGCATGGAGGGCCGTCGCAAAATTTGCAATCTTAAGTTCATTTAATACACCCCTAAACTTTAATGCAATCCAGTGAACAGCCTTCCAAGCATAAGAATTACGCACAACCGCCCCGAACTTTTTGGTCCAAACCAACACCAATGGATGTGGATTACGGAAGCTTACAGTTTAGGAAACAGACTGATTTGAAAAATAAACCGGCAAATCAATTTACCTAACAACAGCCCAGAAACAACTCGAACCAAGCTCAACTTCGTACTGAGCGAGTCGGATACGCGCAACAACAACAATTACCAATAGTAATCCTAAAAGAACACGTATCGCCAATAATTCTACGCAACTACCGTAGAACACAATACAGCATATAAATGCAATGAAAAACAAGCAAGGAAACGGCTCCCTCGACTGTGCCGCATACTTTATACCTTTCATGAATATGCATCCAGGTTTTAAGCGTCCGATCCTTACTTACAATTAGTACAAACTCTACAAAATTGTAATGGTTTTACCCTGTTAATTTAAAGACACATAACCCAACCCCCGTTTATCGGAAAAATGCGTTGTATGGGGGCTATTTGATATATTGGTCCAATCTTGATCATTTTCACTACACAAAGCTGACAAACACAACGAAATTGCTGCTCCCACCTCAGAAGTTAAGAGTCTGCGCAAATAAATTACGACATTTTTGTTTTCGTTGAGACATTTTTAAATATAAACTTTTTTGATAGCGAATTCTTTAATTCGAATCTGTTCATCGTATTTCGCAAGGATCGAGATGCAGTAAAAACTGGTTGCTTTCGTGGTGGTGGTGTTCTTATTGCCGTTAGGCGTCACTTGCGTGCGTCCTTGGTCCCACTTACGAATGGTGACTCCTTGATTGATCAAATTTGTATTCGAGTTAATGGTACCACAACACAAGGCTCTCTATATCTTTTTGCGTCGTATGTGCCACCCGGCAGTTCATTTGAGTTATACAAGGCCCATGCTGATAACATTGTGTCGTTAGCCTTAAACAACTTAAATGATCATCACCTCTGTGTGCTAGGTGACTTTAATCTATGTAATATCAATTGGTCAACTAGCATTTCTAGTTATGGTCTCACGCCTAATAATGTTGTTACTAATCATGAGTTGTATTTCATCGATAATTTACTTAGTCTTAATTTATCTCAAATTAATAAGTATTTTAATACTCTAAATAGACTTTTGGATCTTATATTTATTAGTGACAACATTTGTTGTGAAGTTAATGAGTGCATAAATCCAGTCACTTCTAAACACAGGCATCACCTACCACTGGTTGTTGATTTTAGTTTCTATCATTTTCCCTTGGACACCTCTGAGAGCAGATTATCTTTCAATTTTTATTCTTGCGACTTCGCAAGTCTGAATGGTCCTTTACTTGAAATAAACTGGGAGGAGTTTCTCGGGGGACTTGATACCTCTACCAGTTTTTCGGCTTTCAAAACTATTTTATTCAACCAATGTTTGGATAAAATTCCTTTACGGGTAAAAATACCCTATAAATTACCCTGGTACACTAAGGAATTAAAAAAACTGAAGAACCATAAAAATAAATTCTTAATAAAATATGAAACCACTAAGAATATTTTCTACTTCAGTAAATATAAGGTATACCAGAACGATTTCAATATTTTGGATAAAAATCTATATTCCAAATACGAAATATTGAGTGTAATTTTGTAAATTTGTTTGCTGACTTCTTTAAATCTAATTTTTCACCGGATGATAGGAATCACACTCACGATTTTCCGAATAGTTCGGAGTCTGCCTTAAATTTCGGAGCTCTACATCTTTCATCGGAAGACATTAGTAAAGCCATTTTTAAACTTAAACTTAAATCTTCCTCTCAAACAGATCTCGACGGGTTTTCACCTAGCTTCTTAAAAAGTTGTCCGGCTTTGATTTATCCTTTGCAACTGATCTTCAACAAGTCACTGTCCTCTGGGACTTTCATTGATGATTGGAAGGCTACCTCCATTACGCCTATTTTCAAATGTGGCAACAAGAATGACGTACGTAATTACAGACCCATATCCAAGCTGACCACTATTTCCAAACCTTTTGAGCATGCAGTCAATGCCAAGCTGAGCGTTGCTGTTAAGTCCGTTATTTCACCTTCCCAGCACGGCTTCGTCGCGGATAGATCAACGATTTCTAACCTTGCTGTCTTCAGTGAGTATTGCATTGAGTCCTTTTCGGCTGGTTCACAGGTGGATTGCATCTATACTCATTTCTCAAAAGCTTTTGATAGGGTGTCACATAGAGTTTTAATCAATAAACTAGGCTGTCTTGGATTTCATTCGTCCTTCAATCGATTGTATGGGAGCTATGCGTTGTATTGGTTCGATCTTTCTGGTTCCTACAAATGATTAATGTTTTACAAAATGGCGGATCCGTATCAAATTCTATCGATATATCTCTTAAACTTAGGGACTAGTTTGTGTTTAAACAGACAGACGGACAAACTGATCACTACACATATTACATATATAAAAAGTACCAAACTTGCAAAATTTCACGTTGCTAGCTCTTTAAATGCAAAATGTATAGCCCAAAAACCATTTATTGGAACTACCGATTATATGGGAGCTATATGTTATGTTGGTCCGATCTGAGTGATTTTCACTACACACATTACATCTAAAATATGTACTAAACCTGAAAATTTTACGTTCCTAGCTTTTTAATTGCAAGACTTATAGGCCAAAGCCCGTTTATCGGAACATTCGATTGTATGGAAGCTATGCGTTGTATTGGTCCGATCTTGCTGGTTCCGACAAATGATTAATGTTTTACAAAATGGCTTATGCGTACCAAATTTTATCGAGATATCTCTAAAACTTAGGGACTAGTTTGCGTTTAAACAGATAGACAGACAGATGGACATGGCTAAATCGTTTCAGCTCATAGCCCTGATCATTTCGGTATACTTATTGGTGGGTATATCTCTTTTTTTTCTCATACTTACAAACAGCGGACCAAAGTTATAATACCATTTCATGTTCATTAAAGGTATAACGAGTCATGTTACTCTGAAAAAAATTCGAAAGACATTCAAATGAGGAAGTTAATATTTTCGAGCAAATTCGAACTTGCCACTTCTCAAACGTACCCTCTCGAATGGGCGAGCTATCCGATTCCTCATAGATACAGGCACTTATAAAAATTACGTAAAACGACTCAATTTCTTTAAAGGTATCACAAAATTAGATACGCCATTTCAAGTCAGGTCTATAAACGGTTTAAATAAAGTGGAAAAAAATGTCGTCTTTATACTGGGAGAAACAGCAAACAAACATACAAGTTAACACAGCAGTACCCTGCTGTCAAACGTAATACTAATTTAATACTAGGAGGCACAGACAGTCCAACCACACCTGTTAAGTAATGATTAATAATCATACTGGTTACCGATTTGATTGATTATTTGATTTGGAAAATCGTATTAATTATATATTGCCTATTGTTTTCGGGTGTAATTATTATTTTCAAAAACTATCAAAAAACAATCATGATTTTTTATGATTAAAAAAAAAAATAAAAAAAATAAAAAATAATCAAAAACAATACATTTTTTGATTATTTTTTTGTATTATTTCAGGTAAACATATGACGTCACCCCCACACATTTTGTTTCTGAGTACTCCATGGAACACCTACGGTATAGTACTTCTAAAGTTCTTACTCCATAGAGTATCTACAGGAAAGTACTCTCCAAACTGCTATCTATTCCACATAGAACTACTCGCGATTTCATTATTTTTATTATTAGTTTTATATTTCTTAACAACTCAGCCCAATACCATTCGCAAAGATTGGATTATAATAAGCTGAGGTGACCCTCTAATGCATTGCGAAGGAGTACTATGCAAGTACTCCAATATAACACAGGAGCCAACGGTTTTTGCATCGCCACGGTTCAGTACTACTAATAATAATAATAACAATTTCTAATTTTTCCTTTAAAGTTTTTTCATGGAAGAAATCAATCTAAGGGTTGCCGGCCACTGCCGATGGCGACTAAAACCACTTTTTCCAAACATTTTTATGTTGCCTGTCCCGGTATTTGAATGTGGAATCTTAGGTGTGGTAGGCCTGCACACAACCACCACATCACCGAGACTGCCACGGTTCACTACTACATCTTAAAACTACTCCCAAATGTACTGTTATATACATATTACCATACATATTATAAACTGTTATTTTTTTACAACGAGATAGCAAAAAAATTAAAAATAATCAAAAAAAAATTTTTTTTAATTAAAAAAAAAAATTTGAAAAATCCAAAACAGTCTAAAACAATCATATTTTTTTTATTACTTTTGATTTGTTTTAACTTTTTTCCAATTCTAATCAATAAGTAATTAAAAATTTCTGAAAACAATTAAAATAATCATTAATGCTTGAAAATATTAACAGCTATACAGCGCTATGGCGGTGGTTATGAATTTTTTATATACTTTTGTCCAAAAGATTCAATTGTTAAAATAAATCTGCTTGTTTTTATGGGAAAATTTTTATAAAGTAAATCAATAAGTACATCCTCTTATTTTTACTAGATTCTTATTGAATTTATTAAAAAGGAAAACTTTTTATTTTTAAAAGATACTTTATTAATTCAAATTTTGCTATTAACGTCCTAATAGCCGATATGTATGTACATGCCTACATACTACAAACATACATTAACAGTTATTGCATCAGCCAATTTTATTGAGAAACTTTATTTGGCGGCAGAGACACTTTTTCCTGTGCCTTTCTTGTGCATACATGCAATAACATAATGGCACGTGCCATATTTTGATTGCTCTTATATTAATAGCTGCCAATTGTATTTTGGGTTTTGATGTGAAAAGTTCGAGTGGTGGTTGGTGTTCGAAAAGGTAAGTAAATTATATTAACTTAATTAATAATAAATATAGTGCGGTGAACTGCTTCACTTATTGATAATAATAGTGTAAATTTTTAAATTTGTTAAAAATTCAATACAAATTTAAGAAATTACAAGTGCTAGAGTACAGGTTTTTGTGTGCATAATTTGTAAGTATGTACAGTCGGTGTCGAAAGAAAGTGTACACCTTAAATTGCAATTTCTACCCAAAATTACTTCTTTTTGAATAATTTCGCTAATTTTTTATGAAATTATGTGAAGGAATACAGTATAAATTAATTACGAGAAAGAGAAATTATTATAAAGAAGTAATTTTTGGTGTAACTTGCAATTTTATGGTGTATACTCTCTTTCGACACTCACTGTATATTGTGACAAAAATCATTTTCGTTTTAGTTTTGGTTGTACCATACCTTTTTAACTTTTTTGTTTCTTTTCAGTGAATTTTGATGTTTTGATATTCTCTTCAAAATGTGTGACATGTATAGGAAACTGATATTTTTATTTCATTTCAACCAAGCCAAGACAATAATGAAGTATTGGAATTGTTTAAATCTTGGGGCTTATTAAATGAGATTATTGCAATTCTAATTGAACGCGGAATTAATTCCTTTCCCGAGAACACTGAAATTGACGATGTTGAAGCCTTTTTTGATAGATTGGATCAGAGAGCGTATAAAATTAAGTCAGGGTTAAGGGAATGGCGGAAACAAATGGTAAAATGTTCGCTTCATTATTAAATAATCAAAAAATTTTTTTAAGGCTATTCCATTTGTTTGTGATCAGGAGACTTTATCGGCAAACAGCAAAATTCTTGAATGGCTCGAAAAAATATCAGATGATTTGTCCCACGTTAAATCGAGAGAATCCAGTCCGCTACCTTCTTCTTCTCAAAATTCGAGCTATTTCAATCTTGTAGCGCTGTTAAAAAACAGTTAAGGGTAAACATGGCTACCTAGATAGTGGAAATCGGAAAAATTAACCCATTGCATCGTGGATAATTATACTGCCTCGGGTCGTAAAATGCAATATTCTGTTTGAAGCAATGGACGAATGAAATCCTTGCGGTATTTCCTACAGAAAACAAGGTAGGTGCACGAAGTCGATGATAACTACCAAAAACTTGAAAGGAAAAAAGCGAAAAAGAATCCGAGTGGGAAATTGTTCTCCCGTTGGGCCAACACTATAAAATTAGAAAGCAAAGTTGTTTCTGATACGCAGGAAGATCGTTAAGATATTTTTGATGGTATGCAATACTTACTACTCAAATATTTTTAATATCTAGAGTTGGCTCAGTGGTTGAAATTCAACCACAAAACTTTATTTTGATGAATTTTTTTTACATTCCTTTTACATCCTTTTTATTACATTCTTTCCTTCCTCTCTTCTTCCCTTTTCCTTCTATACTATTAAGCAACATAATTTCGATTTTTATTTTTATTTTATTTCCTTTAGTCTTCACCATCTGTCCTTTTATTTTCTCCAATGAAGTTTCCATTTTTATTCAATTTCATTTTATTTTATTGTATTTTACTTTATTTTATTATATTTTATTCTAAATTTTTTTTTCATTTTTTATAAATTTGTTGTTTCTGTATATTTTTTTTTAAATTTATTGTATTTTATTTTAATTTATTGTATTTGGAAAATGGAAAAACAAACTGAACATCTATGTTAAGTATTATCAGCTCCAGTAAATTCAACATGAATACTCTCCTGCTTTGTTTTTGCATACACTGTATGTATCATCAACCGAATTTACGTACTTGCTCATGTTTGTTTTTGCTGGGTTAATGTTTCCAACAAAGTAACTTTGCTTTCACGCTCGGGCTCTCACACTATCCGCATTAGCAAAGAATACAATAACACCAACGTAAGCACTCATGTCTACTCACACAACGACGTACCTTTAGTGTGAATATATGTTTGGCATTTGTCGTGGCGTTAAGTTTTTCCAACTTTCAATCGAGCAGACCTATCGATACATATATAAAAGTTTAGACCTTAGAATTATGGTTATTGCGAAAAAGGGGCGAAACTTTTTCAACTTACGCATTTATTTATAAGATTTATTCTTTGAACAATATTTAACTTAACTTCGTATATTACAGATAATATTTCGGAAAAACAATGTTGGCTGGTCCATAACTGCACATTTTGGGTGTAAGTCAAACAGTTTTGGGCAGATACATGTACTTTAGGAACTAAAAGTAAGGACTTTCTATCGGATTTGCTGGCAAATTGGCCGCGTTACAATGACTTTAACGGTTATTAATTGGTAAGATAAAAAGGCAGATGTTTCTGTTTTCAAATTAAAAATTATTTATTTATAGCAGGTTGATATTGGTTCCAATATAATGCATCCAGGTATTGGAAACCAGCTTTTTTCAAACAAATTTTGTAAAACAGTACTTCCGATTTTAAATGCCGAAGTGAAAGACCAAGCCAGCCGAGAGTTACTTCTTTGGAAACTCTTTTATAAAGATTTATCAAATGGTAAGAAAACACCAAAACTATATATTATTCATAAATTTAAAGACATTTTTTCAGATTCTAAATATTGTATTGTGTTGTTACTGCTCCATGCTGTTTTTCAACCACAGCGTCAGAGTAAAACCCAGAAACCAACGATTGCTGACTCCCAATCTGAGTGTATAACGCTTGCAACCGCGCGAAATGATGTTTTGCCAAAAATTTCGGCTAAAATGGAGCAGTACGCGAGTAGAAAACAGCCATTGCAGCCTCACATCATTGCAGTAGGTGAGGACTATACAAATGTATCAGAATTTTTTATATTTTGCGACGGGCTTAAGTGGAAGTGCGCCACTTTAATGAAATTCGTCGATTGTATTATTAGGTTAAGTTATGTATTCCAAATTGAATATTCCAATAATAGCAAGCAAGTTTGGGGATTTTTAGAACAATACTTTTTAAGTCTTAAGTCTGAAGATTTTCCTTCAGTTTCGAATTTATTTTTCAAATTAGATAATTAGTTCTTTATTTTCCTTCTTTTTTTAATTGTTATAAATACCCAAATTCGCTTGCTATTTATGTAACAAACGCCACTTGACTTCATGTTTACTTATAAATCATTTAAAGGAAGATCATGGGCTTCCACCCATAGCAAAATTTTTTTGCAATGAACAAAATTGCAATAAAATATTTCCCAATATGTATAGGTTCCGAAAACATAAAAATGAAGGTTCTTCCCCGACAAATAATGTTTTAAAGTAAGCTCCAGTTTCACAAGAGCCAGGTAAACATTTACAATGCCCTAATGAGCCTCAACTTACGTGCCTTTCGAACTTCAAACATTCAATCCTTGCATTTACTTTTGAGCCTCACAATTATCCACATTTTTCGAGAAAAGACATTCTGCATATTCAAAAATCTATAACAGAACGTATAACGGCTCCAATAGTTGAAATGATTAACCCGTTAATTCAAAATTATGAGAATCAAGTTCTATCTCAAGAAATTATGTGAAATATATCTGAACCATTTATAGATGTGCATTCTGAATATAGATTTCTTAAAGAACTGGAAGATTTAAAAAAAATTTAAACATCTGAAAAAGTATGTAATAAGCAACTACTTGTCTGGAGTTATTTAAATAATAATAAGGGAGAAATAGTACTGACTGATATACCTTTTCAAATAAAAAAGTTTTTCGAAAGTGAAGGGGTATGGGAACAAATAATTGCTAATGTTGGGATCATATCAAAATTTACTTCTTATTACAACTTTTTAAATGGAGATCTTTGGAAAACTGTAAACCTCGATGAAAACAACAATACCACCTTTCTTGTACATGGACAATTTTGAGATAAATAATCATTTAGGCTCGAAATCCTGCCAACAGAAAATATCTGGAATTCATTACACTTTTCCAACAATCCCTAATTATCTAGCTGGTAGGCTCATGACTGTATTTGTAGGCGGATTTATTAAAAGTAAAGATATATGTGAGTATGTTATTAATATTGCCTTCACTCACTTATAGACACTTTAAAAAACAAGCGGCTTGTTTAAATTTTAAGTGATAACTTAGGCCTCAACGCAGCTTTAGGATACAGTGGTTCAGTTTCATCAAACTCTTTTTGTAAAGTATGCAAAAGCAGCAAGAACGAAACACGCATTGATTGTATCGAATATCCCGATTCTTTAAGAAATAATATTAATTATGAACATGATATTCCATTCAACGACCCAGCTATAACTGGTATTAAAAATAATTCTGTATTCAATTCCCTTTCATATCTTCATGTCACCGAAAACATATCATAGGATATCATGCCTGATTTATTCAGTGGCGTATGAAAATAAAATTTTAGTAAAATATTACATTATTTTATATACGAAAAAAAATGTTTGAATTCTCGGAAGCAAATGTTTCAACATGGAGAAACAGAAATCGGTAATGTTTCAATGCTTCTCCTCCTGTAAAAAAGATCATATAAAGAACTCAAATTTTTAAATGAATGCTAAGCAAATGGAAACTTTCTACCACTTTATATTACTTATGATTGGTGATCTTATCCCACAAAATGATGCTGTTTATAAGTTTTTCATCAAGTATTTTCATTGAAATAATTGACTGTGTGTTATTGCCAAATTTTGATGACGATCTCTTAATTAAACTTCAAAAATTGATTGAAGAGCACAACAGATTATATCAGTGTTTATTTAAAGATACTTTAAAACCCAAACACCACAATCTTGTACATTACCCCACTATTATAAGGAAGCTAGGACCCCTTAAATGTTTATGGTGATTTAGATTTGAAGCTGAAAACCAAATTCATAAAAAATATGGCAGAAGTATAACGTCCAAAATAAGTAGTGCTTTATCTCTAGGAATAAAATCAGCAATAAGATTTGCAAACTCAATTTTAACTAATTACCTTTTGTCAACCCGAATTTGTTTTTAAAGAAAAGGTCCTATTGCAAAGGAAATTTACATTTCCTCATTAAGCTTAACCGATTTGAATTCATATAAAAGATAAGATTGAGTTATTTTCCTAGGGAAAACTTTAAAAATTGGACACATCGTTTCAGTTACTAAATGTTCTTTTCTTTTTTATGAAATATGTGATTTCTTAATAAAAGAAAATAACGTTAGTATTGGTCAAAAGTCATACTTGCCTTAATTTTTCTGAGAGATTACAATCATATTTGGTTGGGGGTGAGACACATAATTACACTGTTATCGAATTTGATTCCTTAGATGGCCCAATGCATTTTTACGTTTTATATAATTGCCTTAAAGTTATGAGTAAAAAAACATAGAAAGAAGATGCTTAATTTTCTTTAAGAATTATATGAAATATAAAAATTAAAACCAAAAAACTTAAATATATTTTTTTATGGGCTTTCAATAATTTTCATTAAAATAAAGCGAAATCTATGATAATCAAAAAATATTGGAAAAAAAGACGTTTAAATTTCTATTAAAATAATAAGAAATATAAAAAAAGATTAAAAGTGTAGGATTTACAAAGATATGAATTATTAAAAATACTATACTTTATATATACAATCCATTTTAAGTTTTAAGTAATGACCTTAAAGTTAGAGGGCAAAAAAAAAAATTGGAAAAATATGCTTAGAATATGTATTTTAAAAAATATAAGCAAATATGATAAGCCTATTCTTATTATGTATAATTACTTGAACTTATTATAATTATAAATTAAACTTGTATGAGTAAATAAATAACAATTTAAGAAACAGTGGGATATTTATTTTCAGAAAGCAATGTACTCAAAACTAGGTCGCATTCATTTGAAATTGATAAGATCATCGGCTTATTACAATTAAGAGGGGTTCCTAGTGAAAGTAATGAGTGTCTTCTTAGTTATATTAGGGAGGATTTCATCTTAGTTTTACAGGTTAATGACTAAATTCTTTTGAAAAGGTTTTCATCTTTATTCTAGGGTCACCTTTTTAGTTTGGTATAAGAGGTTTTCATCTTATTTTTATAGGTTGTCTTTTATATTTCATATAAATTCTACGGGTCATCTTCTGAATTATATTAAAAAGAGACATCCAGTCATAATAAGACGTGAATCTTATTGGAAAAATATCGTGGAGAAATCCGCTAAACTTTGTTCTGATTTACAGGGCATTTGATGGGGCCTTTTCGCTCTGTGTACTAGTCAGCCTATGTATCAACTTCATAGTAGGCTAGTTCAATTGAAATATACACGAAAATTGCAAAATGAAATTACAAATAACTTTATTTAAAATTCGGTCATCAGATATAAAATATATGTTTATCAAAATAAATAGTACTTCACTATATTGAAAAATTGAAACAAGTTCTTAGTAACAAAATTTTTTAAGAAATGTGATTTTAACCCACCTTGTTATTGCTCGCCATTTTTATTATTGCAGCTTCATAACGATTCCGTTGGAGCTTCACTGTTATTTTATTTTTGACAACTGCATTTCCCAATCACGGTTAGTGAACCTTGAAAAATAACAACAATTAAATATTTCTTTATGCATTTGTCAAGGAGAATTTATACCAGGTGATATCACGGCGAATTTGTGGATTCTCCTGTCAAATTGCATAGAAATTTTTTATTTTGCCACTAGACGCCGCTGCTCATATGTTCTTATGATATCACCTGTCAGTGAAATCGTCTTGGCATTTGTTGGAAACTTTTTCTTCAGAAAAAATTTACTTTGGATATTCCAAAACAAATGTTATTTCCTTACACAATTGCTTTGGCAAATGATCGTTTCGTTTTCACTTTTCTTAGTTGTTTCATTTGCGCACTGCTAACTCGTTGCAATAGTGGCGCAGCAGCGACGTCGCAAAAAAATATCGTTGTTGACGGAACGATTGCTGTGCGAATACTGATTTGTTGTACATATATATATGTACATATATATTTTATTTCATTTCATTTATTATTATAAAGCATTAGTACAATAAGAAATATAGATTCTTTTTTAGTACAACAGTAGGAAATAATAGCAAAAATGTCAAAAACCCAGTAGACATACAAGCTTAAAAGTAGTTAGCTTAAGAGAGATAATCTATTAGAATTGTCTTAGTGTTGCTTTTGTTCAGGTTGCTACGAACTGTGGCAGGAATCGAGTTCCATAAACGTATAGCATTGATAAAGAATAGCCTAGTAGAAGAGAGGAAGTTGTATTGCGGCACTATCAAGTCAGATGAGCGAACTGACCTAGGAAATATTAGTTTTTCATAGAGGTAACTTGGTTGTTTATCCTTTATGAGGTGGCAGAGAAAGGTGCAGTTTCTAGCTTTGAGATACTCAGAAAGTTCACAGCCTAGTAACCTAGTCCTCCACGATGAGATATGTTCAAATCTATTTAGCCCGAACACATAGCGCGTGACGTGGTTGAAAGCCACATCCAGTTTATGCGCAGACTGAGAGTCCAGCTTGCTATACACCAGCTCTGCATAGAGAATGATTGGGCAGACATTCGCAGACTCCGTAAACTATAGTATACCTTTCCAACAGTGGCACTTATATGGTCTGCACACGTAAGATTACTATTTATGACAAAACCTAAGTTGGTTATCTTCGAGACAAATTTAATAGCGCGATCTCCAATATACAAAGGGGGGACAGCTGCGGGATCAAGGCGCTTCTTACAAATAGGCAACACATAACACTTATCGACGTTGAGACGTAGGCCATTTTGTGACGCCCAGGAATTGATAGAGGATAAATCCTCGTTAAAGTTGGCTGCCATATTAATTGTTTGATCAAGAGGACTGGATAAATAAAGCTGGGTGTCATCCGCATAAACATGAATGCTAGCATATTTACATTTAGAGAGTACATCATTAACAAAAACACTAATTTGTAGTGGTGCCAGAATATAGCCCTGGGGTACACCACATAACAGTGGGCGAATAGCAGATAGTTCATTTTCAACCTTCACACGCTGGGACCTGCCGGTCAGGTAACTCTTCATCAGTTGCACCGCAGATGCACCAAAACCAAATAACGTTTCTAATTTAAAGCAAAGCAGGTCATGGTCAACCGAATCAAAGGCCTTCGAGAAATCCAGCAGACAAAGCAATGTAAAGTACTTTTTATCAAAAGCAAGTCTAACGTCATCAAGTATTTTAACCATGGCTGTGGAGCAGCTGTGTTTGGCCCTAAACCCTGACTGGAAACGCGATAAGAGATTGTATTCATTGACATGGCAGTAAATTTGCTCAGACATAATAGACTCAGCTACTTTTGACAAAGCAGGCAGAATGCTGATCGGTCGATAGTCAGTAGGGCTAGCAGGCGAACTGTTCTTGGCTACAGGGAGCACAGTGGCGACTTTCCATGCATTAGGGAAGCAAGAGGTTGTGAAACTATGGTTTACGATGTGCGTGAGGGTGGGCAATATATATAACAGGATGGTTTTTATAAATTTAATGAGGATGCCATCCTCACCTATGGCATTGGATCATTGGATTGTACATATATATTTATCTACAGTTTTGAAGGGTTGTTGCTGTTTATGATAGTGGAAACGGGCAGTCGCTCAAACTGGTATGAATAAGCCCACGAAAAGTTAATGAACTAGAATGCTTACCATAGTATATGTCTACTAGTACCTTGTAAAAAACAATGGACTAATGAGATGGATTAGGTGATCTAATCGCTGACATAGCCATGTAAATTGGACCACATTTTTTTTTATGAATTCTTTGGATGATGTACCGGAGTATTTCCGTTTTGAGGTAGTTAGCGGTCCACCTTTTTTGGCCGGCAGGGAGCGGTGTCTTTTCTAGATCTCTAGGGAGTGTGGCATGATTGTCCGTGTTAAATACTTTAGGTAGGTCAAGTACCACGAGAACCGTCTTATGGTTTGGAGGGTGTTGGTTCAAACCATATTTTATTTGCGTTGTGATGGCATTCAAAGCGGATGTTGTGCTGTGAGATTTTCGGAAACCATGCTGGTGATCTGCCAATTGCAGATTTGCATTATAGTATGGGAGTAGAATGGTCTCTAGTAACTCGACGACCGTCGAGAGGAGGGATATCGGGCGATAAGAATCTCCTTGGTTCGCCGGCTTCCCTGGTTTCAGTAGGGGAACTACAATCGCCTGTTTCCATATCTCTGGTATGACGAAAGTAGTTAGTGAGAGGCTAAAAAGAGCCCTAACTCTGTCCCTCGTGGCCTAGGTATTTATTCATCTTTTGAGGGTTTGGCCTTCATTATGGCTTCCTTAACCTCTGCGACGGTAATGGGCGCAATGGTGTGTTTGCGCGCAGGTCGGACGGCTCTTCTCTTAGTCCTATCAACAGGTGGATGCATTATAAACAACCGCTAAAAGATGCTAGCGCATTTCCTGGCATTCGATTTGACGCTGTCGTCGAAAGCAAGAGCGACCTTGTCATTGTATTTGGTCGATTAGATAATGCCCTGAGAGTTGACCATAATTTGCCGACTCCGCCGGAGAGGTTGCATGCCTCAAGGTGTTGTTTCCACTTAGTCTGTTTGTATTCATTGACTGTTCGACGGACTTTCGCGTTGAAATCTTTGATTCTGGGACCTGTGGGATTGATGAGTCTCACTTGGTCACGTTCTTTTGCCATTGTCGCAGCTTCTGCAGAGAAATTCGGACGAATTTCCGGTATTCTGCCAGCAGGAATGAAGCGGCAGGAGGCTGAATCAATAACCTTGCGAACCTCTAATTTACCTTTGCTTACGTCTGTCGGTGTGGGTAAGGCAGCGAAGGAGCACTCTGTATAATCCGTAAAGCGGTCCCAGTCAGCTTTGATGAAGTTGATGTACGTCAGTTTGTCGGTCTTTATGAAGCCGTTCGGTCGCTCAATTTTAAAGTGTGTGGGGGGGAGAGGGGGACATGGTAGGCGTGAGGGACGGATGCGCTTGCCTAGGTAGAGGTAGGCTGAAGCCTATGCTGTGTCACAGTCTAGAGTAAAGAACGCCTTAGCCGTTGTTGTTTGGCGGTAAAGGTGGCTGTACACTGCAACAGAGGTTTCTGGTTCCGAGCCGGGCCCACGTGCAAGCTGCAAGCAGGGGGGGCGGCATTGGGAGCAGGGAAAGAGGGTACTGACGCTCAGGGGTAGTGGGGGTGCGCTAGAGCGACGTGCATGGGGGGAAGTCCTTAGGCATGTACAACATGGTGCCTCGAAAGTACTAAAGAAAGTACGGGGTCTGTGGATGGCAGGGTTAAGCCCAGAGCATCCGGATCTGTGAAGCCATCTCTTACACATAGTGCATTGAACAGAATGCGAACGTTTGACATAAATTTTCTTCAAGCAAACGCAGCCGATCCAATCTCCTGGTCCGGGTTGGATTCGATTCTAGCCCCTACCGGGAGAAAACAGAGCAACCCTGCTGCAAGGGTTTGCTCCGAGGATGACAATTTAAGGGTGAGACTTGACAATTATACAGGATTACAGTGAAACCACAGCCCTTGGACGGGTGAAAAAACCCGGGTCGTTCCGGTACAAAGAACCGGCTGTTATGGGAATGATTTACATGGAATCTCAGATGTCGTCTCAACTACACGAACAGCAAGCAAACATTAGATCTCAAATGGGAGACCAAAAGACATGTCTCTCTTCGCAATTGGAAGCTCAGGAAGCGAGACTGTCATTGAAACTAGAAGTGTAGGATGCGAAAATTGCACAGATGCAGGATAAATAGCTGCCGAAATAGATGCAAACACCATTCTTTGATGGTTCTGTTACTTTTAAAGTATTTAAGCGGGGGTATGGAAGACAAAGTACCTGCATTATGCGTGGCAATGAAGGGAACTGCAGCCAAAGTCTTACAGACGATTCCTGATTGCGGACGGAACAATTATGAAGCATTAATGGGTGCAGCTGCGGGACGGTATGGTAACGAAGATCCGAAGCCGATTTACCAAATAGAGCTGCAGAATCGCTTCCAGAAACCTAATGAGACCTTGCAACGGACATCGAGAGGTTGGCCCATCTGGCAAACGCTGACGCACCCGTATAGTACACGGAGAGGGTAAAAATACAAAGTTTCATTATTGGGATACCCAAAATCCCGAACACTCATTCGATGAAACGGTATCACATGCTCTGACGCAGGAAATAGTCTCCTTTTAAGTAAACCCTGCGTACAAGGCACACCGCGTGGAAATGGAAAGGCCAGACCAGGTAGACAC
The DNA here is from genome assembly GCA_949987695.1 of Merzomyia westermanni. Lineage (NCBI taxonomy): Eukaryota > Metazoa > Arthropoda > Insecta > Diptera > Tephritidae > Merzomyia > Merzomyia westermanni. Next base: position 75,683,468 of record OX465292.1, read on the forward strand.
AAGTCTGGAAGCATTGAATGGGAAGCAACGGAAAATGAAGGTGATGCTTCAAGTACGGAAAATCTGGTTATATTGTGCTCCATGCAGCACCGGCTTTCGAGACTCTAGCTACGTAGGTGGGCCTAAGTGCAAAGCTGAAGGGGATGAGCAGGAGGAATTGCCGAATAATCTCTGTATTACAACTCGGACGGAACGCTAGTAATGTTACTGTCCAAGGATACGACGACGGGAAAGAGCGCTTGCTGATTGTGGATACATTCCATCAGTCGGTGTGACTTAGTCATCGAGAAGGTGACACCGTTGTAGAAAGCTAAGTTGTGCACAGTAAATGGTGAAAGCAAGCAAGTCCTGGGAGAAGTGACATGTAACGTTGTGACTTCTTGCCGACGAAGTCATCATTGACATCGACTTATTGGCTGAGAGAGACATTCACATAAACCTAAGGAAGAGGATTCTGACTTACAACGGCGAATAAGTACCTGTGTTCTGTGGACACAACATTGGCTTTAGCACCAAAGAAGTGATCTTAGAGGTGATGTAGAAGAAGCCTCTCCAGACAGAGGTAGCGGAGAGTTGTGTCCTGAAGAAGATTTGGAAATGTGAAAAATACCCAGATTTGTGGCGTGTGTTGAAAGGACTGAATGGAGAATAAAGAGCCAAGAAGAGGAGAGATGTTCAGAGAGAGTGATATCGCAAAGGCATACTGGGCAGAGTGGAACAGCCTAAAGTTAAAATCTGGGTGTTTGCATTAGTTATGCGAAGGTGAAGATGGGCAGAATCATCGAGCACTTATTGTTTTCCAAGAATGATTTCAGATGTTATCAAAGCGTCGCCCACATGCAAGGCACATGGGAATAAAAAAAAACGTTGCCGAAGGTAAAGCGGCGATTCTATTGAATTGGATGCCGACAATCTATAAGGGAATTAACTACAACTTAGTGGATAGAGTGAAACAGTACACTGAGGTAATGGAAGGGAGTCCTGAAGGAATGGTTTATATGAAAAAAACGAATATGGAGAGCTACACACAAGTTTATGTGGGGTTAGTGACAGTTTAGACACATTGAAGTCGGGCCCGCCGCTGATGAGCCAAGCGCTTACGATCGTTAACGCCTGGGCCAACGACGTCGGGAGACGTGATATTACAACCAAAAGCCAGCACCAAATATTTAGGCCCATAATTATATTATTGATGGCTATCAGCTTGAGCAAGTCTCTACCTTCATTGACCTCGGTGTTACAATGAACCTTAAACTTGACATTGAAACTTGCGTGAATCGATCAAAGGGAGTTCTGGCTTTTAAAAGTTGGTCTAAGGAATTTACCGATCCTTACATTACAAAATCGCTCTGGCCGTAACTCAATATCAGATTTATCGTGACAAACTTGAGTCGGTCCAAAAGCAATTTTTTATTTTTACACTGAGGAAATTACCGTGGCATCAAATATAAAATCTTCCATCCTACAAAAGTCGATTGATAAATCTACCCTCCCCTGAGAGTCGGGCACTATAACAAACATAAGTATTGTACACGTGTTATATGCCATTGTTCATCTACCGACCGCAGAACTAACTGCGAAGAATAAACTATAACAAACATAAGTATTGTACACGTGTTATATGCCATTGTTCATCTACCGACCGCAGACCTAACTGCGAATAATAATAATAAAGCAACCTAAAGTCATTTTATAGTTTCGTAAACTCTAAACGCCGAGAAAAGGGGTTTCCCTTCAACGATGAAATTTATTGATAACATCTCTAGTGACAATGTTAAGATTGCCAATTTCTTTGCTCAATTCTTCCAGTATTTTTATTCTTCTGCAATCAATTCAACACCTAACAACTACCCGTATCAACCACATCAAAGTAATTTAATCCATGTTCCGAATTTAAAACCGGAAGATTTTCTATTACATCTTAAGACCTTGAACGAGTCATGCAAATATGGACCTGATTTAATACCGAAATGCTTTCTTAAGATGTGTGATAAACACATATACTAACCTCTGACCGATTTGTTTACTCTTTCTATACAATTTGGCGTTTTCCCGACATCATGGAAAGAGTCTTTTCTCATACCTCTATATAAGTCGTCTATAGAAAACTATCGTGGAATAGCAAAACTCTCCGCTGTTCCCAAATTATTTGAATATCGTTACTAATCACCTGACATTTTCTATCTCAATACTGATTGCAGATTCTCAGCATGGATTTTGTAAGGGTAAATCGACCGCAACTAATTTACTTGAATTCACAACCCACGTGTCGAATGGATTTAGAGACAATCTTCACACCGACGTTATTTACGCAGATTTTAGTAAGGCATTTGACAAAGCTTGCCTCTCTTTACTCATTCACAAATTGGATCTGGTTGGCTTTCAACCTGGTCTCAGACCTCAAAGAGTTATTTTTAAAAATACCGTTCTAACACCATTGATGTACCCTCTGGTGTTCCTTGGGTAGTCATCTGGGCTCGGTTCTGTTTCTTATTTTCGTCAACGATATCTGTACTACAATGAAACATTCGAAAATCTTAATGACGACGTAAAACTATTTAAGTCATATGCTTCGATGGAAGAACGTTATTTCCTTCAAATGGATTTAGACTACTTACTTACTTGGTATAAAGTAAGTTATATGGCGCTAAATGTAAATTCGTGTGTTTTTCCTCTCAGTATTTACAACCAGCTTCTTATATAATTAACAACCACAGTCTTGAACATGTAAATGTTTTTGTCGACTTGGGTGTGACGATGAAATTCAAACTTAGTTTCAGTCCTCATATGGAGGCTACCGTCAACAAGGCTAGAGGTGTATTCGCTTTTGTGAAAAGGTGGTCAAAAGAATTTAACGACTTTTATGTTACTAAGACACTTTTCGCTCCATTAGTTAGAATCCGCGTTATAAAGTTAATATAGATAAGCAAGAATCAATTCAAAAACAATTCCTACTTTTTGCCTTGAGAAATCTTCAATGGGATTCATTGTACAGTCTTCGACCTTATACTAGTCGGTTAAAACTTATCGATCTCCCAACCCTTGCAAGTCGTAGGGAAGTGCTATACGTAATATTTATGGTCAAACTATTAAACGAATATATTTCAAGTCAATTTCTTTTAAACGATGTTAACTTTAATATACCGTCGCGAGCTTTAAGACATTTCAAACCTATTCTTCTGAGGCAATGCTGGACCAATTTTCAATTACACAAACCTTATCAGTGTTTGTGCGAAAACTATAACTCTCATTCAGGTAAATTGGATATTTCGGTCTCGCTTTTTATAATCAAACAAACTGTTCTCTCCTCTCTTAACAAATGATTTATATGTATTTATGTAACTTAATCTCTTATGCATGCACCTTACTCAGCTGATGAAGATTTTTCTGTAGCTGAGGATTTGAGATCTCGACGCCTAATAAACCTCCGCTTTTCAAACACCCGGCCAATTTGATCCGCACGTTATGCGGATTTGCCCCTCGGGGGGATGGTGAGAATCCGTTGGACTTCTTATATTATATTTTCTGGTAACACTACGGACGCAATGTGTCTATGTGAGGCCACTGCGTTGGCCAGCCAGCACAACCTAACCTAACCTAAGGACAGTTGTTGGAATCCCTGACAAGGTAATGCATTCTGGGAATCTATGCAGGAGAGGATTGACGTCGGAGTTTCTGTCCCTGAAGGAAACGTGGTTTAATAATAATAATAATTCCCAACGGATTACCCACCATATCCCGCCCGACCGGCGCGAGGGGCGCATCCGCATAACGCGCGGATTATTCGTTCGTGCCGAGTCGTTGAAAGGCTTTGGTTTGTTAATCGTCGAGATCTAAAACTGCTCAGCTACAGAGAAAACCTCATCAGCTAAGTAAAGTAGATATAGGATAGATTATACATTAAGAAATAACTAGTTAACAGAATAAAATTATTGTTAAAAGTTAAAATAGAAGTCAAAGAATAAAAAACAATTAGTAGCTATGAATTTAGGACAGAAAGGATTGATTTTTTTATGCTGAAAAGCGAGTCTGAAATATCAAATCTACCAGAAAGAGAGTTATAATCTTGACACAAACAGCGAAAAGGCTCATTTAACTGAAAATTGGTTCGGCACTGTTTTAAGACTAGAGGTTTAAAATGCCTTGAAGGACGAGACGGTACATTGAAGTTCACTTCACTTAGAAGAAATGGGCTGGATAGTGAACCATTTAGCAATTTAATCATAAAAATAATTCCAAGCATTTCCCTCCGACTAGAAAGTGTGTGTAGATTAATGAGTTTTAAACGATTCGTATAGGGTGGCAGATTGTACGAGGGATCCCAATGAAAATCTCTTAAGGCAAATAGTAAAAATTGTTTTTGAACTGATTCAAGGCGATCTACATGAACCTGGTAACGCGGGTTCCAAATTATAGAACCATATTCAAGTATCGGTCTGACTAATGTAGTGAAGAGGGCTTTAGTTACATAAGGGTCGCTAAATTCTTTAGACCATCGTTTAACGAATGCTAGGACACCTCTAGCCTTATTGACTGTTGTATTAATATGGCGGTTGAAACTGAGTTTATAGTCCATAGTAACCCCCAGGTCAACAAAATCATACACTTGCTCAAGACTATAATTTTTAATTGTATAGGAAGCCGGCTGAGAAATTCCACGCGAAAAACCCATGTGTTTACATTTTTTAAGGTTAAGTGGCATATAATTTAAATCGCACCAAGTAACTAGTGCATCTAGATCTGATTGTAGCTTATTTCTATCTTCAAATGACGCGAATGACATGAAAAGCTTTACGTCGTCGGCATACATTAACATTTTTGAAAATTTTATTATTGTAGAAATATCATTTATAAACAACAAGAACAGAATCGGGCCAAGATGGCTTCCTTGAGGAACCCCCGAAGAGACATAAATGACATCGGATACTAAATTTTTGAACATTACTCTTTGTGTCCTGTCACTAAGGTAAGAAGAGATCCAGCGATGGAGACCCGGCTGGAAGCCCAACTGATCGAGTTTATGAATAAGTAATGAGTGACACACTTTGTCAAAAGCTTTGCTGAAATCCGTATAAATAACGTCGGTTTGCAGATTTTTTCTAAAGCCATTTGAGACATGACTGGTAAACTCAAGTAAATTCGTAACTGTGGACTTTCCCTTACTGAACCCGTGTTGGCAGTCAGCTATCAAAGTAGAGATCGGACCCGTAAGTTGATTTGTAACAATAGCTTCAAACAATTTTGGGATGGCAGAAAGCTTTGCTATGCCACGATAGTTCTCTATAGAAGACCTACTCCCGCTTTTATGCAGCGGTAGAAGAAACGATTCTTTCCACGCAGTTGGAAAAACACCACACTTTAGTGATAGATTGAACAAATTGGTAAGGGGTTGGTAAATATGGTTCGCACACTTTTTCAAGAAACATGTAGGAATCCTATCAGGACCATATTTAAAAGATTCTTTTAAGGTTTTAAGGTAAATTAGAACATCTTTGGCGCATATAATTGGTGAATTAATTGAATTTGTCCCGTGTAGCTTATAGGGATAGTTTTGAAAGTTTGAATTGGTGACAGCAGAATAGTTAGAAGTGAAAAATTGAGCAAAAAAATTTGCGATACATTGATTATCGCTAGATATAATGTCTTGATATTTCATGGCTGAGGGAAACCCTGATACTGTACGTTTAGAATTTACGAAACCATAAAATGACTTTGGATTGAGAATAATGTCTCTTTTCGTTTTAGAGATATAAGCTTTATAGCACTTCTTATTTAAATCTATGTACTTCTGACGTAGAATGGAATACAGTAGGTAATGTTTATTTAATCCGGATTTCTTATATAAATTAAATGATCGCGTTTTCCTATTTTTAAGAGCCTTAAGCTCTTTAGTAAACCAAGCTTGCGTAGGATGATCATAAGTTACTTTACGTTTAGGAATAAACTTCTCAAATAGGCAGTAAATAGTGTGATTGAAATGTGAGACGTTTAGATCGATATCACAACCAAATTCAGGCCAAGTTAATTTAGACAGTTCTTTATTTAATTTCTTGTAGTTTGCTTTGGAAAAGTTATAATCAAAGCTACTACATGAGTAGCATTGAGTGCCTTGGCCATTACTTATGGTTTCGTAGACTATTTCCATAGAAGGGTGGTAAAGGTCTTCTGGTAAAACCAACGGATCACAACGATTTACAGAAAATTGGTTTATATCATTAACATACACTAAATCTAAGACTTTCCCAAACTTGTTAGCGGTAACATTTATTTGATTAAGGCAAAGATCGGAAATTCCATCTAAAAAGTCATTGAACCCCAGTTTGGACGGATTTGGAATAATGTTACCATCAGATATGTTCCACGATATATGAGGTAAGTTAAAATCACCCAAAACAATAATTGAATCTAATTGAATAATTAAATAATGAAGCAGTGTGAACCATTGAGTGTCTAGTATCGTCAAGTTCGGGCAACTTTGGTGGAGGGTGGTGGGGCGAATGTTCTTAAGTACGTGTCATCCCTAACTCAATTACAATCCCACTACTAACTATATCAGCAGTGAAAGTGATGGCTACACCAATACATGTAAGCAGGAGGAATGATACATAAACACCGACTCTTCGCGACCAAGATGGACGAACAGCCTAGTGACTTCTAGGTGAGTGAGATCGCAACCGGAGTGACTACATAGGGCAGAAATCTGTCAAGGCATGATCATTTTATTTTAAAGTGTAGAACAGTGAGCCTGCTGTGGAGTTACCTAACTCGTGAATTTGTATTTGGTAAACAAATAGCGATCGAAGACAGCAAGTAGATCGCTTTTCAACTCCTTTTTTTGGCGAACCGTTTGACCGATTGAAATAAACTATGCACCGATCGAAAGTAAATAGAAGTGTTCAGTGCGTATTGGCCGGGGTATCCGGTATATAGGATAAAATGGGAAAACTTGAAGATCTTCAAAAGCAATAAAGCCAGAGTAATAATATTTGAAGTAGAAGTCTTCAGTGCGTATTGGCCGGGGTATCCGGTATATAGAATAAAATGGGAAAACTTGAAGATCTTCAAAAGCAATAAAGCCAGAGTAATAATATTTGACAGGAAGATGATCAATATGGGTTTCCCTCTCTATGGCGCGATATACAACAAGTATATCATCATAAACCTCCTAAGAGATTTTTGCGCCAAGCTTCTCCTCCAATTTGTGGTGTGCCGATTTGAATTTTCCCTACAAATTGGTGGGACCTACAGTTTTTTGCCGACTCCGAACGGCATCTACAAAGGAGACGAATTTTTGCTGAGAAGCCTGTCATGGCAGAAATACACTCGGAGAGTTTGCCAAACCACTGCCGAGGGGCGACCCCGTTTTGAAAAACTTTTTTCAAATCACTTTTGATGTTACCTGTACCAGGGCTCGAACCATGGACCTTCGGTGTGGTAGGCCGGCAACACTACCTTCACACCACGGCGGCCGCCGTATATATATGGGTTTAGCTGAGAAATATTGGTGATATTGGAAAAGGGGTGTGCACCATACAAACTCAGACTTTCATATCGTATGTATCCGTAACCACATAAGCTACACCAATGAAATATACTAACAATGGTTATATAGCTTATATGAAATTTTAACAAAAACTCAAACCATCATATCATATATCCGTAAACAGTTAATCTTTATCAACAGAACTCCATAGAGCAAGCATATTTTTAAAATATCAACTGTTTTACGAAATGCGAAGCAGAGAATGTATCTCCTCATTTGTAAGTTTGAGCCTTGGTCACTCATACGTATAAGTGGGTATATCTCTAAATACGCCACACGGAAAATTTTTCTATTTCTTATATAATATAAGAGATATTCCTATAGGGGGTGAAATTCCTCCCTTAACCACTGCGACCTTATCTTAAAAATAGGACCGACTTAAGGTAAAGCTTGGATTATGGAAAGGAGGACGTAAAATTGTCTGTACTAACTTAAATTTTCATTCCGCGTATCTAGGTAATTATTTTATTGGTCGAATTTTCAACCACATGCAATACTAGTATATCTTAAATTGTCAGCCTGTGATAGCGAAGTGTTTCATGGGGGTTATCACTTTCGAAATAAAAATAAGGTCAGGTAGCGTTAATATTTAAACAGTACCCACTTAACAATGACATCTTTACTACCCTATTCTGGGGCAGCTTTTAATCGTGACTACTGAAAATTGTTAGAGCCCAATTCCACTTGTTCCTATAATTAGAAATAGTCATTGCAGCTGTCACCATCTCGTTTGTAGATGACGAGCAAGCTGAGAATAGCGCCATTAGTCTGGCTTGGGGAGCGGTAAAAGCTAGATATGAAAATAAGAGAGTATTGGTCGATAAACAAATAACGACTCTAATGGCTTGCAAAAAATCCAAAAGAAACTAATGAGGAATTTCTAAAATTACAATCACTAGTCACAAACTGTTTGTCCGTTCTAGCAACGCAGAGAATCATTAATTATATGAGATCAGTTGCTCTCATCGCGAAAAAGTTCCCAGCGTGTTAACAAATGAAAGCTTTCCTAGAAAGAATAAAAACATATACGAGGTCTATAATAGAAGCTTCTTTAGCTCAAGGCCAGCAGCGGAATTCTGCAAACTGTTAAAGCTTAATTTCGGTCGACAAAAATCTCTAAATGCATTTCTAGCAATTGTTGCAATTCCAGGGAATGACAATCTCCTAAAATCTCCCTTTTTTGTTTAATTGTTTTGGCACATTTTAGCGATGAACCGGATAATGTAAGTCAGCTGTTTTGGCCAGTAATTCACCTAAATTCGCGATTCTAGAATTTTAACCATCTCGTAAAATCTTTACTTTTTTTTTTTTGAGAAAACTTCCTGTACATGAAAAAACCAATATGGAAACCGGCGTCACGCTAATATTGAGAAATTTGTGGAACTTTAAAATGAACGTTTCATTCACTTATATAGTTTTATACATTTTTTTTAAAGAATTTCTTTTTTTCTGATTGATAAAGGACTTAAGGTGAACTTATACGCACAGCCATAAGAAATAATAAGTTCAGGTCATATACATATGTATCACAAAATATTATTGAAATGCTATTAAAGTCAATATGAAATGTCTTTATACATGTCTAAATTGTGATTAAGGAAAAAACCAGAAAACCATATACTGAAGTTGTAATTTTCCTCCGCTAAATGGGTTTCAAAAAAGCCAAATCTAAAGGAAAATTGCTAAATTGACAGCACTGTCTGTATATCCAAAACAAAAAAACCATAATGGGAACCTGCTTCATGCTCATATTGAGAAATTTAAGTAACTTCAAAATAAACGCTAAATTCATTTTCAATCAAAATATGTATATGTGGACACACTCCTAACGGTGAAATATTTTCATTCCCTCACTCATTGAGCATATTGAGTTAAAGTAGTGGCTTCGGTGCGTCCAACTCATATATCATTTGCTCTCCAAAAGGTAGAAATATTTTCATTCTCTTACTCATTAAGCAAATTGAGTTATAGTATAAACCAGGGTCGGCGCTTCTGTCCAATTTGATTTTGAGCGAGAGTTGCCCTCCCCTATACTGAACTGTATTAAAATCTTAAAAAAAAAAATACCAATTTGCTTTCAACATATCTCGCACGTTTTATTGCAAGCAATAGTTCAAAATTAAAATTTTTAGGGAAAACACTTCTATTTTTTGTAAAGTTCTATAATGAAAATGAGATTCAAAGGTATCCATGGCCACTATTTTCGGCCGGTTATTTAGATGCATCGTAAAATATTTGTTTTAAACATATCTCGCACGTTTTATTGCAAACAGTAGTTCAAATTTAAAATTTTTACTCCATTATAAAAATGAGGTTCAAAAACACCCATAGTCGCCCTCTCTTCATATAATTCAAAAACATTTTTTTTCTATGCGCAATCAAACTTCAACTTTTTTTGTTGTAAAATTCCATAATTAAAATGAGATTCAAAGGTATTCATGGCCGCTATTTTCGGTCTGGTATTTAGATGCATCCTAAAATCCTGAAAACCCTAAGTGTATATAATAAAATGTAAATTTTTACTGTTCATAAAACTCAAATATTAAAACGGGATTCCAAACCAGCCATGGCCTTATAATTCAAAATTTCAGACCAAAAAGAAAGCAGAGTCAAAATAGGAAGGTGCGTCGTTGAGTCGGAATTGCTAAATTAAATTTGTAATTTTCTCCCGGTAAACGGATTACAAAAAGCACTGCCTGTATACTCATAACCAAAAAATTACAATATGGCAACCATGTCCAAACGGTGGACATATTTTCACTCACTGAGCACATTGAGTTAAAGTAACCATTATATATACTATAAGTCTAACTATGTTGTTGGTATACGAGTATGTAACCTTGTAAAGCGTTATTCACTGTTTCACCTACTCCGATATTAGTTCTTATTGCCACTGATTTTTGTGGTAGTTTGTGTTATACAAATTTCTATTATCATTTTTCAACAATTTTTTTTTGTCAATATCGGCCGTGGTATGCGGAGTGTCTAAAGAGTCTAGGTACAATTGCAGGACTACGGGTTTTCGAAGCGGGGTCGCCACTCTTCTAGTGTTTTTTTTTACCATGGAGAGATTCTATCGAAATTCCATCTGGCTTAGCACAACCGTTCGGGGTGAAACATGTGGAACCTACATTTTATTTTTAGAAAAGAGTTAAAAACATCAAATACAAATAAACTCAATTGGAGAAAAGAACTGCACATCTTTAATTTGCTCCGAGGTATATTGCGCCAAATTACTACTATTTTCTTCAATATCGTCAAAGCGCCGTAAACCGGGTGGTTCTCAGTGCTAAATTTCGATAAAAAAAAATAGGGGTTTTTCATAAAATTCTTGAATCTATTTATATAAGCTTGAACCGCTCCTGTAACGATTTGACTTTTCAGTATATTTTATAGCTAACAAAAATAAACGTATACAATACAATCTCAAAAATTGAGTTTCGGTGTCTCCCTTTGATTTCGATTTCAAAACACACTGCGGGCATAGCATATACATATATGACTCCAACGAAAATGTCTCATGCACATACAAATTGTATGAGAGCAATCTAAACTAACCGCACAGCGTAAAAACCTAACTCAATTTCCAATTTTTGTTTTGCGTGACATATCGGTTTGACATTTATGCTCAGCTGGCACGTCGGTTGTGCACGCAAATATATTTTGGCTAGAGCCGAAAAAGTCGTTTATTTTCGTGCGGTAAAAAACGCTGTGCGGTTATATTAGGTTGGGCTGTTAAGCTCAGTGTAGTATAATCACAGATGCAGTTACTCGCTCAATGCTAGCTGACAGTTATCGCTGCACATACGCACATATATGGCTTATTTACATGTATGTTTGTATGCCAACACAATGCAATGCCCGCATATCTACAGGGTGGCGCAAAAGTAATCCTCCTATCAGAAAATGCCATAAATTCTGCGATTGGCCCCTAAAGTCAGTTCTGTTTTGACATTTGTGTAGTAAACACATGCGAAATACACGTTGATAAACAATGTTACGCTACACTGCTTCAGAACGCGGAATATTGCTGACTATTTATTTGACCAATAATCGGTCGGGGCCAAACGGTTACTGCGCAAAAGTAATCCTCCTATCAGAAAATGCTATAAATTTTGCGATTGGCCCCTAAAGTCAGTTCTGTTTTGACATTTGTGTAGTAAACACATGCGAAATACACGTTGATAAACAATGTTACGCTACACTGCTCCAGAACGCGGAATATTGCTGACTATTTATTTGACCAATAATCGGTCGGGGCCAAACGGTTACTGTGAATGGTGAGCGCTACAGAGCAATGATTAACGAGTTCTTTTTGCCGCAACTTGATGAATTGGGATTGGAAAACATGTGGTTCCAACAAGACGGTGCAACAGCACACACTGCACGTGCCACAACCGATATGCTGAACATCGGAAGCTTACTTTTGCGCCACCTTGTATATATATAAAATTCAAATTGTGTATGTATTTATAGAACGACTTGTGTCCTAAACGCATAAACCGATCGTAACCAAATTTGAAATACGCAATGGATATATTCCAGGGATGGTCATGGACTAAAAAATATTTTGATATATATAGGGGGCGTGGCACCTCCCATACAAATGGAATTTTGCAAAGTCCGTATCTCTGGAAGTATTTGCGTTAGACCACTGAAATTTGGTAAGGGGTTATATGAGATAAATCCCTATCACCTGCAAACGGGATAGCGAATAAGGGGGCGTGGAACCTTCCATACAACTGGAATTTTTCAAGTCGGTCATAGATACATACATACATAATTTGAATTTTATATATATATATAGAAATGTGGGGTGAAACCCACGGGTATAAGCTAGTTTGTAATATTTATGTTTGTTTGTTTATTGTAATACAATGCTTGTACATACCCTGCAAAAAAAGCGATTAGTGTAGCATCCTACCTAGCTATCCGGGATGAGTCGCAAAAGACCAAAGCCAGTTTTGATCTCTTTGAACGGGTTGAAGTGATTTCTTTTGTTTGAGCATGTCCCATGACGAGACTTATTGGTCCCTTTCATGCCCAAACGAGTAGCGGAGAGATTCGCTTTGTACCCCTACGGGTACAGTCGGACAAGTTTACTTTCGAAACCTAAAAGTAGGCTACATAATTCAAAATCGACTTATCCCAACTATGCCTATAATGGGATAATTGGGATCAATTTTAGCCCACTGTAGAGGAAAGGTATTGATCCCGGTTCACTCGCTTTGTACGTCCCTGATCCGACAGATTTTTTATTTAAAAATAAAATGGTTGTAAGTTTTAACGAGCTCAAGACCAGTGGATAATAATTCTTGGTTAATTATTATTATATTTGATTAGAGAAAAAATTGAAAGCAACAAACATATACAGGCTTTAGTTATAGCACTATTTCGAAAACAGCCACGATTTCTCGTCAGACTAATTCGTATAGTTTTGCTATTTTCAGAGGATCTTGTGGAGAATCGGACCCACTCACTCTGATTGCAAAGCGCAGCTGCTTAACCCATAGGGTATGCTGCGTGTAGTTTTGCAGGCTGCTTAATTCAAGTTTTCCTCTAATTGTTGTTTGTTATCTTGTCAACGGTATACACAATATTTTAGACATTCTGTCTATATATAAATCATGTATGCTGGACTTTGTTTTTGTACATTCTTCTTTCTATTTTTAGAAGATAGTTATTGTACATACCCGCGTGCTCCGGTATAAATTTTTATTTTTGTTGTTGGTTTTATGGTCTGTTAATTTTTACATATTTTTGTAAGTTTTAACGAGCTCAAGACCAGTTGATAATAATTCTTGGTTAATTATTATTATTTTTGATTAGAGGAAAAATTGAAAGCAACAAACATATACAGGCTATAGTTATAGTACTATTTCGAAAACAGCCACGATTTCTCGTCAGACTAATTCGTATAGCTTTGCTATTTTCAGAGGATCTTGTGGAGAATCGGACCCACTCACTCTGATTGCAAAGCGCAGCTGCTTAACCCATAGGGTATGCTGCGTGTAGTTTTGCAAGCGGCTTATTTCAAGTTTTCCTCTAATTGTTGTTTGTTATCTTGCCAATCGTATACACCATATTTTAGACATTTTGTCTATATGTAAATCATGTATGCTGGACTTTGTTTTTGTACATTCTTCTTTCTATTTTTAGAAGATAGTTATTGTACATAACCGCGTGCTCCGGTATAAATTTATTTTAGTTGTTGGTTTTATGGTCTGTTCATTTTTACATATTTTTGTAAGTTCAACGAGCTCAAGACCAGTTGATAATAATTCTGGCTTAATTATTATTATTTTTGATTAGAGGAAAAATTTACAGCAACATATGTAAAAATGAACAGACCATAAAACCAACAATAAAAATAAAATTATAATTCTATTTGTTTCATAAAGCCACATAGTAGTTAATATAACACTGGTATACAGCCAAAAACCACCAGAGATGCGAATATGAAATTCGTATGTAAAACTAGCCCCTGATTCCGAAAATCGAGGTTATTTTTGATTCTATTGTACCGTTTTGCAGATATTTCCTAGTTACCGTTATTTCAAAAAAAAAAAAAAAAAAGATGGCTCCACTTAATTATGTATATGTCTTGAACAATTCCAAAACCGTTTGAAAAATTTAAAACCTAATAAAATTTGCTAGAAACAATGCATGTAAGACTTTTCGCTAGGCCCTGTAGGTTCGAAGATAATGAACAATCAATACGGAAAAAATGTGTACTTTGCGAGGAAGGATATCGAAAACTTTTTATTTTTTTTCCATATATTTTCTCTGTCCAATAAAATCGATGGACTAATACAAAAGTTATAAGCATTTAAATAAATATATCCATATAAGACTAAAGAACAATAACCTCGATTTTCGGAATCAGGGGGTGATTTTACATACGAATTTCATATTCGCGTCTCTGGTGGAGCAAAAAAGTTCGAATTTGTAGACAAGTGTAGCTAATTACGTAAACATTTTAAATATGTATCTGTTTTATGTGAATACTAAGAAATAGTTTATGAAATGTACGTTGCAATTAGTTACTTTTGCCCATACATTATATGCATTTTTTCATACAAACATTAAAAGTAAATAGTTTTTACTAATTTATTTATGCGACTTTGTTGCTTGCGATTTTTTGTTTGATACTGGTAATACGTTAGTTAGCGCGAATATTTATTGATAGCCCATAAATATTATTGATTACTTATGACATTATTATTTTCCACAATATAGCTTATACATCATATGTATTAGTTTTATTCAGAAGTTATATTTTACTTGTGTGAAGTTTTAGTGTTATTATGAATTTTTTAATTTATACAATTAATGTTAATTTTGTGAAGTATCGCCTATACATTATACGTATTTGTTTTAGGCAAAATTAGAAAGATTATTTAAAAACAATTTTTAACATTTTGTTGTTTTTGTGTTGCTACATGAAAAAATTGTTTTGCATTTCATTTTAGTAATACTTTCAATTTCGTAATACTTTTAGTTTCAATGTAATTTGTTGATTTGTTTCAACTTAAGTTAATATCTAATAAAAATATATAAGTAGTCAGCGAATGTTGGCTTTGTGAATTTGTTTACCGTATATCATTACGGTCCCACCCAAATCTTTTTGGACGGTGTTTTGAATGTAAACTTTATTTAGTTTAGTACCCAGTACTTTATTACGTCGGAAAGAAACGATGACACCTTCTTTGAAAACTTTTTTATCATTGTTTCAGCGTTTTACAACTTTTTCCTAGGCGGAAATATGTTTTGACTTCATTTGGCTTAAATGAAGTTCTGAAAATGTATTAATTATATCTATTGGTTTGGCTTCAAAGGTGGTATGTATTGTGTTGCTATATTTATGAGTTGCAAGTAATATAAGTTCGGAAATGTCAGTTATGGTTTTTTCTGATTTCATGCAGCGAGCCATCTCTGTTATGGTGGAAAGAAAACGTTCTATCTGCCCATTGCTCTTCCTTTGAAAATAATCTCTAAGCATATGATATATTGTGTTTGATTGGGAAGATCGCACATTGTCCGATACCAAAATTCCAGTGTTTTTTTTTTAAATTTTAGTTCTTAAAAACATGCTAGGTCATAAAATATAGGTAACTTATGGGAAAATGTAAGTTTTACATATTTGCAAAACAGTATTTGTCCCTAATTTCTGAGCTAGCCGGAGAAGCTGCAGCTAAAGATGCCGTCGGGTTTGAATCATTTCCATCAATAGGTTCACACATCATAAAAGAAGAACTCAGAAAAAAGATTCCAATATAAGAGGATAACAACAGAGGCAGACGAGCCAGCTGAGACCAAAGCAATGATGGGTGGTGACAACACTAAACGATGCTATAATCGGTATATCTAAAAATAATAATGCTCAAGACCCTCGAACTTCCTAGACCAGAGTGAAAGCACATACGTCCATTAAAGCCTTAATGTATTATTATACCTAGTAGTGCTACGCACACAAGGTATATTAACTTTAGTCGCCTAACGGCAGTACGTAACGGCATAAGCGGATCGAGATAGATATTGACTTATGTATATCAAGATGTTCAGGACGAAAAGAAAAATTGATGAAGCCATGTCCGTCCGTCCGTCCGTCCGTCCGTCTGTGAACACGACAACTTGAGCAAATTTTGAGATATCGTTATGAAATTTGGTATGCGGGTTCCTTGGCACTCATCTCTGAGCGCTATTTAAAATGGGCGAAATCGGATGATAGCCATGCCCACTTTTTATATATAGAATATTTTCGAAAACACAAAAAAAGTGATTACTCAGTACATAATACACCTATAAGGATAAAATTTGGTGAATACATTGAGATTGAGGCATAAAATGAAATTTTCAATAAATGTTTGAAAATGGGTGTGGCACCGCCCACTTTTGATTAAGTCAAATTTAAAAATATTATTAATCATAAATCCAAAACCGTTCAAGATATCGAAACGAAACTCAGCACGCAGATTTCCAGGTATGCAAGGAATGTTCTAGGAAAAAATGGGCGGGATCGGTTAAGGTATATAGATATATTAAATAGGCAATAACTTTTGCGTAAATAGCTTTACATCTATACTATTTATATTTTGAAAGCCGTTTTTTTTCTGTTCGCAAAACTCAAGAACGGCCGAACCGATTTTGACGAAAATTTTGAACGGAAGATCTCTGTGTGCTCGACATGGTTATAGGCTAAAAAAAAATTCTAAAATTTTCCGGGTTTTCGAGATATCCGGCAAAATGTGGACCGGGGTTACCCTTGATCGTGTTTATACGATATGGGTATCAAATCAAAGGTATTGATGAGTGTTGTAACGTGGAGTGGTTTTCTTTCCCCTAGGGGGTCCCGTTCCCGAGATATTGGCCCAAATGTGGACCAGGGGTGACTCCAGAAAGTGTTTGTACGATATGGGTTTCAAATTAACGGAATTGATGTGTGTTCTAACATGGAGTGGTTTTGTTTCACCTAGGGGGTCCCGTTTCCGAGATATTGGCCCGAATGTGGACCAGGGTGACACCAGAAAGTGTTAGTACGATATGGGTTTCAAATGAAAGGTATTGATGAGTGTTCTAACGTGGAGTAGTTTTTTAGGCCCATAGAGGGAACCGTTTCTGAGATATTGACTGAAATGTGGACGAGGTGTGACCCTAGAAGGTGATTATATAATATGGGTATAAAATAAAAGATGTTGATGAGTGTTTTAAAAGTGAGTGATTTTCAGGTCCATATGCGAACCCGTTTCCGAGATATCGAAATGTGAAGCAGGGGTGACCCCAGAAGGTGTTTGTATGGATCGAGGGCGACCATGGAATGTGCTTGAACAAAGCATAGCAGAATACCAGTGTATAGGATTTAACATAATGCAAGCTTACATAACAATGTTATAACAAGAAAAAAATGTTATTGTTTGGTACTGCTTCTAACGTTGAGCAGTTATGTTAGTCGGTGAAGTAAGCAGAGCAGAATATTAACATAGAGTATTTAACATTGCTGTTACATACAGCAGCACTGATTGCTGGTTATGTAAAGTTCGTTTTTTTTGCTGCTGCTTCGTTTTGTTTGAAAGTTGAATTGTGACAATATCTGTGTACCTCTTTGGACAAAATTAAATTGAAAACCAGTGTTTATATCATAAAAAAAAATTTAAATTATAAAATAGTGCAAAATAGTGCGGTTATTATAGTGTTACTTAAAACTTTGAAAATGCCGAAAGTGCGAACAAGACTATCGCGAAAAACACCAAACGCCTCGCAAATGGCTGTTAGATACCGTGCAGAAGAAAGGCTACCGCAGTATTTGTTTTATAATAGGTGCGCTTTTAACTACCAAGAAAATATTGACTATTCAAGTTCCAAAGATCTTAAGATAGGAATAATGGAGGAAGTTTGCAGAAATTGCAATGCCAAAAAATGGAAGGGCGAAGCTCCAGGTCTTTGTTGTTCAGGGGGAAAAGTAACTCTTCCTAATTTTGAAGAGATACCGGAACCACTCAAGTCCTTAATTACTGGAACACATCCGTTATCCAACCATTTTCTGGATAACATTAGAAAATATAATAGCCTCTTTCAAATGACCTCTTTTGGTACCCACGAGATACGGGAGGGAAATTTTATGCCCACATACAAAATTCAAGGGCAGGTGTACCACCTTATTGGCTCATTACTTCCAAATTCAAATACTGATGCTCAATTCTTGCAAATTTATTTTATTTCCGAAGCTGACCAAACATCGTTACGATCAAACATGGTTCCTTCGCTACGAGTGGAAGTTATTGAACAACTTCAAACTTTGTTAAACACATACAATTGCTTTATATTGAGTTTTAAATATAATTTGGAAAGGGTGTCCGGATCCATGTCCGCAAATGACTTTCGTTTGGTTATTCATGCTGATAAACTACCTGTCAATGAACATAGAGCCCGGTATAATGCACCAACAGTAAACGAGGTAGCTGCTCTTATGATAGACGAAGAAAAAGGTCCGAGAGATATTGTATTGCACAGTCGCACTGGACAGCTTCAACAAGTCTCAGAAACGTGCAGAAACGTGGATTGCCGCATTGTCACATATTGTTATGGCTTCAAACGAAAATTCAGCCGAACGAGATAGACAGTATTATTTGTGCTGAGATACCTGATGAAAATGTTGACCCAGATCTGTACGATATTGTTTGTAAAAATATGATACATGGACCGTGTGGCCTACATAACATATTTGCGACATGTATGGCAGAAGGCAAATGTTTGAAGAAGTTTCCTCGCAACTTTTGTGCCGACACGCAGACTGGTGAAGACGGATACCCAACATACAGGAGACGGTCTCCAGAAAATGGAGGTAGGACAGCTTCGCTAGATGTGGGTGGCGAAACAACCACGATCGATAATAGATGGGTAGTTCCTTATTGTCCTATGCTTTTGCGAAGCTTCTCAGCACATATTAATGTAGAATAGTGCCACTCGGTGAAAGCTATAAAGTACATATGTAACTATATATAAATAAAGGCACGGATCAAGCTACATTTTCTGTCCAGAGCAATGCAGATGAAATTCAGAAATATCTTAATGGACGCTACATTAGTACTTCCGAGTCTTTTTGGCGGTTTTTTGATTTTCCGCTACACGAACGCTACCCAACTGTTGTGCACCTAGCTGTGCATTTGGAAAACGGCCTTGAGCCTTCCGACGCTCAATCATTATGGAGTACATTCAGGAATGACTTATGTGAAGACTTCCTCTTCAATGAACGTAGACGACTTAATGATCCTAATCTGGAAATTTCAGAAGACGTGATTAACCAAGGTTTGTTCAATTTCATTTTTTTTAATACAGATTTAATATGTTGCTGTACTTTTGTTCTTTCAAGGTTTGATTGAAATTGAAGACAAAGTTTTAGGTCTATGCGAGAAATATTTGACAAGCTTTGGCTTACCTTCACCAAACCCAATGTTAATCGAAGTGAATGCCCATTTGAGACAATGTTCAGACATCCATCTGACCTTAACTATTTAAACGACTACCTTGCAACCAATGTACCGAAAATGGTTGCTGATCAGCGGCAAACGTATGCCAAAGTTGTTGACAGTATTGACAACGAAAAGGGTCTAACATCTTTCTTAGACGTTCCTGGTGGATGTGGAAAAATGTTTTTACTCAACCTTCTGCTTGCTTATGCCCGATCTAAAGGTCACGTAGCTTTGGCTGCAGCCTCATCCGGTATCGCAGCAACCCTTCTTTCTGGTGGTCGGACAGCTCATTCGGCATTTAAACTGCCTTTAAATGTGTCTCTGCAAGAACAACAAATGTGTTCCATTCGAAAGAACGGATCCCTTGCTAAAATTTTACAAGAAGCAAAAATAATAGTTTGGGATGAATGTACGATGACCAACCGAGCACATATTGAGGCAGTAGATCGTACCTTAAAAGACCTAAGATCTAACGATAGGCCCTTCGGTGGGATAACAATGCTCTTCGCAGGAGACTTTCGTCAGACATTGCCTGTCGTGCCGAAAGGAACTCGAGCTAATATCATCAAAGCCTCCTTCAAAGCGTCTTTATTATGGAACAACATTCAACAAGTGTGCCTACGAACAAATATGAGAGCGCACCTTAACGGAACCGTCACTACATTTCCACAAGACTTGCTAAATATAGGAGATGGTAAAATCCCAACGGAGAACGGATATTTTAGGATTGATACAAATCTCGGGAACATTGTGTATAATGTCGACGAATTAGTACTGGCAGTTTACCCGAATATAGAAGAACTGACCAGCAAGCCGTATACATGGCTATGTGAAAGAGCTATCGTTGCTCCAAAAAACAAAATAGTCGACGAAATTAATAATATCATCCTTGATAAAGTTCCCGGAGAAGGCAGAGAGTATATGTCAAGTGGCACTGTTATTAATAGCGAAGATGCAGTACATTACCCAACTGAATTTTTGAATTCTCTAAATCCCTCTGGCTTACCACCTTATAAATTGAAATTAAAGCAAAATATTCCAATTATATTGCTGCGCAACCTTAAGCCACCCAATCTATGTAATGGAACGAGATTGCAAATTAAAAAAATGCACAATAATATCTTGGAGGTAACAATCCTTACGGGTCCTGCGGCTGGAGATACGGCCTTCATACCTCGCATTCCAATGATTCCAACGGATATGCCTTTTCAATACAAACGCTTACAATTTCCTGTAAAAGTATCCTTTGCAGTTACAATCAATAAATCACAAGGCCAAACGTTTAATCATGTTGGTATTGACTTGCGCGCAGAATGCTTTACACATGGGCAGTTATATGTTGCAGTCTCCAGAACTGGGAACCCCCATAATCAGACTATACTGTTGCCTTCAGATAATAAAACCAAAAATGTTGTATACTCTGAAGTACTTTAATCTAAGCTTACAGTAACTATTACAGACTTAGACTAAAACTTTATATACATATATTTAAATGTAAAGTAAAGAAAAAAATTTCGCCTGAAATAAAATGCTTTAATCTATAATTTTATACGTATATTTTGAAAGCCATTTTTTTCTGTTCGCAAAATGGATAACAGCTCAACCAATTTTAATGAAAAAATAAACTCTCTATCAAAGCGTTTAATAGGGAAAGGAAAACAGCAAGGAGTGGGGAGGAGAAGGGAAAGAAAGTGGTAGATGATGGGAGAAACCCGCGGACTTTTTTTTACAGAGGATTCAGAATGTAAATGCTTAAGTTTTCTGGAAAAAGTTTATGAAATGCAGGGATGAAAATTGTCGGGCAGGATAACATCTGCCGGGTCTGCTATCATTTATATTTCACTTAGCGAAATATCTGAATTTAACCCTTCTGAAGCGATGCAAAAACCGTTCGATCCTGTGTTACATTGGAGTACTGGCATAGCACTCCTTTGCAATGTATTAGCGGGCCACCTCAGCTTATTACAGCCCAATCTTTGCGAATGGTAGTGGGCTGAGTGGTTGAGAAATATAAAACTAATAATAACAAGTAAGGAAGTCTAAGTTCGGGTGGAACCGAACATTATATACCTAGTTGTGATCTATTATGTCATCCCAATTTACGCAGGTATATTTTAATACTTTCAGTTCGTATTTGCCTTCAAATAGACAGACGGACAGACAGATAGACGTATCAAGAGACGGACATGGCTACATCGACTCAGTTCATCCTCCTGATCGTTTCAGTATACGTACAAAAATTTCATGTTTATGAAAAGTATGAATATCAAAAAAGATATACAACTTCGCTTTTGCAGTGGGGTATTAACTACTTGCCCGGATATTTTACTTTTCATCCTGATATATTGTGTGCGTAACAAAAATAGATATAAAAAATGTGTGTCTTTTATAGGCGCCAAAGAACTCAACCGCTCTTTTTGAAATTTTCACAATATATTCTGTTCACCGGGTACAGCATAGACAATATATAGTTTTGGAAAAGTAGGCGGAGCCACGCTCCCAGGCTATACAAAGTTTCAATTCGTCATAACTCTGAACTTTTTTGGTCTAAATTAATGAAATTTGGATATATGTGTCACTTAGTCAATATCTACATAATTTTTCAAAAGTGGGCGGTGCCACGCCCACATGTTTTGTGTTTTTTTTGCTCTTGCACTTTCACGATAGGTTCAGGAGTTCGCTGTATATAGCTTTTGGAAAAGCCCCCAGGTTATATAAAGCTGCAGTTCGGTATAATTAAGAGTTTATTTGGTTCAAGTCAATGACATTTTATATATAGATGTGTTCTATGTATCAAAACGTCAAAACAACGTCTACCGGGTTTGCTAGTAAATTAAAAATTGGCGAAAGCAAACAACGAACTTCAGCATTCTTTTGTCAAACTGACACACTAGTTTGCGTTTACATAGACAGACGGACAGACGGGCGGAGAGACGGGCCTGGCTAAATCGACTTCGCTCATCGTGCTGATCATTTTAGTGAACTTTTCCCTTCTTGTTCTCATACTTACATACATTTAATGTTTCTGAAAGGTATGAAAATCAAAAAAGATATATAACTTCGCTATTGCAGTGGGCTATTAACTACATGCCCGAATATTTTGCTTGTGTGTTTCCCGATTTGGCTAATTTTTTGCAGGAGTATACTACTGAGAAGCAGCTAACCAATTTTCATTGAAATATCAAGATTGAAAATAGCCGAAATTTTATGCTGAAAAGTGGGCGGCGCCACGCCTACTTCTTCAAAATTGACAAAGTTTTTTAGCGGCCGAGTTTTTCTTAAAAACTTATTATGTGTGCAAAATCTGATTGATATAAATTGCTTAGTTGTAAAAATATCGTTTATTAAATATTACAAAAAAATTTTTCAGAACTTTGTTAAAAACTGAGCGTGGACATTCACCGATTTCGGGCATTTTTGCAGCAAACAGTTACCTTTATATATAGAACACTATCACCATGTTACGTTTCGACAAATGATTTTTGGCGGAGTTATGGCATAAAAAGTTTTTGGAATAGGGCGGGTCCACGCCCGTTTTGAAAAATTTTAAGTTTTTGGATTTCTTTGTTTACGGAAACTTAAAAAGTGAAATATAAATGATGTAAAGCCATTTTACCCAAAGTTATTGCCTATTTAATATATCTACGATCCTCTTCAAAATCTTTCATATAAAAGTGGGCGTCGACCTTAACCGATCCCGCCCATTGTTTTATGGAATATTCCTTGCATACCTGGAAATCTGCGTGCTGAATTTCGTTTCGATATCTTGAACGGTTTTTGATTTATGATTAATATTATTTCGGACATGGCTTAATCAATTTCTCTTTTCGTCCTGAACATTTTGATATACATAAGTCAATATCTATCTCGATCCGTTTATGCCGTTAAGTACTGCCGTTAGTCGACTTAAGTTAATATACCTTGTGTGCGTAGCACTACTAGGTATAAAAAGAATGAAATCGCGCAAGTGGTTCTATGTAGAATAGATAGGAGAATAGTACTTGTAATAGTTAATTGTGTATAGTCCCTATTTCCATTACCAAATCTGATTCCAGAAAATTGATTTTTCGGCTCAGCAGAATGTGTCTACATGCTTTATAGTAAAACACTTGAGAAATGTTAGTGTTAAAAATTTACTTTTGCATTTGTTTGCCGAAAAATGTTCAACTATGGTTTGTTTCTGATAACAAAAGGTTTTTAATATGGAACCTAGAATTGTAAGGAGTTAATTTTTTAAAAGATGGCTATGCTTTTTGATAAACGACTTTATCATAAAACATTTAACTGAATAGTAACCATTTTCCTTTATTTCCTACAATGGAACACACGATTTTTTCCTGATTGCTGTTCAGCGTTCACGTGCTACAATTACATATGATATATTGTGTGCGTAACAAAAATAGATATAAAAAATGTGTGTCTTTTATAGGCGCCAAAGAACTCAACCGCTCTTTTTGAAATTTTCACAATATATTCTGTTCACCGGGTACAGCATAGACAATATATAGTTTTGGAAAAGTAGGCGGAGCCACGCTCCCAGGCTATACAAAGTTTCAATTCGTCATAACTCTGAACTTTTTTGGTCTAAATTAATGAAATTTGGATATATGTGTCACTTAGTCAATATCTACATAATTTTTCAAAAGTGGGCGGTGCCACGCCCACATGTTTTGTGTTTTTTTTGCTCTTGCACTTTCACGATAGGTTCAGGAGTTCGCTGTATATAGCTTTTGGAAAAGCCCCCAGGTTATATAAAGCTGCAGTTCGGTATAATTAAGAGTTTATTTGGTTCAAGTCAATGACATTTTATATATAGATGTGTTCTATGTATCAAAACGTCAAAACAACGTCTACCGGGTTTGCTAGTAAATTAAAAATTGGCGAAAGCAAACAACAAACTTCAGCATTCTTTTGTCAAACTGACACACTAGTTTGCGTTTACATAGACAGACGGACAGACGGGCGGAGAGACGGGCCTGGCTAAATCGACTTCGCTCATCGTGCTGATCATTTTAGTGAACTTTTCCCTTCTTGTTCTCATACTTACATACATTTAATGTTTCTGAAAGGTATGAAAATCAAAAAAGATATATAACTTCGCTATTGCAGTGGGCTATTAACTACATGCCCGAATATTTTGATTGTGTGTTTCCCGATTTGGCTAATTTTCTGCAGGAGTATACTACTGAGAAGCAGCTAACCAATTTTCATTGAAATATCAAGATTGAAAATAGCCGAAATTTTATGCTGAAAAGTGGGCGGCGCCACGCCTACTTCTTCAAAATTGACAAAGTTTTTTAGCGGCCGAGTTTTTCTTAAAAACTTATTATGTGTGCAAAATCTGATTGATATAAATTGCTTAGTTGTAAAAATATCGCTTATTAAATATTACAAAAAAATTTTTCAGAACTTTGTTAAAAAACTGAGCGTGGACATTCACCGATTTCGGGCATTTTTGCAGCAAACAGTTACCTTTATATATAGAACACTATCACCATGTTACGTTTCGACAAATGATTTTTGGCGGAGTTATGGCATAAAAAGTTTTTGGAATAGGGCGGGTCCACGCCCGTTTTGAAAAATTTTAAGTTTTTGGATTTCTTTGTTTACGGAAACTTAAAAAGTGAAATATAAATGATGTAAAGCCATTTTACCCAAAGTTATTGCCTATTTAATATATCTACGATCCTCTTCAAAATCTTTCATATAAAAGTGGGCGTCGACCTTAACCGATCCCGCCCATTGTTTTATGGAATATTCCTTGCATACCTGGAAATCTGCGTGCTGAATTTCGTTTCGATATCTTGAACGGTTTTTGATTTATGATTAATATTATTTCGGACATGGCTTAATCAATTTCTCTTTTCGTCCTGAACATTTTGATATACATAAGTCAATATCTATCTCGATCCGTTTATGCCGTTAAGTACTGCCGTTAGTCGACTTAAGTTAATATACCTTGTGTGCGTAGCACTACTAGGTATAAAAAGAATGAAATCCCGCAAGTGGTTCTATGTAGAATAGATAGGAGAATAGTACTTGTAATAGTTAATTGTGTATGGTCCCTATTTCCATTACCAAATCTGATTCCAGAAAATTGATTTTTCGGCTCAGCAGAATGTGTCTACATGCTTTATAGTAAAACACTTGAGAAATGTTAGTGTTAAAAATTTACTTTTGCATTTGTTTGCCGAAAAATGTTCAACTATGGTTTGTTTCTGATAACAAAAGGTTTTTAATATGGAACCTAGAATTGTAAGGAGTTAATTTTTTAAAAGATGGCTATGCTTTTTGATAAACGACTTTATCATAAAACATTTAACTGAATAGTAACCATTTTCCTTTATTTCCTACAATCGAACACACGATTTTTTCCTGATTGCTGTTCAGCGTTCACGTGCTACAATTACATATGATATATTGTGTGCGTAACAAAAATAGATATAAAAAATGTGTGTCTTTTATAGGCGCCAAAGAACTCAACCGCTCTTTTTGAAATTTTCACAATATATTCTGTTCACCGGGTACAGCATAGACAATATATAGTTTTGGAAAAGTAGGCGGAGCCACGCTCCCAGGCTATACAAAGTTTCAATTCGTCATAACTCTGAACTTTTTTGGTCTAAATTAATGAAATTTGGATATATGTGTCACTTAGTCAATATCTACATAATTTTTCAAAAGTGGGCGGTGCCACGCCCACATGTTTTGTGTTTTTTTTGCTCTTGCACTTTCACGATAGGTTCAGGAGTTCGCTGTATATAGCTTTTGGAAAAGCCCCCAGGTTATATAAAGCTGCAGTTCGGTATAATTAAGAGTTTATTTGGTTCAAGTCAATGACATTTTATATATAGATGTGTTCTATGTATCAAAACGTCAAAACAACGTCTACCGGGTTTGCTAGTAAATTAAAAATTGGCGAAAGCAAACAACGAACTTCAGCATTCTTTTGTCAAACTGACACACTAGTTTGCGTTTACATAGACAGACGGACAGACGGGCGGAGAGACGGGCCTGGCTAAATCGACTTCGCTCATCGTGCTGATCATTTTAGTGAACTTTTCCCTTCTTGTTCTCATACTTACATACATTTAATGTTTCTGAAAGGTATGAAAATCAAAAAAGATATATAACTTCGCTATTGCAGTGGGCTATTAACTACATGCCCGAATATTTTGCTTGTGTGTTTCCCGATTTGGCTAATTTTTTGCAGGAGTATACTACTGAGAAGCAGCTAACCAATTTTCATTGAAATATCAAGATTGAAAATAGCCGAAATTTTATGCTGAAAAGTGGGCGGCGCCACGCCTACTTCTTCAAAATTGACAAAGTTTTTTAGCGGCCGAGTTTTTCTTAAAAACTTATTATGTGTGCAAAATCTGATTGATATAAATTGCTTAGTTGTAAAAATATCGTTTATTAAATATTACAAAAAAATTTTTCAGAACTTTGTTAAAAACTGAGCGTGGACATTCACCGATTTCGGGCATTTTTGCAGCAAACAGTTACCTTTATATATAGAACACTATCACCATGTTACGTTTCGACAAATGATTTTTGGCGGAGTTATGGCATAAAAAGTTTTTGGAATAGGGCGGGTCCACGCCCGTTTTGAAAAATTTTAAGTTTTTGGATTTCTTTGTTTACGGAAACTTAAAAAGTGAAATATAAATGATGTAAAGCCATTTTACCCAAAGTTATTGCCTATTTAATATATCTACGATCCTCTTCAAAATCTTTCATATAAAAGTGGGCGTCGACCTTAACCGATCCCGCCCATTGTTTTATGGAATATTCCTTGCATACCTGGAAATCTGCGTGCTGAATTTCGTTTCGATATCTTGAACGGTTTTTGATTTATGATTAATATTATTTCGGACATGGCTTAATCAATTTCTCTTTTCGTCCTGAACATTTTGATATACATAAGTCAATATCTATCTCGATCCGTTTATGCCGTTAAGTACTGCCGTTAGTCGACTTAAGTTAATATACCTTGTGTGCGTAGCACTACTAGGTATAAAAAGAATGAAATCGCGCAAGTGGTTCTATGTAGAATAGATAGGAGAATAGTACTTGTAATAGTTAATTGTGTATAGTCCCTATTTCCATTACCAAATCTGATTCCAGAAAATTGATTTTTCGGCTCAGCAGAATGTGTCTACATGCTTTATAGTAAAACACTTGAGAAATGTTAGTGTTAAAAATTTACTTTTGCATTTGTTTGCCGAAAAATGTTCAACTATGGTTTGTTTCTGATAACAAAAGGTTTTTAATATGGAACCTAGAATTGTAAGGAGTTAATTTTTTAAAAGATGGCTATGCTTTTTGATAAACGACTTTATCATAAAACATTTAACTGAATAGTAACCATTTTCCTTTATTTCCTACAATGGAACACACGATTTTTTCCTGATTGCTGTTCAGCGTTCACGTGCTACAATTACATATGATATATTGTGTGCGTAACAAAAATAGATATAAAAAATGTGTGTCTTTTATAGGCGCCAAAGAACTCAACCGCTCTTTTTGAAATTTTCACAATATATTCTGTTCACCGGGTACAGCATAGACAATATATAGTTTTGGAAAAGTAGGCGGAGCCACGCTCCCAGGCTATACAAAGTTTCAATTCGTCATAACTCTGAACTTTTTTGGTCTAAATTAATGAAATTTGGATATATGTGTCACTTAGTCAATATCTACATAATTTTTCAAAAGTGGGCGGTGCCACGCCCACATGTTTTGTGTTTTTTTTGCTCTTGCACTTTCACGATAGGTTCAGGAGTTCGCTGTATATAGCTTTTGGAAAAGCCCCCAGGTTATATAAAGCTGCAGTTCGGTATAATTAAGAGTTTATTTGGTTCAAGTCAATGACATTTTATATATAGATGTGTTCTATGTATCAAAACGTCAAAACAACGTCTACCGGGTTTGCTAGTAAATTAAAAATTGGCGAAAGCAAACAACGAACTTCAGCATTCTTTTGTCAAACTGACACACTAGTTTGCGTTTACATAGACAGACGGACAGACGGGCGGAGAGACGGGCCTGGCTAAATCGACTTCGCTCATCGTGCTGATCATTTTAGTGAACTTTTCCCTTCTTGTTCTCATACTTACATACATTTAATGTTTCTGAAAGGTATGAAAATCAAAAAAGATATATAACTTCGCTATTGCAGTGGGCTATTAACTACATGCCCGAATATTTTGCTTGTGTGTTTCCCGATTTGGCTAATTTTTTGCAGGAGTATACTACTGAGAAGCAGCTAACCAATTTTCATTGAAATATCAAGATTGAAAATAGCCGAAATTTTATGCTGAAAAGTGGGCGGCGCCACGCCTACTTCTTCAAAATTGACAAAGTTTTTTAGCGGCCGAGTTTTTCTTAAAAACTTATTATGTGTGCAAAATCTGATTGATATAAATTGCTTAGTTGTAAAAATATCGCTTATTAAATATTACAAAAAAATTTTTCAGAACTTTGTTAAAAAACTGAGCGTGGACATTCACCGATTTCGGGCATTTTTGCAGCAAACAGTTACCTTTATATATAGAACACTATCACCATGTTACGTTTCGACAAATGATTTTTGGCGGAGTTATGGCATAAAAAGTTTTTGGAATAGGGCGGGTCCACGCCCGTTTTGAAAAATTTTAAGTTTTTGGATTTCTTTGTTTACGGAAACTTAAAAAGTGAAATATAAATGATGTAAAGCCATTTTACCCAAAGTTATTGCCTATTTAATATATCTACGATCCTCTTCAAAATCTTTCATATAAAAGTGGGCGTCGACCTTAACCGATCCCGCCCATTGTTTTATGGAATATTCCTTGCATACCTGGAAATCTGCGTGCTGAATTTCGTTTCGATATCTTGAACGGTTTTTGATTTATGATTAATATTATTTCGGACATGGCTTAATCAATTTCTCTTTTCGTCCTGAACATTTTGATATACATAAGTCAATATCTATCTCGATCCGTTTATGCCGTTAAGTACTGCCGTTAGTCGACTTAAGTTAATATACCTTGTGTCCGTAGCACTACTAGGTATAAAAAGAATGAAATCTCGCAAGTGGTTCTATGTAGAATAGATAGGAGAATAGTACTTGTAATAGTTAATTGTGTATGGTCCCTATTTCCATTACCAAATCTGATTCCAGAAAATTGATTTTTCGGCTCAGCAGAATGTGTCTACATGCTTTATAGTAAAACACTTGAGAAATGTTAGTGTTAAAAATTTACTTTTGCATTTGTTTGCCGAAAAATGTTCAACTATGGTTTGTTTCTGATAACAAAAGGTTTTTAATATGGAACCTAGAATTGTAAGGAGTTAATTTTTTAAAAGATGGCTATGCTTTTTGATAAACGACTTTATCATAAAACATTTAACTGAATAGTAACCATTTTCCTTTATTTCCTACAATGGAACACACGATTTTTTCCTGATTGCTGTTCAGCGTTCACGTGCTACAATTACATATGTACATTAGGGTGGGTCGATTTTTATGGACGAAAGTTAACGGATATCGCGCTATCGATTTTTCGATATGTTTTGGGCTCAGGAAAAAAGTTTCACTGCGCATACCCAAAAACATAATTTTCGAGCCTGCGAAATTTCATGTTTATGACTTTGATTTGTAAGGTTTTTTTCATGACCTCCTAAAAAAATTTTCGTTTGATTTTAAAATGTTCATGTATACCCTGTCCGACCCAAAAATGTCCGCTAAAAACGTTGGCGATAACAGTAAAAGGCCTATAGAAGAAAGCTAATAAGATCTCAAGGGCCTTGGTGGAACTCCCGTCCATTTATATCCATGACGTTGAGTTCAAAAATTTTAAAAGCTTCCCGTGCTTAATATTTCCAAGCTCGAAGAAGTTCCCGAAAACGGGGCTTTCCTGTCAATTTTTTAGCTGCTCCGGCAGTGCGCTGGAAAATCTCACAGCAGGTGCTCGACCGTCTCGGAAGGTATTGTGTTCCAGACCCATCCGCTCCGCTTAGACGGACTCCTATAGTCCAATGCCCAGTGAGCACCGCAACTAATCTGAAACGGTCCCTTCTGTTCACCCACAATAGGTTCGAAGAACGTGTTTCGTTGTAGGAGGGTCACAGACTCATTGCTACTCTGCAGGAATTCAAACGCTTCCACATATCCTTCTACTCGCTAAGCCAGTGCTGAGAGATCCAACCCTTTGATAAGTTCCAGGGGTGCAAGGACCTCCTGTTCCTCCGAGGCATCCAGAGCGGATCCACGACGTGGCAGCTCATCGGCTATCTCGTTTCCCTGTCACAGAAAACTGCTATCCTATTACCGGCGATGTTCGTACACAGTAGTGCCCTGCATGCCTCCCTAATAGCAAAGATTTCGGATTGCAAAACGTTCGCTGAGTCTGGGAGAAGCATAGATAGGGACATGGCCGGGAGTGCAGCAAAAATGCCAGCTCCTACTCCGCAGGCCATTTTTGATCCGTCCGTGAAAACTGAAATGTCGAATTTCTGAGTGAATTCCTCTTCCTTCCAGTGCTTTGTACATCCATGCTGTGAGTTCCGGTATCAAGCTTTACTGCTGCCTAACATTTTTTTACAGGCGTACATAGCCTCATATGCCCGTTTGACCCTGTGTTCTATATTAAGCTTCCAGTTCAACTATCGCTATCGGAAAGATGCAACTCTTGACCATTAAGAAAAGGTAGATTGAAGCTTGGTATTTTCGTCCTAGTAGTGACTAGCACTAGCTCTGCCTTTGACGGGATTGACGTTGAGCCCCGCGGTCTCCGCCTATCCACTCAGTTTCCTTAGTGCTCACTGCATGATCCCACTGATCACGTTAGGGCACAAACCCGATACTAATAGTACTATGTCGTCCGCGTAGGCAACCACTTTAACTCCATTTCTATTGAATTTACGAAGTATGCTTTCTATAACACAAAGCCAGAGAAGTAAAGACAGAACACCACCCACGGGGGTCCCTGTCCACGGGTGTGCTGTGATATAGAAATGTACTTATAATTTTAAAAGGGGACTGTGAGTACCTTATTTGTTATTAACATATAAATGCTTTTCAATAGAAAGTAAAAACTCCCTAGCTCTTTTCTTTAATAATATAGCCCTTTTAAGTAATCGCTATTTTTAAATATGCTTTCTGTAATTGAGCCATAGAAAGCTTGTTGCTCTTTTAGCTCATGAAGTTTATAGCGCAAAGCTTTCATAGCATTAACCATGGCTATTATCAGTAAATTATTGTTTTCTTTTAACTTTTGTATTGCTTATTGCAATAAATTGACAATATTTGCTACCAGCCCCAGATAGGACTCAGCTATTTTATTTTCGAAAAATTGGTTAAGAACTGGCCGACAGCATTCCAAAATATGACTTTATTTCCTAAACGAAGCCACCAAGTTTGCACATACCTCAAGATTTTGCAACACTGTAGGTCGCCAAATGTAAATATTGCCTTATGGGTGGCTGTTCTTTTCATGGATGAGCCAAAAAGATTGTATATTTTCATATTAATAACCAACACATCAATAACAAAAACGTATAGAATTTAATTGTGAATAGTGTGAGCAGGAAATTGGCTCCAATGCCCATCCTTAGTCACTTGTCAATAAGTTTGGGCAGCATGGATTGGTTACTGCGCTTATAGGAGAAAATATATTCAATTATGAAAGCTTGAAAAACTAATACAAATTTCTTAAAAATAAGCAAAGATCCATAACTCCAAATCAGTACATTTTCATTTACATAATCGGAAATCAGGAAAGTGCGCAAAAGTAATCCTCCTATCAGAAAATGCTATAAATTTTGCGATTGGCCCCTAAAGTCAGTTCTGTTTTGACATTTGTGTAGTAAACACATGCGAAATACACGTTAATAAACAATGTTACGCTACACTGCTCCAGAACGCGGAATATTGCTGACTATTTATTTGACCAATAATCGGTCGGTGAAAAACGGTTACTGCGTAAAAGTAATCCTCTTATCAGAAAATGCTATAAATTTTGCGATTGGCCCCTAAAGTCAGTTCTGTTTTGACATTTGTGTAGTAAACACATGCGAAATACACGTTAATAAACAATGTTACGCTACACTGCTCCAGAACGCGGAATATTGCTGACTATTTATTTGACCAATAATCGGTCGGGGCCAAACGGTTACTGTGAATGGTGAGCGCTACAGGGCAATTATCAACGAGTTCTTTTTGCCGCAACTTGATGAATTGGGATTGGAAAACATGTGGTTCCAACAAGACGGTGCAACAGCATACACTGCACGTGCCACAACCGATATGCTGAACATCGGAAGCTTACTTTTGCGCCACCTTGTAGTAGCGTTAATAAATCTAATTGTGCTGCACAAAAATGATCACATCATCCAATACGATTCTAGAGTATGCTCAATGTCTTTCGATGTGTTAAAGTTTGAGCGACTCACAATATTTCACAAAGTTCTTACACGAAGAACTGTGTATCAGATCAGTTAGTTCGCAACAGCTTCTGCATTTGAAGTTCAACTCTACAGTATCTGAAATATTGTAAACAGTTTTGTCGCGGCTTTCCAAAAAAAGTGCTCAGTTTCTGGACAAAATATGTATCAAAATAATAAATATAAACTATTTTTGTAATTTTTATATAATTAGTTAATAATACTCGTTCTTTTTATCAAAATCCATGTTTATTTGAATAACGAAAGTCACGTCACTGTTGATAGTTATAAATTAGAAACTGTGAGGGACTTTGTCTATTTGGGCGCTGGTTCCCAAAATAATGTCAGTCGAGATATTCAACGGAGAATCACTCTTGGTAACAAGGGCTACTTTCGACTAAGTAGACAACTGAGAAGTAAATGTCTTGCGGAACAATATTAAAATATAAGCGAAAAGCAGTTTGCAGACTTTCAGTAAAACTTTTATCCGATGTGGAAATAAGCTTCCACTCGCATAACAAACCTTATTTAGCCGGGGTTTGGATTTGTATTTACGCATATTATTACTCATTGCTCTTTTTTTTTGCAAAAATAAAACACTAATCCCTTTCAATGTCGAGCA
Organism: Merzomyia westermanni; assembly: GCA_949987695.1. Classification (NCBI taxonomy): domain Eukaryota; kingdom Metazoa; phylum Arthropoda; class Insecta; order Diptera; family Tephritidae; genus Merzomyia; species Merzomyia westermanni. Next base: position 75,717,033 of record OX465292.1, read on the forward strand.
AAATATTGATTGTATACTATTTTTAAAAAAAGTAAAAATTTTTGCATATTGCTATAGTGGTCCAAAATTTCCAAGATCTGGAAGTTCAATCAAATAATAATTATAGGTTTGTTCACTTAATCTTTTTACCATTTTCATTTTTCTACTGAACGTGCCAAAATGTTCACTAAGAAAAAGGTTATAGACGTACAGTGTCAAGCAAAGAGGTTATTTAAGATTTCATTAAAAAAAGGTGGAAAGAGGAAGACGAACGTCGAAAATGGGTTCGCCTTAACTCCGTCAGTTGGCGGCCGCCGCGGTGTGGCGGTAGTGTCGCAGGTCTACCATACCGAAGGCCCAAGATTCGAGCCCTGAAACAGGTAACATCAAAAGTGGTTTGAGAAAGTTTTTTCAAAACGGGGTCGCCCTTCAGCAGCAGTTTGGCAAACTCTCCGAGTGTATTTCTGCCATGGAAGGCTTCTCAGCAAAGATTTATCTGCTTACCAGATGCCGCTCGGAGTCGGAAAACCTTGTAGGACCCGGCAATTTGTGAGAAAACTTAAAATCAGCACATCACAAATTTGTAGAGAAGCTAGGCCTTTATCTCCTCCGAGGTATATATCGAGCCAATTATTTATTTATTTTTACTCCGTCACACAGTGGGTGATTGTGGCCATAAACAATTGAAAAATTAAAGTTTAAGTAAAACAATATTTTTTTAGACCATTGGAAAGTTATTACAAAGGATATGAAAAATTAAAAATAAAAGTTTTAAAATTATTTTAGGTTAAGCGATACAGGGTGCCCAAAGTTGGGCAAAAAATATTTAATTTTATTTTTGCCTTAATAGGCCTACTACGAAGTATTCTATCTGACTTAGTTAACAACGTATATACATAAAAAATACCTTAGTGTATAGGAAATTATTGCACCTTTCGAAGACGTTAATAGTTTTTTCACCAGGGCTCGACCCTGAATTTATATAAATTTTGAAATATTGTGAATTGACATTGTAATGTATATCGATATGCAAAAGTTATCTTTATTAAAATTGCTCTCTCTAACATCATTCGTAAAACTAGCAAGACGTGTTTTTATCTGCAAGGCAATAATATATTTCACTAACACTTACAACAGGTTATGGGCCCATTGTATCACACAATGTAATGCAGCGGCATTAACAGCAGTGACAAATCGAAATTTATGGCATTGACGCATGGGGCATTCATGTGACAACAACTTAAATCCGATAGAAGCGTCGGTTGAGGGTTTCAACATATCTAAAGGTAAACTTGATCCATGTACAATATGCGCAGAAGGGAAGCAAACACGTTCGTCATTTAACCAAAGCGGTACACGCGCAACAAGAAGTATTGCAAATAATCCACACTGATGTTTGTGGACCAATGTCAACATCGTCGTTTAGTGGATGCCGGTACTTACTCACTTTTGTAGATAATTATAGTAGAAAGGTCTATGCTTACCCTATGAAGCGCAAAAGTGACGCATTTGAAACGTTGGTAAATTTTAAAAAGCTGGTGGAAAACCAGCAGAGCTCTACGATTAAAATTTTAAGGTCCGATAATGGCAAGGAATTTTGCAATAATGCGTTCAAACGGTTTCTGGGTCAATACGGAATAGTACATCAACTTACAGCACCGTACACACTGGAAAAAAATGGAGTCGCGGAGAGAATGAATCGCACTATAATCGAAAAGGTACGCTGCATGCTCATTGATGCGGGTTTGCATAAGCAGTTTTGGGCGGAAGCAGCTCTCACAGCAGTTTACTTAATCAACAGAACACCATGTAGAAACATGGAAAATACTACGCCGGAGGAAATCTGGACAAAAATTAAACATAATTTGTCATCACTACGGGTTTTCGGATGTACTGCAATGGTACACTTTCCCAAAGCAAACCGAGGTAAATTAGATTCGAAGTCAACGGCATGCATATTTCTTGGATATAGCGAACAATCCAAAGCATACAAGCTGTTCAATCAAAAAACGAAGCAAACAGTTGTTAGTCGTGATGTGACTTTCTTTGAAGCAACAAATAATAAGGTAATTACTGATAAAAGCAATTTAAATAATTCCTTTTTACCACCAAGGACAAGAAGTTCTACAAGCCAGCGGAAAGCTATGGTTGTCGACAATGAGGACTCTAGCGACGATGAAGAGTTTCCAGAGTTCAGTGAGGGTGGAGCGAATGATAAACTAACGGCAAACGTGGAGGACTCTTGTGCAAATTGTAGCAAAAACAGTATGTCAGTCGAATCCTTTTTCCGATTCAGTGAGGGAGATAATACCGTTGAGACCCCTGCAAATGATTCAGTCGATGTTACCGATCGTGAAGCTGTCACAGACAGTGAAAACGATACAATGACATCACAGTTTGGGTTTTTGACGACAACGTCTGACGTCAGTGAGCCAGCAACATTTGAACAAGCATTAAACAGCGAAAACCGTAAAGAATGGACTGATGCGATGTTATGTGAGTACAATGCCTTAATTGAAAATAAAACTTGGGAGATGACTGAATTATCATCGGGAAGAAAAGCTATAGATAGCAAATGGGTTTTTAAGATAAAAAGAAATTCCGAAGGGGCCATAGATCGATACAAAGCGCGATTAGTTATCAAAGGGTACTCGCAAGTCAAGGGTATTAACTACGAAGAGACGTACTCTCCAGTTGCTCGTTATTCATCAATACGTTTTCTGTTGGCCACCGCTGTAAAGCTTGATTTGGCAGTCCATCAAATGGATGCAGTGAGTGCATTTCTCCAGGGTGATTTGGACGAAGAAATATATATGCGTCAACCACAGGGTTTTTTGGATGAAATCAATAGAGTGTGTCGTTTGCGCAAATCTCTCTACGGCTTGAAACAATCCAGCCGAACGTGGAATTTGAAGTTGAACTCCGTTTTACTCCGTTGACCAATGCATATATTATCGGCATTCGGCTCAAAACATCATCATATTAGCAATATATGTCGATGACATCTTAATTTTTGGTAGCAATAACACAATGATAGCGAAGCTTAAGAAGGACTTGTCAAAACACTTTAAAATGAAAGACATGGGGATTGCTACGTCTATACTTGGCATGAACATCACTCGAAATACAGATGGTTTAATTTCTATAGACCAAACGCGATATTTGTTAGAAATTATACGTCGATTCAATTTGGAAGATAGTAATCCGGTAAATACTCCAATGGGTCCTAACCAACGGTTATCAAAGGCTATGTGGCCACAATCCGACAAACAGAAATAGGAGATGGAGTCAATACGATACCAAGAGGCGATTGGTTGCATAATGTACGCCGCACAAATCAGTCGTCCTGATATTGGTTTTGCAGTAAGTTCACTTAGCAGATTTAATACAAACTACGGTAAGGCGCACAGGGTTGCATTCAAACGAGTACTTCGTTACCTCAAGGGTACAGTCGACATGAAGCTTACCCATCGCAAAGACAGTGAGGGTCAACTTGTGGGCTATTGCGACGCAGACTGGGCAGGTGATGAAGATGAGCGACGCTCTACAACTAGATATGTTTTCCAACTACAGGGAGGTGCTATATCGTGGGCCACACGTAAGCAGCCTACTGTTGCTTTGTCGACTACAGAGGCAGAGTTTATGTCTATCGTTGCCGCTATACAAGAGGCAATTTGGTTCAAGCGTTTTGAGGGTGAAATATTCAAAGACGCACTGAAGTCTATACAACTTTATTGTGATAACCAAGCTGCCATACAAATTGCCAAGAAAAACAACTATCATGCACGTACGAAGCACATTGACGTGAAGAGTCATTTCATACGTGAAAAACTTGAAGAAGGCTTGATCGTACTCAGCTATCTTTGTACCAAGGAAATGGTTGCTGATATCATGACGAAGCCAGTAAACAATTCAATGTTGTCTCAATTCATTCACCAATATTGTTTATCTTAAATGTCATTACTTTTCTATACTTTCATTACTATTATTTCAAGTTTAAATGTAACTTTTGAGTGAGGGTATTGCGAATTAACATTGTAATGTATATCGATATGCAAAAGTTATCTTTATTAAAATTGCTCTCTCTAACATCATTCGTAAAACCAGCAAGACGTGTTTTTATTTGCAAGGCAATAGTATATTTCACTAACACTTACAACATGAAAAATTGACAAAAAAAAATCATGAAATTTTTTTTTGCTTCGACTTCAAATTAGAAACAAAAAAAAAACAAAAAATATGTAGGTCTCAATTTTTTTATATCTTTTAGAACAACATATTCTTTATTGAAATTCGTTTACGGCTAAGTTTTTCACTTACACCATTTGCTTAAAGAATTTTTCTCCCACTCGACTAAAAGTCCTTTTTCTTAAACACACTCATTATGCTATTTTTGACTTAACAAAAAAAAAAATTGGCCTGAAGACTCAGGAGCTAATGCACCAAAATTTTACATAAAATAGGAGGTTATTTCTGTTATGGGAGCAAAACATTTTTTTTTTTTGCTGTTTCTTTTAGAAGAAAAAAATTTATTTTGTAAAAATGGGAAAATTTTGGCACTAAATAAAAAAAAACAAAAAATATGTAACTCTCAAATTTTTAATATTTGATAGCCAAAAGTGTGGACTATCAAAAAAAAAAGAGCGATCAAAATTCATTTGCACCTTTTTTTTATGATTATTTTTATGGAGTGAGTTTTTGCGCGATCATCCTCCCATCATGCATACGATAGTTTCGTTCACCAACACAACAACTATGTACCTATTAACATAGAACTTTTATTGCTTAATGAACCGTATTTTCTCTAATATTTAAATTTATTTTAAAATTTGTTATTATATTTTAAATTTTTATTATAAATGTAATTTATATTTTAAAAATTAATGATTATTTTTCATATTTATTTTATAAAGATTTATATAAATTAATTAGGGGTTAATTTATATGAAATTAATGTTAAATAAATTTTTGTTAACTAAATTTTATAAATTAGGGGAAAATATTTATTAAATTTAATTATTACTGATCTGAATTGAATGTTTGAGGAAATTGCTCCTTAGACGATGTAAATGAGAGTAGAACGGTAGCATAGTGATTGCACACTTGACTTAGAAACGGAGTATTGCTGTTTCGAATACCAGCATATGTATGTGACTTTTTTTAAAGAAATTTCCTATAAGCTGATAAATCAAATTTAATAAATATTTAAAAAAAATTAAACGAGGAAAATTTGGGACTTGAACCCACAATCTCATGATCATAGGCAAGGCATGCGTACACCAGCCTACCGGCTTGCTTATCAAAAGTACATTTTAACACTTACTTCAATGTTTTGTTGTTTGTTTTGTTATTATATGGTAGTTGCCTTTTCCATACTGTACCGTTACTTTGTGGCTTAAAGCTGCCAGTGGATCACCAAAGTTTTCGTTAATGGGGGATATAATTTTTTGTATGTACATATGGCCGATTTTCTGGGAAAGTAAACCAAGTAGTTTTTTTTTTGTCAAATATTGCAAGCACTGGGGTGTTGCGGCGTTCATGACATATTATAGTAGCTGTTGAAAATAGTGTCATTAATGTTTTAAATTAAACTTTTCGCTCTTTTTATAAAACGTTGTGAATAAAAAAAAAATACGGTCGGAAGTAGTTCAGCAAACAAAAAGGAAAATATAACGTGTTTGTTGCGACTAAATTTAGCCGTTCAAGTTTTATCTATAAGAAAATTAGCTATAATATCATAACACGTAAAGTTTTTAAAAAAGTTATGTTCCAACTAGCAGTTATGTGAAAAATAAATGTGCCGCAAAAATCGTATGTAACGTTAGCACTGGAAAACCAAAAAAGTTTTTTAAGACATGTTAAAATACGGTTTAATTTAATTTGTTTATATATTTTCTTAATACTATACGTATATCTCACGTTCCAATTAAAAAAGTTGAATTTCCAAAGATTTGAAGACATTGTTAGCTTAAATAATATGTAACGTTAGCAGTGGTTTTTTATTTAAAATAAAATTGTTCCTTTCCGTTCTCCTACACAGGAGAGGAAAGCTCAGCAAAATAAAAAAAATAAAGAAAACCTGAAGAACTCGCCTCAATATGGGGACTACAAAAAAAAACAAGCGGCATTAATGAAGAAATATAGGGAAAAAAGAGAGCAGATGTGAAAAAATTACCACTGAAAGCCATGAATGAAATTCAAAAAGCAAATCGAGAAGCTGTTCGTGAGAGGGTAAGAAAGTGTCGGGCAAGAATGAGATTGGCTAAAGTCAATCATGAAAATGTAGCTGTTAGCGACGATGATAAGAGTGAACGCCACACGGCCTACAAATCTGTCCAGTCGCTAGGAAAGGCTGTCTCTAAAGCAGTTCAAACTCTTCCACGTTCGCCAACGAAAAAAACAGAAGTTCTTTCGAGAATAATTTTAAGTTTGGACAACTGGGAAAAAATAAAATGTCGGGTGAACTGATTCTTCCAAAAAAGACCTATTCTCCAAACGTGGAAATCAATTCTGACATCACCGAATTTTACGAAAGGGATGATATTTCACACACTTCGCCAAAGATTCGGGACGCTAAAAAATACCAGTGCGCCAATACTGGGGATAAGGTTCTACTGCCAACAAGGCATATGCTTCTATCAATCAGAGAAGCATTTGCATTATTTGATGAAGACCAAATAAGTAAAGGAAGAGGTATTGTGGCTCATGCAAATACACCTTTTTAAATTTCTTATTTGTTGTTAATTTTATTGCAGATACTTGTTCCTTATCTCATTTTACTCGGACACGGCCACAGTATGTGCAGCTAGCAAATAACATGCCACACAACATGCGTTTCTGTACATATCATTCCAACTTCATAGAAGCCGTTACAACTTTATGCAAAAAAGTTCAAAACATACCTAATTATGGCAATGGTTTTGTTAACCACTTTCTGTGCAAAGCGTCGTCGATAGCGTGGTGGTATGGTAATTGTGAAAAATGCTCTGGAAAATTCGTATCTAAGATGGAGGAATTTGTACTAAACACTCCGTCTACTTCAACGCTTAATGGTCGGCATGGGAAAAAGATGTTTCAACGAAGCGGCTAGAGAAGAAGGAGAAGAGTGGAACTATGGATGAGTTAATTAATTATGTAAATAAGTTAGGGCCACAGTTTTTAAAACATAGCTTTAACAAACCTGAGCAGGCTTTAACATTCAATGAATTTGATCGGCCGAGAATTTTAAGCATTGCGTTAGTTGGCGAAGGGTCTTCTTCAAATAGATTTCGCCGAAAATTATGTTTGTGAAGTACAGGACGAAGTACAAAACGCTCATTGGAATCAGCGTCAACTTACTTTATTTACAAGTGGTTTTTACTATAACAACGCCTTTCAGGCAAAAGTTTACGTTTCTGATAACCTAGGTCATACCAAAGATACCATCATCGCTTAAAATTTTAAAAATTTGGAGTGATGGCCCGTCTTTTCAGTTCAAAAACAAGTTCATTGCTTCTTTAATTATGTACTTGGAAATAAAATTTGGAATAAAAATATTTTGGAATTATTTTGCTACCTCGCATGGCAAAGGATGTGTGGATGGAATAGGGGCTACAGTAAAACCCATTGTAAGAAAACATGTCATAGCCCGAAATATAATCGTTAACTGTGGAGTAGATTTTAAAAACGCTTTTTACTTGACGACATCCAAAATCGTGGTGAAGCAGTAAAGAACGACGAATTTGTTAATATAAATAATGATATCGAAGAAGCTCAGTTGTTTTCAAAAGCCAAAAATGTACAAAATATTTCAAACGCCCACCAAATTCAAGCAACAAATGGCAAAGTTAGTACTTTTCCTACATCCAAACAAGGGTATAATAAAAATAATTATAACTATTTCATACACTTTTATTTGTAACCAAATAATACATATAATCAGCAATACAAGTAAATTTCCAAAAGCTATAAAATTATTTATCTTTATTTTGTTTACTCAATTTTCGTAACTGTAACGTTCCATGCTTTGTGTAATGCAACAACAACCAGCCTTGTCACACCCTTGCGATATATCATAAAGTAAAATTAGGATGAAGGTCTCAATGAATCTTCCAAACCTTATCCATTTCCCTCTAATATTTAAGGAGATATATCCGAAACCATTCGAGATATTGAATTTAATAGAATTACTTATTGCAGCACTCATCAGCACCTTTTATTTGATACCCATATTGTACTAACACATTTTGGATCACCCTTGGTCCACATATTGGTCGATAACTCCAAAACTGGCTGAGCTATCGAAATAAGGGATATCTTAAATCTTAAAGTAGACATCTAGTAATGCAATGGTGAATCATTCCAATTTTTAGTTACCCGCGCACAAACATAAGGACAGACAGACAGTCAGGCCGACAGAAATTTTAAAAACTGTTCATTTGGATTCCACTGGCTCCTTTTTTTTATTTTCTGCATATCTGCAATGTACAGAGATCAACGGTTATAATTTTAATTTATGTAGAGATACTCAGTTTTCGCACGTGTAACGTTAGCAGTGCTTTGTGTAACGTAGGCAGTGCCTTATTTTATGTTAAATTACGTTAAAAAATCCTAAAGATTTTGGTAAAGCGGTATGCCGTGACCTTGTGGCATCCTTGCTATATAACATGAAGTAAAATTGGGATGATTGTCTCAGCAAGTTCGCAGAAATTAAACCAAACATGATCTGTATCTTGATCTCACTTCCAAATGATGTAACATTAGCAGTGCGTTTCACGCGCTTAAAACTTTTACGGTATGGTAGCCATCAAACTAATTTTACTCTTAAAATGAAGGTATAGGCCTACCTGATAGCATAAGTAGCAGAACCTTGGACGTTTCTAACATTTTTGTTATTATTTCGTATAAACTAAATAAAAACTCCATGCGAATGTAACGTTAGCAGACGGAAAGTTGGTCATATGTGTGATGATTCATTTCTACACATTGCAATGCATTGTTTTTATTTTCTTTAGGTACTTAAGCACATGGATGCTTCAAAAACCCCAAAGTCCGATTTTTTATATACATTAGCCGGACTTAAAAAAATTTAAGTATATTTAATATATGTACATAGATATATATTTGCAAGTTTATGCATCTTTTATGCAGTTATCTATCCCACTCCCTCCCTCTCCTTGCTAAGCCACTACACACTTCAATTTGTACACATTCTTTGTGCAAACTTTTTTAAGGAAGGGCCACGTATAGTATTTTTTTTTAATTTTTAATGCAAAACGTCGAAAGAAATAAATTAAGTAGAATTATTTAGTTAAAAAAAGTGAAAAGCCAGGTTTAAGCGAAGCCTTTTTATTATTTCTTTCCGTAAGTATTTATATCCTAACTGCTGAAGCTTTTATTTATATTTCAAGTAAAATAAGTGAACTTTTTGAAGTGTGGCTACTTGCAAAGGATGTCAATGAAGCCAAAACGAAAATAATTGCTAACTATATATTCAAAATAATGCTGTTGGTAAACTAAATTCAGAAAAGCTGAATAGTGAAGCTCACTTTTTAAACGTGCGATTTAAGCATATATGGATCGCCTCTCAAAGGATGAAGGAACGCTGTTTGAATACAAACCATAACTTTTTACACTCTGATTTCGATTTAAGCAAATGTTTACAAGATCCGGTATGTATGGTCTCGTTCCCTATAATTATACCTAGTTTTGCATAGCACACAGGTTTTGTAATGAGTGAAATAGCAGATAATTGATATTTAATATAAAATTTTACAACTAGCAAAGACAAATATTTTTAGTAAGGCTTTAATAGACAAATATACATTTTAAATGTAGGAACCGCTGAAAAGAAACTGTGAAGCCTGCACTTCCAAGCGTGGCCGACCACGTTTGAGCAATGCATCAGAACGTACAAAACGGAGACGCGTTGCTGAGTTATGCCAGAATTTTGATTCCGAAGTGTTAGTAAAAGCGGCATATGAAAAGTACCGTCTGGAATGTCTGTCGGATGATAAGGAAATATCATTACTGAATGGAGCTCTAGCAATGTATATGGATCTTGGTTTCAGTAGATCGAAATATCTTGATCTTCACGCATACAATCTTAAGATACTAGGTGACACATTTTACGCAAGTTATGAAAAAATTTCCGAAGCGAAGACTGGGTGCTACCCGTCAAATATTTCCGTTAGCGAAACTGGCGCGGAAGTAAACTTGCAATCCCTTTTGAATCACACTGCCCAACGTATAATTTCTTCCTTGGAAATTGAAAAATTAAAAGGCGCCCGTGGAAAATAATTTACTTTGTATGGTAAATGGGGCATGGATGGTTCTTCAGGTCAGCAAACTTTTAAGCAAAGATGGTATGGTGAGGTAACTTCTCCAGACGGACCATCCACATCTGCTCAAGCAAAAGCAGAAACTACCGTTTTCACTATAAGTTTTGTGCCCCTTCAAATAATTTTAAATAAAAATAATGGTATGCTATGGAAAAATGATAGACCATCATCAATACGCTATTGCCGCCCGAACAAATTTGTATTCCAAAAAGAGACGGCTGAAAATACATTGAGATAGTTCAATTATTATACCGAAGAAATAATAAAATTGGAAAAAATATACGTTGTAAGGGAATTGTTAGAATTAAACATTCAATTCATTTTACATTGCACCATGATCGATGGGAAAGTTTGCAATGTTCTAACTGGTCAGCAATCAACAACATCATGCAATATTTGTGAAGCAAAGCCCACTGATATGAATTACTTGGAAAAAATTAAACAGTTAAAAGTAAGTGAATAAATAAAAATATATTTATTTAAGTGATATTCGAAATTTATATTCTTAAGATAAACTCCGAAAATTATAAGTTTGGACTCTCAACATTGCATAGTTGGACACGATTCATGGAGTGTACGTATACTGCATATATCCTATATCTTGGATTTTAAAAAGGGATTTGCTTGAGGGGAAAATAAAATTAAGAAGGAGAACCGAAAGAGGAAAATCCAAACTGACCTCAAAAATGTCCTATCTATAAGTGTGGATTTCGTAAAACATGGCTATGGGACAACTAATGATGGCAGCACTGCGCGGCGCTTCTTTTCTGAAGCGGAAGAGGTTTCCAAAATAACTGGTGTTGATGAAAGCCTAATAAAAAGATTTGGAAATATACAAGGTGTTTTTTTTACAGGTTTGTTTTTCGAATAGAGATAAAACTGGCATTTTGTGGTCAAATCTGGCAACTCTAATGTCATTTATGTTCAGTTTGGTTTGCCATTTCATCATGAACAGGTTGGCAAAAGAACAACGCTTGCAAATCGTGCAAATTTATTTCGAAAATAATGGTTCAGTTCGCGAAGTTTACCGTAAGCTCCGTCCATTTTATGGTCGACATAATCGTCCATCAGAGCAATTAATTCGGTTAACCATGGATCGTTTTCGCACTACGTTTACTCTATGTGATAATACGCATCCGCAGAGACGTCGAACAGTGCGCACCGAAGAAACAATTGCCGCTGTAGAGCAAAGTGTTGAAGAGGACCCGAATGAATCGATTCGCCACCGTGCACAGCAATTGGAGCTTTGTCCATCAACTTTATGGAAGATTTTGCGCAAAGATCTTGGCTTGCGACCTTACAAGATCCAGCTTGTGCAAGAATTAAAGCCGCGAGACCATGCAATGCGTCGTGATTTTGGTGTATGGGCCGAAAATGAGATTGATTTCGATGCTGATTTTCATCGCAAAATTTTGTTCAGTGATGAGGCTCATTTTTGGTTGAATGGCTACGTCAACAAGCAAAATTGCCGCATTTGGAGTGAAGAGAATCCACATGAGACCCTTGAAACGCCATTACATCCACAAAAACTGACTTTTTGGTGTGCTCTATGGGCTGGTGGAGTCATTGGGCCATACTTCTTCCGCAATAATGCTGGAGAGGCAGCTACCGTTAATGGAGACCGGTATAGAGCCATGATAACCGACTATTTTGTTCCCGAATTGGATGGCATGAATGTGGATGAGTTGTGGTTCCAACAAGACGGCGCTACATGCCACACAGCGCACGTCACAATCGATTTATTGAAGGAAACATTCGATGAGCGCATAATTTCGCGGAATGGACCTGTCAATTGGCCACCAAGGTCGTGTGATTTGACACCATTGAATTATTTTCTTTGGGGATATGTGAAGTCGCTCGTCTACACCAACAAACCAGAAACGTTAGGGGAATTGGAAGCCAACATTCGTGGCGTTATTGCCGACATACGGCCCCATATGCTCAAAAAAGTGGTTGAAAATTGGACCTGTAGAATTGGCTTTATTCGAGCCAGCCGCGGCGGCCACATGCCCGAAATCATATTTAAACATTAATGGCATAAAATTATCCTTCCAATAAAGCCAAATTGATGGACCTTAAAACGATTTTCTTGTGTTTTGTTTCAATTCGAAGTTCTATACCCCTAAAAAAAACACCCTTTATTACAGGTTTTATGTTGTGGGGAAAAAGTAGATTTAGCTAAGTTTGAATTGTATACCCAAACAACAGCAGAGACGTTCATCCAGCTTTATGGCTGGTACATTATGCCTCCATCCGTGCATAAAGTTTTAATGCACGGAAGCAAAATAATTGAACAATTTGAAATCCCGATAGGAAGACTGTCAGAAGGAGCTCAGGAAGCATCAAACAAAATTTTTAAACATGCCCGCCGCGATAACGGTAGATATTGCTCTAGAACGGCCAATAATGAGGACGTATTCCATCACCTCCTAGTTTCGTCAGACCCTCTAATCAGCTCAATGCGTATGAAACGAGAGAAATGTTTTAAGGACTTAGAACCTCAGGCAAAAGAGATGCTTCTAAATAGAAGCGAGAATAATTAAAAATATGTATGTATATAAAGGGTGTTTTTTTAGGGGTATAGAACTTCGAATTGAAATAAAACACAAGAAAATCGTTTTAAGGTCCATCAATTTGGCTTTATTGGAAGGATAATTTTATGCCATTAATGTTTAAATATGATTTCGGGCATGTGGCCGCCGCGGCTGGCTCGAATAAAGCCAATTCTACAGGTCCAATTTTCAACCACTTTTTCGAGCATATGGGGCCGTATGTCGGCAATAACGCCACGAATGTTGGCTTCCAATTCCCCTAACGTTTCTGGTTTGTTGGTGTAGACGAGCGACTTCACATATCCCCAAAGAAAATAATCCAATGGTGTCAAATCACACGACCTTGGTGGCCAATTGACAGGTCCATTCCGCGAAATTATGCGCTCATCGAATGTTTCCTTCAATAAATCGATTGTGACGTGCGCTGTGTGGCATGTAGCGCCGTCTTGTTGGAACCACAACTCATCCACATTCATGCCATCCAATTCGGGAACAAAATAGTCGGTTATCATGGCTCTATACCGGTCTCCATTAACGGTAGCTGCCTCTCCAGCATTATTGCGGAAGAAGTATGGCCCAATGACTCCACCAGCCCATAGAGCACACCAAACAGTCAGTTTTTGTGGATGTAATGGCGTTTCAAGGGTCTCATGTGGATTCTCTTCACTCCAAATGCGGCAATTTTGCTTGTTGACGTAGCCATTCAACCAAAAATGAGCCTCATCACTGAACAAAATTTTGCGATGAAAATCAGCATCGAAATCAATCTCATTTTCGGCCCATACACCAAAATCACGACGCATTGCATGGTCTCGCGGCTTTAATTCTTGCACAAGCTGGATCTTGTAAGGTCGCAAGCCAAGATCTTTGCGCAAAATCTTCCATAAAGTTGATGGACAAAGCTCCAATTGCTGTGCACGATGGCGAATCGATTCATTCGGGTCCTCTTCAACACTTTGCTCTACAGCGGCAATTGTTTCTTCGGTGCGCACTGTTCGACGTCTCTGCGGATGCGTATTATCACATAGAGTAAACGTAGTGCGAAAACGATCCATGGTTAACCGAATTAATTGCTCTGATGGACGATTATGTCGACCATAAAATGGACGGAGCTCACGGTAAACTTCGCGAACTGAACCATTATTTTCGAAATAAATTTGCGCGATTTGCAAGCGTTGTTCTTTTGTCAACCTGTTCATGATGAAATGGCAAACCAAACTGAACATAAATGACATTAGAGTTGCCAGATTTGACCACAAAATGCCAGTTTTATCTCTATTCGAAAAACAAACCTGTAAAAAAAACACCCTGTATATGTAGTGCTCTTAAGAATTTAATTAAGTACGTTAAATGTAACTAAAACTAGGTATAAAAATTAATGTATGATAACTGGAATAATTAAAAGTTTATTTTCTTTACTAGTGTGAGGCTATATGTACGTATGTAATATATTCTTTATGTAGTTGTAGTTGGTGGTTAAGTTTTAGGTAAATCCATTCATTTATTAAACACGTAGTATGGAATCTTGTTATTTATGCGGTTTATAAGGTTAGTATTGAAGACGTAGCATCATCCGTTTTCGGCCAAAATCGGCAGAATTCATTATTTTATACAGATTAACTCATGTTGTAAATTCCTATAAGTATGGTTCAGGGGTTTCTAAGATATAGAAATTTGGCCAAAAGGGGGCAATGGCACGTCTTTTTTCCAAAATTATCTTTAAATTTGATTTATATTTGGGAGTCAAAATATAGCGTTCTAGCATCAAAAGCTATGTAATTATTGACATTTCAAAAACACCGTTATATGGGAGGTGGGGGTATTTGTGGGCAGATTTCATTCAAATTTCTAACATTTACTAATATTCATCATAAATGCTTATATTCCAAATTCTCTAGCTCAATTTTTACTATTTATGGCCGCTTTTTGTTTGAAGTGCCCCCACTGTGCGTCAGTTTAACGTTGATTTTAAGTATCTTTGCTTTGGCGGAAATAGTATTTCATCCTCTCAAAACGAAATGAAATAACATAAAAATCGAGACATTAGTGGCGGAAATATTGACAGATTAGTAATCCTATGTTTTTTCTTAGCTCAAAAACTGAAATTTCAAAGTATTTCGAAAATTGTCCTACTTTTTAACTATACTCGTATGATTACATACTTGGAACCAGCAGAAAATTCTGCATAGGAATCATGTATCAAATGTCGAAGATAAGGAAGTTTTTGAAAATTTGTCTGGTAGTGTAATTTTTAACAAACCGTTATGGGGATAAAATCAGCAGTTGTTTCAATGATACCACGATACGAATGTTTTTTTTCGGGGTGGTGATGGCTAATAGCATCGGTCACCAAGTCCTGCTTATCATACCTATATTCACATACCGAACGAAACATTTTCGTTTACTTTGCATTAAGCAAAAAATATTTTTAAGCGATTCACTTGGACCAGATTTATTTATGTTATTATTGTAGTTTTATTACACCTTTGCCCATATCATTGTCTGCATATTAGTTTTGGTGTGAATTGTAGAAACGCCAGCAGCCACAACTATCAGATGCCAATTTTCGCTCTGTAGTCTGTCGTCTATCGCCGTTTAATATATCCATTTAATGCCGACTTCGAACGGCATCTGCAAAGGCAGATGCATTTTTGAACATTACATTATAATCAGTTCCTGTTTTGAAGGGATCTAAAAAATTTTGTAAGGATAATACACAAATTTTTTGCATGTTCAACTTAAACTAAATATATGCATACATTGGAGTATGTAGAAAACTGTTCTCAATTGTTTTCGAAAACTACATTATGTACACAGCCTGTAACCTTTTATAAAAATACGCCGTGCATCATTTTGTAGATTTTGAAACAAGGGATAATAAAACTTAACATATTATGTGAGAATAGCACTCACTTTTATTTTCACTTACTTTATTGCTAAGTTATTTAATTTCATTATGAAATTTGAAATACCTTCAGCTCAACTGTAATGCAACTTGTTAAAGTTCCTTTACACATATTTTCGATATGTATGAATAAACAACATAAAATTTATTCGGATGTGAGAAAGAGAGTATCAATTACTTTTGGGGTAAGAAAGGCGTAAACAGTTTTTCAATATAAACATTTGTGTGTTATCATGAAAATAAATTAATAAATACTTGGTTGTTTATATGATTGCACCCAATTCGCAAAATGACTGAAAAACAATATTGTAACAAGTTTGCGTACATTAGAATTAGGTTGATGACAAAGTTGAAGCGATGAGCAGAGAGTTTATAAAAGCCAGGTTTAGGTAAAATTAGTGAATAAAATAACAAAAATTTATTTATTTTTCAAATATTTACATTTCTAGACTGTATAGTATAAATACATGAGGTTTTATTAAAATAATTATTGTTACGACTTGTTAATTCCTTATTTCTCATTGTTGAATTTTACCAGGTTTGCCAGTCGGTCTCTACCACAGACATCAGAGTTGCGATTACAAAGTATGAAAAATGGAAAGAATAGAGAAGAAAATGTGGGCGTATCTAAAAGCACAGAAACTCTTTTAAATACGTATACGAACCTGTTATGGCCATCAAGTCATGGGCAGTTGGAAGTTATGGTATATACTTAAAATTTGTTAAAAATTTACTTCCATTTATAAAGAGTGCTCTTAGGTTTGGTAAGGTTGCGAGGGCTGAGCTGAAACACTAAGGCAATAGCCCAACACATAGGCCTCAATAAACCCATTTCATGCCTAAAGGGGAGGGTCAAAGACCTTCTTGAAATTAATAAATTTCGCTTAAGCCTTGACTTCACATCTTTAGACCTCAGCAAGGTCGTATAAAAAAGTTTGGTCTAGGATGGCCAACCGCCGTCTGCTGAGTGCTGGATACTGACAAAGGAGGTGCTGGACGCTCTCTACCTCTTCGGTACATCTGCAGCTGCGACAGTAATCGAAGGTTGTTACCCCCATTCTAGCAACGTTTGTACCTATTAAACAGTGACTTGTTAGAACCCTTATCAGGGATGCTAAATCTGATTTGTGTAGAGTCAAAAGCGCTCTTGTACGCCCCTTATCATATGAAGGCAAGGTTAGCCTAGATGTGAGATGGCTGACCATAGACCAATTGCATTTCTTATAGTGCTTGTGTTCACACGAAGCCTGAAGGTGGTCATGGGTATACCTACCGAATCATATCCCGGAAGTATAAAGCCGGTGGTGCCTCTCCTGGCTAGCTCGTCTGCTCTGCAACTGCCTTCAATATCCCCGTGCCCAGGTACCCATATACGGCTGATACTGAAGTGCTGAGCCATCTCGTTAAGAGATCTGCAGCATTCAGTGACCGCAAACCGCAGATCATTTTGCTGTGATCCACGGCTCCTGGGCTAGTACAATGTCTACCAACTACAACTACTACAATGTAGTAGAAGAGTAGCTGGTGCTGCTTTGCTATAATGCAGGTTAATTTGGAGGACCCTCATCATAATTGCTTTCCGCTCTCTTCCGTGAGCGTCGCGTCCGCATCGCCATCCTGAGAGCCAAGCTACCGTTTGAGCTTGAGAAGGCGTACCCACTTGGTTCAGCCTCCTTGTCTTCGTCCACCGACATCTCGTCGTTACTGGGGTGTTCATCCACCTCCACACGAGACTCGAGGTTGACAAGGGATTCAACATCGGCCTTGTACACCAGAAGGTTAATGTTTTTGAAGCCGTAGCTGACCCTAAAATCCTGCTTCGCCAGAGCTTCGAGTGCTCTTATAGCTCATAGCTTTAAAAGTGGCTGTTTTCTAACAAATAAGTATCCTACCATCATTTTCCAAAGTCTGTGAAAATGGCCGACCATATCGCCGTTCACACTCAAAGAAATAACTTGCCTTCCCCATTGCATTTTCGGTTTAGACCCATGCACAATTGTGCTACTGCTATGGTCGAAGTTAACGACGACATAAGAACAGAATTTGATAACGGGGATCTAACTATACTCCGCCTTTTAGATTTCTCTAAGGCGTTCGACTCAGTTAACCATTCCCTGTTGTGTTGGAAACGTAGGCATTTTTTCGGGTTCACTGAAAGCTCATTTAAACCCATGTTTAGCTATCTAACATGAACGTTTCAACTAGTTAAATGTAAAAATGGATCATCTCAGTTCAAAACCATCAAAGCAATCCTAAATCCTTGGTCCTGTTTTGTTCAGTATCTTTATTAATGACGTCTTCCCGGTGTGTAAATGAGACCCAAGTGACATAGCGGCCTTTATAATTGGTACATCCACACTTGAGACCACTGAAAAAGTAAGGAACCTTGTAGTAGTAAGGTTACCATGTTAACGAATTAGTAAGCAATGTTCAACTTAGGCTGCGTAGGTTGGAAATCTTTGCAGCGATTACGCTACAAGAAGGACGTCAAAAACTTGCTATAAAATGGATTGCGTCTTTTTTCAGGCACAATCAGTGAACAAGGTAGATGTATCCTTCAGAAATGTAAGCTTCAAGTAACCAGATCTCAGAAACTGAACAATTTAACACGGCCCATATATAGTACACTATTCTCTAGCCGACTGTTTTTCAATAGCGCTGTAAAAAGTTGGAACACGATTCCAGACTGTGTAAAAGTACAGCTAAATAAAAATAATTTGAGAAAGATAAGACACAAATATTTTAGTGACTCCAATATCACTGTGGCATCCTAACTCCACATAATCCGCTAATATTTTCTTTTTTACTTTCTATCTTTCTCTACTTTCTAAATTTTACATACCATTTATCTCATTTACTGCTTTAATTTGTTATATGCTATCGCACTAGTATTAAGCTTGCATCATTTATTATACCTAGTAGTCCTACGCGCACAAGTTATATTCACTTCATTAGCTTTACGATAGTATGTAAAGGCATAAACGAATCGAGATAGATATCAGGAGAAAAAGAGAATTGATTAAGCCATGTCCGTCCGTCTGTGAACAGGATAGTAAATTTGAGATGTATTAATAAAATTTGGTATGGCGAGAAGGTGCAACGTCACTTTCGCTACTAGCCACTGTCATAACGTGACGTTTTAGTTTAAAGTCTTTGAATTTGTATTATAATTTGAGCTAAAATTATATGGTTTAATACATTTATAAGCGTTGTGTTTAAATTTTTGATGATACCAACAAATAATATTTTTATTTTGGTTATTGAAATTTCGGGGATTAGAAAAATTACGTGATGTAGATCGATGTCGTTCTCTAGATCTAGATCGAATTTGAAGTTCATTTATATCTTCACTAATTTTATTTAAATTTTGAAACATGACAGTAGTTAATTCAGTCAAATTTTTAACACATTGTGTCAGCGCAATGTTTTCAGAACTATCTATTGCAGCAATTTTAGAAGATTGTTGATTATTAATTAAATTAAAAATTTTATCTGCTAAAGTAATAATGTCATCAGTAGTTTTATTGTTGCAAGAGATTAATGAATCTGTATTTCTTTTGGTAATTTACTAATCCATGATTGAAAAAGAAGTTCTTTACTAATTATAGAATAAGAACTAATTAGAGAGGTCATTTGTCGAAATCATTCTGATGGAGAACGATCACCAAGTTCTGTTTTAGAAAAAAGTTGTTCTAATCTTTTTTCTTCGGAAAGAGAAAATCTATCAATTAATGCTTTTTTAATAGTTTCATATTTATTTATCACAGGAGGTGGATTCATTATATCTATAATTTTTGAAATGGTTTCTCGTTGAAGTGCAATTAAAATATTCTGATATTTTATATTGTCATTTTGAATGTTGTTTATTTGGAATTGTCCTTCAACGAGAATAAACCAAGTTTCAGGGGATTGTCCCCAAAAATAAGGCAACTTAACTGATTTTGAAAAATTAAAATTATCTCTAAACATTGTGTCATTATCTGGAAGTATATTATTAGTATGAATATTTTGTGTGAGGTTCAAATTTGGAATTGAGTTGTTGGTTTCGTTTTGGGTTTCTGTTGATGTGAAGTGTCTTGGAATTGAGTTGTTGTTTTCGTTTTGAGTTTCTGTTGCTGTGAAACTGCTTGTATGAATAGGTGATCGAATAATTTTAGTTAACTCGAGAAAGAGTGTACACAATAATAAAAATTTAAATATTAATGTTAATAAAAATAAATATTAAATTAACAATTTAATAAGAAAATTAGTTATTCGTAATAAAATAATTTATTTTTATGTTTTTTTATTTATATAAATTGAACGAAAGATTTAAGAAAACTATGTTTTTTTTAATGTGATATTTCGTTTAGAATTAATTTTATCTTAAGTTTGATAAATATTTAAAAATACATAGATATTTAATTAGATACTTGTAATTTAATATACAAATAGAATATGAACAATACAGTTCACCGAAGAATTGTTTCAATTGTAGATGGTATACTCGTATATAGATCCCAAATAAATGACGTTTATTTAAATAATATTTGAAGTGAGTAGCACAGGGTTCAATTGATGAGGATATAATATAATAAAGAATCCAACACATAAAGAAAAAGATGCAAAGCGTGCAATAATTGATGGTATCGCTATTATTGTTGTTTATGTATTATTTCACAAGTTAAAATAAGTAAATTCAGTACTCATTTAATATATAAATTATCTTTTGTACAGCACTAGTTATAGATTATTTAGCGTTTGTTTAGGTTAATTTTTTAAAAGTATGTATATTTTTATATGTAATCATATCTGCATTTAATCAGCTTATATGTTTTTAAATAGAGAAAATTTATATTCTTGTTATTCTCGATTTTAATATTTCATGTGTGATAATTCAATTAGCTCATTGTTGAATTGGATATAGGAATGGTATCTTCTCAAATGTTGTTTCTATTGGAATATTTGTGGTCGCAGGATATTTGTTTTTATTATGTATGGATTATCTTGCATCATCGTTATGGAATCTTCGGTAGTTTAATTTATGTTAAGCAAGAGCAGGATCGCCAAATATATCGTTTAGATATATATATATTTTAATTAATAAATATTTATATTTATTATACAAAGAATATCTTTATTTTTGAAAGAACAAAAATTGAATGAAATATTTTCATTTTGTTTGTTAATTGATATTAGAGGAAAAATTACAACGTTATGCACAGCGATGGTATGGGATGACATGTTTCGAAGTGCCCAACTTCTCATCAGACCCCTTCTCGGACACTGAGATATGAACCCAAGTGTCTGCACCAAAGCCGCTGTTAGAGTACTCTAACAACTAAGCTATGATGCCCTGTAGCGTCACGATGCATTTTTCCTCTAATGAGCCATTTGCTTATTCCTTTTATACATTCTTTGGTACATATATTTTATATGTCAACTCAAGGAAAGTGGAATATTTTTAGGCGCGTTCATAGAACAGTTTTAGATACAGAAGGGCTTTTATGCTTATCAACACTTCCGTGTTATTTGTTATGCACCCGCACTGTACCTGTAGCAATTATAGTTATGGTGATTGTTGTTGGAGCAAAGCTCGAATTTTTATGTTTGTTTGTTAATTGATATTAGAGGAAAAATTACAACGTTATGCACAGCGATGGTATGGGATGACATGTTTCGAAGTGCCCAACTTCTCATCAGACCCCTTCTCGGACACTGAGATATGAACCCAAGTGTCTGCACCAAATCCGCTGTTAGAGTACTCTATCAACTAAGCTATGATGCCCTGTAGCGTCACGATGCATTTTTCCTCTAATGAGCCATTTGCTTATTCCTTTTATACATTCTTTGGTACATATATTTTATATTTCAACTCAAGGAAAGTGGAATATTTTTAGGCGCGTTCATAGAACAGTTTTAGATACAGAAGGGCTTTTATGCTTATCAACACTTCCGTGTTATTTGTTATGCACCCGCACTGTACCTGTAGCAATTATAGTTATGGTGATTGTTGTTGGAGCAAAGTTCGAATTTTTATGTTTGTTTGTTAATTGATATTAGAGGAAAAATTACAACGTTATGCACAGCGATGGTATGGGATGACATGTTTCGAAGTGACCAACTTCTCATCAGACCCCTTCTCGGACACTGAGATATGAACCCAAGTGTCTGCACCAAAGCCGCTGTTAGAGTACTCTAACAACTAAGCTATGATGCCCTGCAGCGTCACGATGCATTTTTCCTCTAATGAGCCATTTGCTTATTCCTTTTATACATTCTTTGGTACATATATTTTATATTTCAACTCAAGGAAAGTGGAATATTTTTAGGCGCGTTCATAGAACAGTTTTAGATACAGAAGGGCTTTTATGCTTATCAACACTTCCGTGTTATTTGTTATGCACCCGCACTGTACCTGTAGCAATTATAGTTATGGTGATTGTTGTTGGAGCAAAGCTCGAATTTTTATGTTTGTTTGTTAATTGATATTAGAGGAAAAATTACAACGTTATGCACAGCGATGGTATGGGATGACATGTTTCGAAGTGCCCAACTTCTCATCAGACCCCTTCTCGGACACTGAGATATGAACCCAAGTGTCTGCACCAAAGCCGCTGTTAGAGTACTCTAACAACTAAGCTATGATGCCCTGTAGCGTCACGATGCATTTTTCCTCTAATGAGCCATTTGCTTATTCCTTTTATACATTCTTTGGTACATAAATTTTATATGTCAACTCAAGGAAAGTGGAATATTTTTAGGCGCGTTCATAGAACAGTTTTAGATACAGAAGGGCTTTTATGCTTATCAACACTTCCGTGTTATTTGTTATGCACTAGCACAGTACCTGTAGCAATTATAGTTATGGTGATTGTTGTTGGAGCAAAGCTCGAATTTTTATGTTTGTTTGTTAATTGATATTAGAGGAAAAATTACAACGTTATGCACAGCGATGGTATGGGATGACATGTTTCGAAGTGCCCACTTTCTCATCAGACCCCTTCTCGGACACTGAGATATGAACCCAAGTGTCTGCACCAAAGCCGCTGTTAGAGTACTCTAACAACTAAGCTATGATGCCCTGTAGCGTCACGATGCATTTTTCCTCTAATGAGCCATTTGCTTATTCCTTTTATACATTCTTTGGTACATATATTTTATATGTCAACTCAAGGAAAGTGGAATATTTTTAGGCGCGTTCATAGAACAGTTTTAGATACAGAAGGGCTTTTATGCTTATCAACACTTCCGTGTTATTTGTTATGCACCCGAACTGTACCTGTAGCAATTATAGTTATGGTGATTGTTGTTGGAGCAAAGCTCGAATTTTTATGTTTGTTTGTTAATTGATATTAGAGGAAAAATTACAACGTTATGCACAGCGATGGTATGGGATGACATGTTTCGAAGTGCCCAACTTCTCATCAGACCCCTTCTCGGACACTGAGATATGAACCCAAGTGTCTGCACCAAAGCCGCTGTTAGAGTACTCTAACAACTAAGCTATGATGCCCTGTAGCGTCACGATGCATTTTTCCTCTAATGAGCCATTTGCTTATTCCTTTTATACATTCTTTGGTACACATATTTTATATGTCAACTCAAGGAAAGTGGAATATTTTTAGGCGCGTTCATAGAACAGTTTTAGATACAGAAGGGCTTTTATGCTTATCAACACTTCCGTGTTATTTGTTATGCACCCGCACTGTACCTGTAGCAATTATAGTTATGGTGATTGTTGTTGGAGCAAAGCTCGAATTTTTATGTTTGTTTGTTAATTGATATTAGAGGAAAAATTACAACGTTATGCACAGCGATGGTATGGGATGACATGTTTCGAAGTGCCCAACTTCTCATCAGACCCCTTCTCGGACACTGAGATATGAACCCAAGTGTCTGCACCAAAGCCGCTGTTAGAGTACTCTAACAACTAAGCTATGATGCCCTGTAGCGTCACGATGCATTTTTCCTCTAATGAGCCATTTGCTTATTCCTTTTATACATTCTTTGGTACATATATTTTATATGTCAACTCAAGGAAAGTGGAATATTTTTAGGCGCGTTCATAGAACAGTTTTAGATACAGAAGGGCTTTTATGCTTATCAACACTTCCGTGTTATTTGTTATGCACCCGCACTGTACCTGTAGCAATTATAGTTATGGTGATTGTTGTTGGAGCAAAGTTCGAATTTTTATGTTTGTTTGTTAATTGATATTAGAGGAAAAATTACAACGTTATGCACAGCGATGGTATGGGATGACATGTTTCGAAGTGACCAACTTCTCATCAGACCCCTTCTCGGACACTGAGATATGAACCCAAGTGTCTGCACCAAAGCCGCTGTTAGAGTACTCTAACAACTAAGCTATGATGCCCTGCAGCGTCACGATGCATTTTTCCTCTAATGAGCCATTTGCTTATTCCTTTTATACATTCTTTGGTACATATATTTTATATTTCAACTCAAGGAAAGTGGAATATTTTTAGGCGCGTTCATAGAACAGTTTTAGATACAGAAGGGCTTTTATGCTTATCAACACTTCCGTGTTATTTGTTATGCACCCGCACTGTACCTGTAGCAATTATAGTTATGGTGATTGTTGTTGGAGCAAAGCTCGAATTTTTATGTTTGTTTGTTAATTGATATTAGAGGAAAAATTACAACGTTATGCACAGCGATGGTATGGGATGACATGTTTCGAAGTGCCCAACTTCTCATCAGACCCCTTCTCGGACACTGAGATATGAACCCAAGTGTCTGCACCAAAGCCGCTGTTAGAGTACTCTAACAACTAAGCTATGATGCCCTGTAGCGTCACGATGCATTTTTCCTCTAATGAGCCATTTGCTTATTCCTTTTATACATTCTTTGGTACATAAATTTTATATGTCAACTCAAGGAAAGTGGAATATTTTTAGGCGCGTTCATAGAACAGTTTTAGATACAGAAGGGCTTTTATGCTTATCAACACTTCCGTGTTATTTGTTATGCACTAGCACAGTACCTGTAGCAATTATAGTTATGGTGATTGTTGTTGGAGCAAAGCTCGAATTTTTATGTTTGTTTGTTAATTGATATTAGAGGAAAAATTACAACGTTATGCACAGCGATGGTATGGGATGACATGTTTCGAAGTGCCCACTTTCTCATCAGACCCCTTCTCGGACACTGAGATATGAACCCAAGTGTCTGCACCAAAGCCGCTGTTAGAGTACTCTAACAACTAAGCTATGATGCCCTGTAGCGTCACGATGCATTTTTCCTCTAATGAGCCATTTGCTTATTCCTTTTATACATTCTTTGGTACATATATTTTATATGTCAACTCAAGGAAAGTGGAATATTTTTAGGCGCGTTCATAGAACAGTTTTAGATACAGAAGGGCTTTTATGCTTATCAACACTTCCGTGTTATTTGTTATGCACCCGAACTGTACCTGTAGCAATTATAGTTATGGTGATTGTTGTTGGAGCAAAGCTCGAATTTTTATGTTTGTTTGTTAATTGATATTAGAGGAAAAATTACAACGTTATGCACAGCGATGGTATGGGATGACATGTTTCGAAGTGCCCAACTTCTCATCAGACCCCTTCTCGGACACTGAGATATGAACCCAAGTGTCTGCACCAAAGCCGCTGTTAGAGTACTCTAACAACTAAGCTATGATGCCCTGTAGCGTCACGATGCATTTTTCCTCTAATGAGCCATTTGCTTATTCCTTTTATACATTCTTTGGTACACATATTTTATATGTCAACTCAAGGAAAGTGGAATATTTTTAGGCGCGTTCATAGAACAGTTTTAGATACAGAAGGGCTTTTATGCTTATCAACACTTCCGTGTTATTTGTTATGCACCCGCACTGTACCTGTAGCAATTATAGTTATGGTGATTGTTGTTGGAGCAAAGCTCGAATTTTTATGTTTGTTTGTTAATTGATATTAGAGGAAAAATTACAACGTTATGCACAGCGATGGTATGGGATGACATGTTTCGAAGTGCCCAACTTCTCATCAGACCCCTTCTCGGACACTGAGATATGAACCCAAGTGTCTGCACCAAAGCCGCTGTTAGAGTACTCTAACAACTAAGCTATGATGCCCTGTAGCGTCACGATGCATTTTTCCTCTAATGAGCCATTTGCTTATTCCTTTTATACATTCTTTGGTACATATATTTTATATGTCAACTCAAGGAAAGTGGAATATTTTTAGGCGCGTTCATAGAACAGTTTTAGATACAGAAGGGCTTTTATGCTTATCAACACTTCCGTGTTATTTGTTATGCACCCGCACTGTACCTGTAGCAATTATAGTTATGGTGATTGTTGTTGGAGCAAAGCTCGAATTTTTATGTTTGTTGGTTAATTGATATTAGAGGAAAAATTACAACGTTATGCACAGCGATGGTATGGGATGACATGTTTCGAAGTGCCCAACTTCTCATCAGACCCCTTCTCGGACACTGAGATATGAACCCAAGTGTCTGCACCAAAGCCGCTGTTAGAGTACTCTAACAACTAAGCTATGATGCCCTGTAGCGTCACGATGCACTTTTCCTCTAATGAGCCATTTGCTTATTCCTTTTATACATTCTTTGGTACATATATTTTATATGTCAACTCAAGGAAAGTGGAATATTTTTAGGCGCGTTCATAGAACAGTTTTAGATACAGAAGGGCTTTTATGCTTATCAACACTTCCGTGTTATTTGTTATGCACCCGCACTGTACCTGTAGCAATTATAGTTATGGTGATTGTTGTTGGAGCAAAGCTCGAATTTTTATGTTTGTTTGTTAATTGATATTAGAGGAAAAATTACAACGTTATGCACAGCGATGGTATGGGATGACATGTTTCGAAGTGCCCAACTTCTCATCAGACCCCTTCTCGGACACTGAGATATGAACCCAAGTGTCTGCACCAAAGCCGCTGTTAGAGTACTCTAACAACTAAGCTATGATGCCCTGTAGCGTCACGATGCATTTTTCCTCTAATGAGCCATTTGCTTAATCCTTTTATACATTCTTTGGTACATATATTTTATATGTCCACTCATTGATTATTAACATTTAACAACAGTGAACCAAAAACAATTTTAAAAATTAATAAAGTAATATATAACTCAAGTATATAACCCTACATGCAGGTTCTTGGCACTTATCTCCGAGCCCTATTTAAAATGGGCGAAATCGGATGATAGCCACGCCCACTTTTTATATATAGAATATTTTCAAAAATACAAAAAAGTGATTATTCAGTACATAACCCACCTATAAAGATAAAATTTGGTGTGTACATTAACATAAATTTTTGAAAATGGTCGTTGCACTGCACACTTTTGATTAATTTAAATTTAGAAATATTAATATTAATCAAAAATCGTTCAAGGTATCGAAACGAAATTTGGCGCACATATTTCCATGAATACAAGGAATTTTCCCGGAAAAAATAGACGGAATCGGTTAAGGTCCACGCCCACTTTTATATGAAAGATTTTGAAAAGGATCATAGATAAATTAGCTTTATATCATTTCTATTTCACGTTCAAAGTGTCCGTGAAAGAAGAAATTTGAAAAATAAAAATTTTCGAAATGCGCGTGACCGCGCCCATTTAATAGTAAATTATTGCAGAAAACTTTGTATACCATAACTCTGGAAAAATTGATTTGGCGAGAAATATTGCATATATGGAAAAAATTTATTTGGGGAGAAATATTGAATATATGGAAAAAATTTATTTGGGGAGAAATATTGAATATATAACTGGCTCCAACCTTGGGACTAATAACTCTTGACCGCAGTGCCATCCCTATTCATATTATTGTAGGGTCATTAATACTAAGGACAGAGAGCGACTCTTCTATCGCCTAGTCTAACATTATTCAAGTCGCCCTCAAAGTCCAAGAACTGTTTACCCTCAAGGAATGTTTCCACTTTGTGCACCACCTCGTGTAGAGCTGTCTCCATCGACCGTCCTTTGAGATATGCATGCTAAGCTGTTGGCAGCCCTGAGTTATCCAATTTCTTTCGAATATGAGCGTCTGGAAGTCTTTCGAAGGTTCTTAAAACGAACGACGAAAGACTAATGGGTCTGAGGTCCTCGGGCTTTTCATGACCTCTATTACCCACCTTAGGGATGAAAACCACCCTTGTCCCTCTCCAATTTAGTGGTACATGATTCAGCCAAATACATGCCCTGAAAATACATTCCAGCCAGGGAATTACCAGCGAACTGTTTTTTTGCAGCATGGCTGGGAAAATTTCATCCGGCCCCGCGGATTTGTAGGGTAAGAAACTATTGATTGCCCATTCAATGATTTAGAACGAAAATCGACACTGATTATGGCACAACGTCGAAACCGGTTTGTCTCAAAACCAAATTTGACAAGGGATGACGAAAAATCGTTCCAATATACATCAATTGTTCACCCTGGCGGAAAAACAACAAAATAAAAAAAAAACTGTTATGACCTCCTCTATTAGCCGTAGGGAGGTGAGTATGCCAGAGTACTATTTCGTTTCTATTTGCCCGGAAAGTGTGTTCTTACAAGCAGTTCTACAGTTTCTGCGAAGCTGTCTGTCCATGAACCGTCGTCTTTCCTTACAAAAGACGGGCAGGTTTTTTCTTTTGAAAGAATTTTACCAATTCTCACAGATTCTTTTGGTGATTCGATAGTATTATAAACATTTGACCCGCTCTAATGTCTAGGTTCTGAGACTCCTTCACTGTTGCTTATCTTCTCTTGCCGAAGGGGCTTAAGTATTGTATTGGAATGTCCCCTGGAGGGGGGTCCCAATGCGATACGAACTAAGAGGAAAGCTTTATATCTGCCACAGTTTTGGGAGGGGTGAGTACTTCGGGTACGTAACACTCACAGGATTGCCGCACCAACACCACCCTAAGCCAAGGTGTTAAGGTACTCGTGCCAATACCTCAAATTTTTCACAGTCTTGAATGTCTTTGAATATATTTCCACTTGCTGCTCTTGGTCCACTCGTGACTGTTTTATCTAATGCTCTGAATAAATTACCAAATGGTAATTCATTGAAATGAAGCAAGCATATAAACCAGTACAGTGGTATATTTAAATGCTTTTCAAAAAGTCTTATAACACCATTGTCTACTCCAGTATTCTCCATCGCTGCATATGCCAATGTATTCATCTATTGACAGTTTTTTGCTATTGAAGAACTCATTTAATTTTTTTAATTTGTATTTTGCATTTTCTTCTTCAGCCAAGTAATTCAGCATTATGCTCTTTTAGAACAACTAAATGGGGTTCTTTTACCATATTTGTATGAAATTTCTCATTAATTTTCTCTCTAGTTAATGAATCATTTTTTCTGCCATCGAAAGAAATGCAGTTATGTTGGAATCTATGTTTACGAAGCACTTCATCTCTAGCTTTAATTTTTTCTCTTGCAACTTTAGATTTATCCATTATGACAGGTTCACCGCGAACATCTCGAAAATGTATATCTTCGAAAAGGGCTGTTGCTAAACATGAAGCAACTCTATCTGAAACACCGAATCTGTCACACATCATAGCAAAACTTATAGCATCATATCGTTGAGTATAATGTCCTCGTTTCATTGTAACAGATATTTCTGCAACTGCTTCATTTGCAATTTGTGCTACACCTGTTTCCATATCTGTTCCAAGTGGTTCGTATGTTGGATCATCACTAACTGTTGGCATTGTTGGTATTGTTGTAGGTGCTTCTTCTACAATGTCATCCATATATTCAGGTATTGTGCATTTTCTATCATTATGTTGGTCCACCATAAATTCTTTTAAATGGTTTGGTATTAAACCATATGAGCATTCTGTTGTTTTTAGCTTGCATTTACATTTTCGAACGAATGCTGTAAATTCCTGAACTTTTTTTCTGTGTTTAATGCTTTCGTGATACTTTTCAATTAAAACATTTAGCTTTCTTAGAATATTACGTCTATCAATTTGTTGAATATTCAATTTATTCCAAGTTTCAACCAATTTATCAATTACATGAGGAGTAAAATTTTTATGCGAAAACATTTTAGTTTGCATTTTAGCATGATCACTGAAACGACTAGACGGTAAATTCAGATTGTTCAATTCACTTGATAAACCAAATGCAATAATATCGTGTTCAAGTATATGTGATAAAGTGGATTCAGATGCTGTAGAAGGATTTCGTTCATCCGTTTTAAATTTAAACACAAAAGTTTTGCTGTCTGAATGAAAGTTGTTGGAAATGTTCTGAACTTATTTTAGCTATAAAGAAAAAAAAAAAATTCCATAAGAAATTTGTTAAAAATGATAATATAGTAGTTAAAAGTTCATTTTAGGCTAATTTCTCATAATTTAAGCCTTATATCTCTACTAAAATTCAAAAACACTGTAGACATTAATACAGATTCTGAAATGTACGTAAAGTACCTTTAAAGTAAGCCCAATATGATATTTTTCCTATAATTCTATCAGAAGCTATCAAGATTTTTTGGCCAAACCCTACATTCATATGGCAAATTATCTATTTTGCAAAAGTGGGGGACTCGAAATCGGACTTAGAGCTATGGTGTCTTCTGCAATTTTTCTTGGAATCATCTGTAGATTATGTTTTTGCTATACTCCTGATGAAAAATCCATCCATACAATTTGACCCGATCTACTAGACATGATAGGAAATTCTGGGGGTATTAAGCTTGAAAAGTCCTTAAGTAAACATTTAGTATTATTGCATTTACATTAATAATATAGGAAAGTATATCTAGTGTCTGAAGTTAGAATAAATTATTTAATTCAGTAGAGAGAGCCGTTTTTCTCGATATATAATAATGTAGTAATAGAAACCGTCTACACCACAAAAGCTATTGTCAAAAGAAATTTGTTGATCAAATGATTCCCTTTGTCGAGCTTAATAAGGGTTAAAGTGAGATAGTATTTCGCCAAAACGAGGGGTATATTTAAAATTAAATTTTAAAGAAATAAAAAATGTGCTCTTGAATAGTTTTTGGAAGAGAGAATATTTCTTCTTCTTCTTTAAATGGTCATCTAACCGCTTGGGCGATTTTGACCGTCCAACATAGCTCGCCAGTCGTTTCTTCGTTGCGCCAACTGGCGCCAATTGGAAACACCGCGGGATCGCAAATCGGTCTCCACTTGGTCCTTCCATCGGAGTGGTGGTCTCCCTCTTCCTCTGCTTCCACCGGCGGGTGCCGATAAGAATACCTTCTGGGCTGGAGCATCTTCGCTCATTCGCACTACGTGGCCTAGCCAGCGAAGCCGCTGTGTTTTAATTCGCTGAACTATGTCGGCGTCTGCGTAAAGTTCATACAGCTCATCATTAAATCTTCTTCGGTACTCGCCGTCGCCAACGCGTAGAGGTCCACAAATCTTTCGAAGAACCTTTCTCTCGAATAGTCCCAGAGCCGCCTCATCAGATGTTGTTAGTATCCACGCTTCTGCACCATATAGCAGGACGGGTGCGATGAGTGACTTGTAGAGTGTTATTTTCGTTCGTCGAGAGGGGACTTTACTTTTCAATTGCCTATTCAGTCCGAAGTAGAATTTGTTTGCAAGAGTAATTCTTCGTCGGATTTCTAGGCTAACATTATTGTTGGTGTTAATGCTGGTTCCCAGGTAAACGAAGTCCTTTACTATTTCGAAATTATTGCTGCCAACAGTGGCTTGGTTGCCAAGGCGCGAATGCGCTGACTCTTTGCATGATGACAGAAGGTACTTCGTTTTGCCCTCGTTCACCACCAATCCCATTTTCTCCGCTTCTTTTTCTAATTTGGAGTAAGCAGAAGTTACGGCGCGGTTTTTAAGGCCAATGATATCAATATCGTCAGCATATGCCAACAGTTGCACGCTTTTATAAAATATTGTTCCAGCGCGGTTAAGTTCTGCAGCTTGTATTATTTTCTCCAGCATTAAATTAAAGAAATCGCACGATAGGGGGTCACCCTTGTTATGGTTTACTTTCAATTGATAGTAATTGTTATTTGGTTCAATGCGATTGGTTGGGTGACAGTTTTGATTCACCTTCCGGTTTGACGTTTAGCTACGGGAAAGTGCGTGATTTTTGCTGAGGTGGCAGCACCAAATGGTTCAATCCGTTCATAGCAATCATCTGATGGTAACGACCAATCAGAATGTTCCACTTGGCAATAATCACGCCACGTCAACGGGTAACGGAACTTTTCCATTGCGCAGTCGCGTTAAGTGAATAATTTTGGGCATAGCAGCGTCACCGGCATTCGACCAATTCAAAAAGTATACATGATTTGAACCGAGCGGTCGTGCGCGTGTAAAAAGAAAAAAAAATGTTAGTAGCATTTCGCGAAAAAGTTGTTTAAAAAAGTGATTGCGTTGTTTTTCTTCTGTATATGTATATGTGTGTACATACAGAAGTATAAATTTAATTATTTCCACGGTAAAAGAAATCGTGTTACGCGTGTGAATATACTGTACAGCTAACCTGCAGCGTTTACATATAGGCTTACTATTGTGAAGTACCTAAATATTAATATACCTGGACAGCAAAATCAGTGTGTGTGCGAGTGTGTAGTGAAAAAAATCTGGAAAAAATTACTAATAAATACGCAGCTCACTTTTATGAAAGCATTCTGAATCAAGTTAAATTGAGCTATTGAAACGGCAATTCTGTACGACGGCACGCGCTGCTGATGTGCGTCCGAGAGTCTCGGGGGATGTATCGGGCGACGGGTTTTGGCCTCCATGTCGATGGTCCGGGGGCGGAAGTTCTATATTTTGTGTCTGTTTAGAGGTATTGGCAATCCAAGTTGAAAATTTTTCGTCATTTTCATGGGTTGTTGTAATCACAGATTAGGGTGTACCAAAAAGTGCAAAAAGTGTGTCCTGCTCAAAAATATTGTGGGCCGCGTAGCCGGGGGTTGGACCGGCTAAGGGTTATTCTTTGGGAAGGCGGCCAAAGGTCGCCTACGCGAAAAGGTGTTGTGCACATAAATACCTTGGATGAAGCCGCCTATTTGGGATCGAACCCAGCGCATTTTGAGTTTTTGCTGATAGCTTTCCACCGAGACAAATTATTTGATTCCCGCCTTCGGATTGTTGGTACGGAGGTCGGAACGCGTCGATTGATGCCTTTCCCGAGAGTTTTGGACGTATATTGGCGGTTGAATGCTGTCGTATAGAATTGCCATTGAATCTGAAAATTGTTAGCATTCGGCCTAAAACCTATAGAACAGTGATTTCACAGACATGCGGAAACGTATTTTAAATATTAAACCAAACCAAAAACTTTTGGTTTTTACAGATAATTGCAAAAAGAAAACAGAAGAATAAATATAAACGCAAATTTAAAGTGCGTGCGTAAACAAAATTAACAAACAAAAGAAAAAAAAAAAATCTGCAAAAAGAATATAAAAGCAAACTAAAGCTACAAAATTAAACTACAAAAACCACCACAAAAATAACAACTTGGTGATAATAAATAGCTAAAACAAACAAACCAACAACAGGAAAAGTTCACAGAACCACAAAAATAAATCACAACAACAACCACATCAGTAGCAGCAGTCGCAGCAGCCACAACAATATTTCTGGATATCCAGCAACGACAACAACACCAGCATTGACAACAGCGGGGGCCGCCTTCACATAGGCCCACCGCCATAAACCGCAACAACAACAACGCGCACCAGGGCGCACGACGACAACCAGCAGTAACATCAGCGAGGGCCGCCGTAATATAGGCCCGTCGCACTAGCAGCAACCACAGCAATACCAGCAGCAGTAATTACAGCGAAGGCCGACGTATTATAGGCCCACCGCAGTAAACCATCGGCAACAACAACACCAGCAGTGAAATTAGCGGGGGCCGACGTATTATAGGCCCACCGCACTAGCCTCAGCAGCAGTAGCAACAACCAAAGGTAACAACACAACCAGCAGTGAAATTAGCGGGGGCCGACGTATTATAGGCCCACCGCAGTAAACCATCGGCAACAACAACACCAGCAGTGACAACAGCGAGGGCCGTCCTATCATAGGCCCGTCGCACCACCAGCAACAACAACATAACCAGCAGTGACAACAGCAGGGGCCGCCGTAATGTAGGCCCGCTGCACTATTACCTACAACAACAACAGTAGCGCCCGACCAACAGCCTACTGCAACAATGGGTGAGATCAACCTGATGTAGTTAGTTTTGTTTTTTTTTGCAAATAATATAGAATTAAATTAAACAAAGTGAATGTAGCTTAAGCTAACTTAGTTTAACCTGAGCTTGACGAACGTATAAAACCCCAGGCCGTAGTATTCAAAAACTAAAAAAATTTCACATGAAATGAAAATGGATTTACTTTGACGCATTCCTCTAAAAAAACAAAAAAAAAAAAAGAATTTGACTTCATATTAGAGCAATGCGTTTAAGTGTTTGTTGTCTTTATTATAAAATCTAGTATTTAAATGGCCAAATTATCAAGTACTTCAATTCTTTAAAATTACAAGAATGTGAGTTACTTAATACTTTTGCTGCGATTTTACGAAAGCAAAAATGTTTGCTTATAATGCAAAATTCTTTATTGCTATTTGAGCGTTTATTAATAAGTGTTTAATGTACGACTTTTTTTGATTAGCATACGTATACATGAAAAACAATACAAAAAGGTTTAAACAAGTAAATTAAATTTCGACTGCTTTACTGCCTTTTTTTATTTATAAATATAATTAAATTTATAGCTATTGGTTTTTTTTTTATAAAATAATTGTAATATCGATTTCCATTTAAATGGTAGTCCGTGGACCGTTAGGGTCATTTATTAAATTTAGTTACACTTTTGGAAAGTTAAGACAGAGTATGGGCGAAAAACAAAAAAATTAATTAAGAATTTTAAGATATAATGTCCCTTCGATCCCAATTAAACTTCTAAATACATCAATATTGATACCAAAATTTGTAGCCTAGCAGTAATTTTCAATAATATAATATTGCGAAATAGGTATGAGCGTAGATCTATTATTTCATAAAGCGGTTATAAATAAAACTTAACCAAAAATTTATTTAATAAAATAAATGAACATAATAATAATAATATGTGACTTAAAAATAAAATAAAATTCGAAAACCCTAACTTAAAATACCTAATCAAAAAAAAAAAAAAGTAAAAACGGCCAAACCCAGACAAAATAAAATAAAATAAAATGAATAACATAACTATCTAATAAGACCAAAACCCAATTTTTTTTTGAGAAAACTCGGTACAACCAAATAATTTTTTTTCGTTTGCTATAAAATAGTTATACTAGCGTAAGTCGATTTAATTAGTTGTAAATGAATTTTGAATAAATTTGTTAAAAATGGGAATGCTGAATCCTTCCATTAATTAGAAGGTATATAGGAATCCTGGTAAGGAGCCATCGGGATTCGGTTTGGTGCACCGATGGCCATGGATGAGGGTGGGCCAAGCACCGGGCGTCGCAACCACACCCGCGGCGCCCCCTTATAATGTTCGGCCTTTTTTTTAATTTTTTTCTTTTGCAGCAGGGTAACCGGTCATTTCCGGTTCGTTTAAAATTTCAGGGTTTCTTTTCGGTTAATTTAAATTTATCTTTGTTTTCTTCTTCCGTTCGTTATTTCAGTTTTAATTTCGTTTCATTTTCAGTTATTTTTATATTTGAGTTAGTTTCGCTTTCGGTTATTTTTGAATTTTGATTTTCATTTTAAATATTTTGGTTGCCCGTTTCTTTTGAATTTATTTGATTTTCCGTTTTATTTGAGTTTTTGTATTTTGAATGTCAACGGTCTGTCCGTGGCATCCGGTGTTTTAACCGGATGTTGTTTTTATATAGTTGTTTTTGCGCGGTTTTGTGCATTTCCCCGCGTATTTAAAGGCATGATCTGACCTTTTCTCTGATTATGGCGCAGGACGGTAAGGTTGGCAAGAACCCACCCCAGCCGACAATGACTAGCCACAGTGCGACCTCATATCGTGCCGACCGCCTTCCTTACTGCTCCATTTTGTTGCGAATTTCCATAACACCCTGTCTGAAACCTCGTTTAGTTTCGAACGGCTCGGAGAGGTACTTCCCAATTCTGACCGAGCTGGCGGTGTTGCTCAAGGTCATTTTGCATAGCCGTATAAGTTTTGCGGGGAAACCAAATTCAAACATAGCGGCATATAGGCAGAGAGAATATTTGCATTTTAATTATTAAAATCGGTCCAGTATTTCGGAAGTTATTGAACTTTGGTACAAAAAGTACAAACATTTTCAAATTGCCATAAAACAGGATACACATTTTGTTACCAAAAATAAAAGATAGGCATTTGTTTGTATTGGCAATACCCACCAAATGATACCACCTTTGATCAAAAATTATTTTCTCAATTTTAAGTGATTCGTTTCAGAATTTCTTACACATATATAAAAATGAAATTGATTGCATTACATAGGTTGGGCTAAGAAAAGGTTAGTACCTATGTTCATGGCAGTACATAAGCGAAATGCGAAATAAATTAAAAAACCTTTTCCCCTAAAATTTCCTATTGGCTCTTAAGTCTTTTCTGCGCACAGGCTCGATATGCATGAGCAAAATTATACGGGCTACTATTTGGCTCTATTGCCCTACATACACAAAAATTACATATCTGTGGACATTTGACAAAACAACTTCTCTGGAGATAAGACAATTGCCCACGATTTTTGTCATATATATAACTTTTTTTTTCAAAACTTACAGCATCATCAAAATAACTTCTTTCTTTTATTTTTCCAAAAATAATTTAATAAAACATCTTCTTCTGAATACGTTGAATTTAAAAAAAATCCAAAATAAAAATCGTAACGTAGATTTGATACAAAAACTTGTCTCCATTAAGTGTGAAAGCAATTCATATTAGTTACATTTGACGAAAAAACTTCTATCGATT
This sequence comes from Merzomyia westermanni, assembly GCA_949987695.1. Classification (NCBI taxonomy): domain Eukaryota; kingdom Metazoa; phylum Arthropoda; class Insecta; order Diptera; family Tephritidae; genus Merzomyia; species Merzomyia westermanni. Next base: position 75,753,677 of record OX465292.1, read on the forward strand.
GAAGCTCTTTTGTCAAATGCATTTTGGAAAAAGTTGCTTTCTTTAATTGAACAAGCTAATTTGCGATTTTTTGAGAAGTTTTCAGCGGATGTATTCGATGAGAGCAAAATTTCCATCAAGCGGCAAATCCTACGTGTTTTCATGACATTGTTCGATCCTTTGGGAATTTTACCCATCCGAAGAACAGAGCTTGAAAAATGGTGGCGATGGATTCGCTGCTTACGCTTCATACCAGAAGTACGAATAGTTCGCTGCTATACCCTTGCAAATAAAGCGGATCAACTAGAGTTGCACACGTTCGTGGATGCCAGTGTTGACGCCTATGCTGCAGCTGTTTATTTGCGAGCAACACAAAATTCTTTAATTTCTTTTACTTTGGTTATGTCAAACACTCGAGTGTCCCCTCTTAAGCCCATATCTATTCCACGGCTGGAATTGATGGCAGCAATACTAGGGTTGCGATTGGCGAACTTCATTATGAAGGAGATGTCATTGCATGTCGATCGCCGAATATTTTGGTCTGACTCCAAAACCGTTCTGCACTGGATAAGATCCGATGCAAGAAAATACCACCAGTTCGTAGCAGTACGCATAGGTGAAGGTTTGGAGGATTCTCAAATCAATGAATGGCGATGGGTACCGTCGCAACAAAACGTGGCTGATGATGGAACCAAATGGACTACAGAACCGGAATTTAACAAGGATGCAAGATGGTTCACTGGACCTCAATTTCTGTACCAGGCGGAAATTCAATGGCCGACGGCTGACTTGGAATGTTTAGCTGAAAATTCTAACGAGCTAGTCTGCCATATTGATACAATGCAACAAGTCGAGCCTTTGCCAATAGTAGCCGGTCCCGATCCGCAACGTTTCAGCAAGTGGGAAAAGTTACGCTGAACGCAAGAGCTTGTATTGCAATTTATACGTGATATCGCTCGAAATAACACTATGTCAAAACAATTTTATGAGGTGGTGAACGCTTGCAACATTGAAGATGTACAACACATCATCATTCGTAACTGCCAAAATTCGTTTTACAGTGAAGAAATCAGTTGCCAAAAAATGGCGGTCAGGTTCCACGAAGGAGTGCTATTTACAAAAGTTCGCCGTATATTGATGACACTGGTCTGCTACGAGTGAAGGGTCGCATCGTCGCAGCAAACGACGCTTCCTTTAATACAGGGCGTTCAATAATATTACCCCGTCACAATCAGGTAACATATCTCATTGCTGACCATTACCATCGCAAATTTCACCACCACCACAGCGAAATTATTGTAAATGAGATGTACTGTGTAAGTGGACTGAGGGCACTAGTTCGAGAGGTGACTAAAAAATGCCAGTTGTGCCGTAACCGCCGTATTATACGACATCCATCTCTAATAGGGAGTTTACCACCGGAACGGTTTGCCACCTATTCCAGGCCATTTGTGAATACCGGTGTTGATTACTTCGGCCCCTTGGAGATTGTGGTTGGAAGACGTAGAGAGAAGAGATGGGGTGTGCTGCTTACGTGTCTCACCGTTCGTGCAGTACACTTAGAGATTGCGCCCTCACTATCTACTGACTCATTTCTGCTCGTGCTAAATCAGTTCATTGCTAGTCGTGGGGCTCCAAGAAGCATTTGGTCCGACAATGCTACAAATTTTAGGGGGCCAGAAGAATTTTACAGGCTGAAATTGAACGTATATCCTCGGATGAGTTGAAGTGTCGCTGTCCCGAGATCAAATGGAATTTCATACCACCTGCGTCGCCTTATATGGGTGGCTCTTGGGAACGGCTGGTCCGGTCTGTGAAATCCGTGCTCATGGACATCCTACCAGATACAGGTTTACGAGAGGAAGTGCTCAGGGGTGCCATCGCCGATGTGGAGTTAATAATCAACTCACGGCCTTTGACTTATGTTCCCTTAGACTCTGCAGAAATGGAGGCGCTAACACCAAATCATTTCCTTATAGGGAGCTCTAGTGGAATGCGAAATCGCGAGGCGCAAGGTAACGATGGCTTGACGTTAAACAAAAATTTTCGAATATCTTATCAAATTGCCGATAGTTTCTGAAAACGGTGGATTCGAGAGTACTTGCCATGTCTCACTAGGCGAGCCAAATGGTTTGACGTGCCTCCAGATCCAATAGTGGTTAACGACGTGATCATCATTGTGGATGAAAATGCAAAAAGAAATACCTGGAAAAAGGGAATAGTGGTCGAAGTGCGCAGCGCTGTCATTCGCACTACAGAGGGACTACTTCCGAGGTCAGCAGTGAAGCTTGCGAAGCTCGATATAAAGGGGTAAACCACGTTCAAAATGCACGAAGTTTACAGAGGGTGTGATGTTGAGTGGTTGTGTACGTGTCGCCCGACAGCAAGATTGTGATCAGGGTATGAGCGCAACTTCTCCAACGTTTGGCAACGCCGTTTATCCCTCTTTCCCCTCGTTCATTATTTAGTAATTATTTTCTGCTAAGCTGTCAAATATTTTCTCTCGCAACTTCATTTGACCTTCTTTTCTACTTGACCACCGGCGCGACCAGAACTTTGGATAATAGCTGCTTACCTTTTATTAATTTGATGGCAACGGGCTTTGTAAGGCCAAACACAAGTATAAGCATTGAATTGTTAACATAAGATGTACATGATGTAAATTTATGATTTCTAATAAACTGCAGATTTTATCAAACCAGCTAACAGAATCGCTTAAAATACTGTTTTTCGGCCTATCGCCACATTGATTAAGCCATGTCCATCCGTCCGTCCGTCCGTCTGTGAGCACGATAACTTGAATAAATTTTGAAATATCTTAATGAAATTTGGTATGCGGGTTCCTTGGCACTCATCTCCGAGCGCTATTTAAAATGGCCGAAATCGGATGGTGGACCACTTTTTATATATAGAATATTTTCGAAAACACAAAAAAAGTGATTACTCAGTACATAATACACCTATAAGGATAAAATTTGGTGAATACATTGAGATTGAGGCATGAAATAAATTTTTCAAGAAATTTTTGAAAATGGGAGTGGCAACGCCCACTTTTGATTAAGTCAAATCTAGAAATAATATTAATCATAAATCAAAAACCGTTCAAGATATCGAAACAAAATTCAGCACGATGGTTTCCAGGTATGCAATGAATGTTCCAGGGGCGGGATCGGTTAAGGTCTACGCCCACTTTTATATGAAAGATTTTGAAGAGGATCGTAGATATATTAAATAGGCAATAACTTTGGGTAAAATGGCTTTACATCATTTATATTTAACTTTTAAAGTTTCCGTAAACAAAGAAATCCAAAAACTTGTGGACTATTCCACAAAACTTTTTATGCCCTAAGTCCGCCAAAAATTGGTTTGTCGAAACGAAATTTGGTTATAATATTCTAAATCGGGAAACACACAAGCAAAATATTCGGGCACGTAGTTAATAGCTGCAATAGCGAAGTTAGAGAAGAAGAAGAGAAAAGCTCACTAAAATGATCAACTGAGTCGATGTAGCCATGCCCGTCTCTCGATACGTCTATCTGTATGTCCGTAGACGGTAAATTCAGATTGTTCAATTCACTTGATAAACCAAATGCAATAATATCGTGTTCAAGTATATGTGATAAAGTGGATTCAGATGCTGTAGAAGGATTTCGTTCATCCGTTTTAAATTTAAACACAAAAGTTTTGCTGTGTGAATGAAAGTTGTTGGAAATGTTCTGAACTTATTTTAGCTATAAAGAAAAAAAAAAAATTCCATAAGAAATTTGTTAAAAATGATAATATAGTAGTTAAAAGTTCATTTTAGGCTAATTTCTCATAATTTAAGCCTTATACAGGGTGGCTGATGAAAGCCGCTACCAAAAAAAAATTAAATAACTTTTTTTCTATTTAATGAATCTGGTTAATTTTTTTTTATTTTGCAGATTGACTTTTACATTTAACAAAAATGGATAACTGGGACACTGAAACAAGAATTTGGATTGTCCGCCGCTATCACGCACTGGAGTCCGTAGTTTCGGTTCAAAGAGAGTATAGGCGCACGTTTGGCGGCAATCCTCCGAGCAGATGGACCATAATAAGACTTGTAAACAATTTTGCCGAGCATGGGACAGTCAACAGAAGACCTTACCATCGAAACCCTTCAGTTCGAACGGAGGAAACAATCGCTGCTGTAGCTGCTGCCATACAAAACAATCCACGTATTTCGACAAGAAGCTTATCTGCTCAAATGGGTGTAAGCAGACAGTCATTACAGTCAATTATGCACAAAGATTTGGACTTATTCCCATATAAAATTCAAATGGCCAACAAACTGAACGCTGCAGACTTGCCGATTCGCTTGGAATTTTGCCAGAAGATGCCTCAAATGGTGGAAGAGGATGGAAACATGTTGAACTGTCTTTTCATGTCTGACGAGGCCCATTTCGATTTAAACGGCAACATAAACAAACAAAATTGTCGAATATGGAGTGCTTCCAACCCACAGATACTCCATGAGACGGAATTGCATCCACTTCGTGTCACAGTGTGGTGTGCAGTTTCATCACGCTGCATTGTCGGGCCCTACTTCTTCGAAGAAAACGGTCACACCGTTACGGTTACTGGAGACCGTTACTTGAGCATGTTGAGAGAGTTTTTCTATCCAGAATTACGCCGAATGAGAATTTCTTTCAACTCTGTGTGGTTTCAGCAAGATGGTGCAACTCCTCATATAGCCCAACCTGTTATGACAGAATTGCGACGAAAATTTCCCAATAAGCTGATATCCAGAAACTCCACATTCCGTTGGCCACCCAGGTCGCCTGACCTTACTGCACCTGACTTTTTCTTGTGGGGTTATTCGAAACAGGAAGTCTTCAAAGCAAAACCAACAAATTTGAATGAACTAAGGCAATCCATTCGAGAAACAATTGCGGCTATTCCTGTCTCAACTCTCCAAGCAGTAATGAACAGCTTTTTGGTAAGATGCCGCACATGCATCGACGAGCAGGGGGGACATTTAAATTCCATTATTTTTAAAACTAATTAAGCTATATTTAATAAAATTTAATGAGCTTTAACATGAATAAAAGAAAAATGAATTCTATACACTGAAAAAAAAATTATTTGAGTTTCTTAATGTAGCAAAATTCATCAGCCACCCTGTATCTCTACTAAAATTCAAAAACACTGTAGACATTAATACAGATTCTGAAATGTACGTAAAGTACCTTTAAAGTAAGCCCAATATGATATTTTTCCTATAATTCTATCAGAAGCTATCAAGATTTTTTGGCCAAACCCTACATTCATATGGCAAAATATCTATTTTGCAAAAGTGGGGGACTCGAAATCGGACTTAGAGCTATGGTGTCTTCTGCAATTTTTCTTGGAATCATCTGTAGATTATGTTTTTGCTATACTCCTGATGAAAAATCCATCCATACAATTTGACCCGATCTACTAGACATGATAGGAAATTCTGGGGGTATTAAGCTTGAAAAGTCCTTAAGTAAACATTTAGTATTATTGCATTTATGTACATTAATAATATAGGAAAGTATAACTAGTGTCTGAAGTTAGAATAAATTATTTAATTCAGTAGAGAGAGCCGTTTTTCTCGATATATAATAATGTAGTAATAGAAACCGTCTACACCAACAAATGCACAAAAGCTATTGTCAAAAGAAATTTGTTGATCAAATGATTCCCTTTGTCGAGCTTAATAAGGGTTAAAGTGAGATAGTATTTCGCCAAAACGAGGGGTAGCGGTTCTTTGAAAACGCAGTTTGATATTTTGGATGTTCGCGGACAAGGCCTCGTTCACGCTTTTTGTGCCTAGTTTTTTTACACTTAATTATGCCAGCAGAACGCTGTGTCTAACTCAAAGAATTATTATGAATAAAAAATTCAATTTTGTTTAAAAACCACAGAGCAGAAAATGTTCAAGTTATGACAACTGCCATCCAAATTGCCGGGTAATTTTTTTCTCAACAGAATATCCTAGGGAATAATATTTTGCATATGTGGTACTTTTTTTTTGTGTGAAAACTTGGTCTGGAACAATTTTTTTGCATGGCTTTTACACCAATTTCAAAAATAGTTATATTTAAAATTAAACTTTAAAGAAATAAAAAATGTGCTCTTGAATAGTTTTTGGAAGAGAGAATATTTGCATTTTAATTATTAAAATCGGTCCAGTATTTCGGAAGTTATTGAACTTTGGTACAAAAAGTACAAACATTTTCAAATTGCCATAAAACAGGATACACATTTTGTTACCAAAAATAAAAGATAGGCATTTGTTTGTATTGGCAATACCCACCAAATGATACCACCTTTGATCAAAAATTATTTTCTCAATTTTAAGTGATTCGTTTCAGAATTTCTTACACATATATAAAAATGAAATTGATTGCATTACATAGGTTGGGCTAAGAAAAGGTTAGTACCTATGTTCATGGCAGTACATAAGCGAAATGCGAAATAAATTAAAAAAACTTTTCCCCTAAAATTTCCTATTGGCTCTTAAGTCTTTTCTGCGCACAGGCTCGATATGCATGAGCAAAATTATACGGGCTACTATTTGGCTCTATTGCCCTACATACACAAAAATTACATATCTGTGGACATTTGACAAAACAACTTCTCTGGAGATAAGACAATTGCCCACGATTTTTGTCATATATATAACTTTTTTTTTCAAAACTTACAGCATCATCAAAATAACTTCTTTCTTTTATTTTTCCAAAAATAATTTAATAAAACATCTTCTTCTGAATACGTTGAATTTAAAAAAAAAATCCAAAATAAAAATCGTAACGTAGATTTGATACAAAAACTTGTCTCCATTAAGTGTGAAAGCAATTCATATTAGTTACATTTGACGAAAAAACTTCTATCGATTGAAGCTCTTTTGTCAAATGCATTTTGGAAAAAGTTGCTTTCTTTAATTGAACAAGCTAATTTGCGATTTTTTGAGAAGTTTTCAGCGGATGTATTCGATGAGAGCAAAATTTCCATCAAGCGGCAAATCCTACGTGTTTTCATGACATTGTTCGATCCTTTGGGAATTTTACCCATCCGAAGAACAGAGCTTGAAAAATGGTGGCGATGGATTCGCTGCTTACGCTTCATACCAGAAGTACGAATAGTTCGCTGCTATACCCTTGCAAATAAAGCGGATCAACTAGAGTTGCACACGTTCGTGGATGCCAGTGTTGACGCCTATGCTGCAGCTGTTTATTTGCGAGCAACACAAAATTCTTTAATTTCTTTTACTTTGGTTATGTCAAACACTCGAGTGTCCCCTCTTAAGCCCATATCTATTCCACGGCTGGAATTGATGGCAGCAATACTAGGGTTGCGATTGGCGAACTTCATTATGAAGGAGATGTCATTGCATGTCGATCGCCGAATATTTTGGTCTGACTCCAAAACCGTTCTGCACTGGATAAGATCCGATGCAAGAAAATACCACCAGTTCGTAGCAGTACGCATAGGTGAAGGTTTGGAGGATTCTCAAATCAATGAATGGCGATGGGTACCGTCGCAACAAAACGTGGCTGATGATGGAACCAAATGGACTACAGAACCGGAATTTAACAAGGATGCAAGATGGTTCACTGGACCTCAATTTCTGTACCAGGCGGAAATTCAATGGCCGACGGCTGACTTGGAATGTTTAGCTGAAAATTCTAACGAGCTAGTCTGCCATATTGATACAATGCAACAAGTCGAGCCTTTGCCAATAGTAGCCGGTCCCGATCCGCAACGTTTCAGCAAGTGGGAAAAGTTACGCTGAACGCAAGAGCTTGTATTGCAATTTATACGTGATATCGCTCGAAATAACACTATGTCAAAACAATTTTATGAGGTGGTGAACGCTTGCAACATTGAAGATGTACAACACATCATCATTCGTAACTGCCAAAATTCGTTTTACAGTGAAGAAATCAGTTGCCAAAAAATGGCGGTCAGGTTCCACGAAGGAGTGCTATTTACAAAAGTTCGCCGTATATTGATGACACTGGTCTGCTACGAGTGAAGGGTCGCATCGTCGCAGCAAACGACGCTTCCTTTAATACAGGGCGTTCAATAATATTACCCCGTCACAATCAGGTAACATATCTCATTGCTGACCATTACCATCGCAAATTTCACCACCACCACAGCGAAATTATTGTAAATGAGATGTACTGTGTAAGTGGACTGAGGGCACTAGTTCGAGAGGTGACTAAAAAATGCCAGTTGTGCCGTAACCGCCGTGTTACACGACATCCATCTCTAATAGGGAGTTTACCACCGGAACGGTTTGCCACCTATTCCAGGCCATTTGTGAATACCGGTGTTGATTACTTCGGCCCCTAGGAGATTGTAGTTGGAAGACGTAGAGAGAAGAGATGGGGTGTGCTGCTTACGTGTCTCACCGTTCGTGCAGTACACTTAGAGATTGCGCCCTCACTATCTACTGACTCATTTCTGCTCGTGCTAAATCAGTTCATTGCTAGTCGTGGGGCTCCAAGAAGCATTTGGTCCGACAATGCTACAAATTTTAGGGGGCCAGAAGAATTTTACAGGCTGAAATTGAACGTATATCCTCGGATGAGTTGAAGTGTCGCTGTCCCGAGATCAAATGGAATTTCATACCACCTGCGTCGCCTTATATGGGTGGCTCTTGGGAACGGCTGGTCCGGTCTGTGAAATCCGTGCTCATGGACATCCTACCAGATACAGGTTTACGAGAGGAAGTGCTCAGGGGTGCCATCGCCGATGTGGAGTTAATAATCAACTCACGGCCTTTGACTTATGTTCCCTTAGACTCTGCAGAAATGGAGGCGCTAACACCAAATCATTTCCTTATAGGGAGCTCTAGTGGAATGCGAAATCGCGAGGCGCAAGGTAACGATGGCTTGACGTTAAACAAAAATTTTCGAATATCTTATCAAATTGCCGATAGTTTCTGAAAACGGTGGATTCGAGAGTACTTGCCATGTCTCACTAGGCGAGCCAAATGGTTTGACGTGCCTCCAGATCCAATAGTGGTTAACGACGTGATCATCATTGTGGATGAAAATGCAAAAAGAAATACCTGGAAAAAGGGAATAGTGGTCGAAGTGCGCAGCGCTGTCATTCGCACTACAGAGGGACTACTTCCGAGGTCAGCAGTGAAGCTTGCGAAGCTCGATATAAAGGGGTAAACCACGTTCAAAATGCACGAAGTTTACAGAGGGCGTGATGTTGAGTGGTTGTGTACGTGTCGCCCGACAGCAAGATTGTGATCAGGGTATGAGCGCAACTTCTCCAACGTTTGGCAACGCCGTTTATCCCTCTTTCCCCTCGTTCATTATTTAGTAATTATTTTCTGCTAAGCTGTCAAATATTTTCTCTCGCAACTTCATTTGACCTTCTTTTCTACTTGACCACCGGCGCGACCAGAACTTTGGATAATAGCTGCTTACCTTTTATTAATTTGATGGCAACGGGCTTTGTAAGGCCAAACACAAGTATAAGCATTGAATTGTTAACATAAGATGTACATGATGTCAATTTATGATTTCTAATAAACTGCAGATTTTATCAAACCAGCTAACAGAATCGCTTAAAATACTGTTTTTCGGCCTATCGCCACATTGATTAAGCCATGTCCATCCGTCCGTCCGTCCGTCTGTGAACACGATAACTTGAATAAATTTTGAAATATCTTAATGAAATTTGGTATGCGGGTTCCTTGGCACTCATCTCCGAGCGCTATTTAAAATGGCCGAAATCGGACGGTGGCCCACTTTTTATATATAGAATATTTTCGAAAACACAAAAAAAGTGATTACTCAGTACATAATACACCTATAAGGATAAAATTTGGTGAATACATTGAGATTGAGGCATGAAATAAAATTTTCAAGAAATTTTTGAAAATGGGAGTGGCAACGCCCACTTTTGATTAAGTCAAATCTAGAAATAATATTAATCATAAATCAAAAACCGTTCAAGATATCGAAACAAAATTCAGCACGCTGGTTTCCAGGTATGCAATGAATGTTCCAGGAAAAAATGGGCGGGATCGGTTAAGGTCTACGCCCACTTTTATATGAAAGATTTTGAAGAGGATCGTAGATATATTAAATAGGCAATAACTTTGGGTAAAATGGCTTTACATCATTTATATTTAACTTTTAAAGTTTCCGTAAACAAAGAAATCCAAAAACTTGTGGACTATTCCACAAAACTTTTTATGCCATAACTCCGCCAAAAATTGGTTTGTCGAAACGAAATTTGGTTATATTATTCTATATATAAATGTAGTATGTATTATACTCCTGCCAAATATTAGCTAAATCGGGAAACACACAAGCAAAATATTCGAGCACGTAGTTAATAGCTGCAATAGCGAAGTTAGAGAAGAAGAAGAGAAAAGCTCACTAAAATGATCAGCTGAGTCGATGTAGCCATGCCCGTCTCTCGATACGTCTATCTGTATGTCTGTCTGTCTATTTGAACGTAAATACGAACTGAAAGTATTAAAATAGACCTGCGTAAATTAGGATGACATAATAGATCACTACTAGGTATAATGTTCGGTTCCACCCGAGATTAGACTTCCTTACTTGTGGCGGCCGCCGTGGTGTGAAGGTAGTGTTGCCGGCCTACCACACCGAAGGTCCATGGTTTGAGCCCTGGTACAGGTAACATCAAAAGTGATTTGAAAAAAGTTTTTCAAAACGGGGTCGCCCCTCGGCAGTGGTTTGGCAAACTCTCCGAGTGTATTTCTGCCATGACAGGCTTCTCAGCAAAAATTCGTCTCCTTTGTAGATGCCGTTCGGAGTCGGCAAAAAACTGTAGGTCCCACCAATTTGTAGGGAAAACTCAAATCGGCACACCACAAATTGGAAGAGAAGCTTGGCGCAAAAATCTCTTAGGAGGTTTATGATGATATACCTGTTGTATATCGCGCCATAGAGATAGAGATAGAGACTTGTTTATATCCATTTTTGTTACGCACACAAGGTATATTACTTCATTCGGCATAAACGATTCGATATATATATTTATTAATATATCTAAACGTTCAGGATGAAAAGTAAAATATCCAGGCAAGTAGTTAATACCCCACTGCAAAAGCGATGTTGTATATCTTTTTTGATATTCATACCTTTCATGAACATGAAATGTTTGTACGTATACTGAAATGATCAGGAGGATGAGCTGAGTCGATGTAGCCATGTCCGTCTCTCGATCCGTCTATCTGTCTGTCCGTAAATTGGGATGCCATAATAGATCACTACTAGGTATATAATGTTCGGTTCCACCCTAACTTAGACTTCCTTACTTGGTATTTGGTTATGTTTGTTAATCGAATGAGCTCTTTTATAAAAATAAGTTAATAACATACTAACTAAAAACCACTGATTTTTAGACTTAGAAAAGCAACGCACAGACCTAATTTTCCCATGTTCATATATTTGAGTGTAGGCTCTGTACATCAGTAAACGGTTTGCGTTTATACGAGTATATGGTTGAGCTGTAAGTTCTTGAGTACATATTAGATAGAAACAAATTTACAACCGAAAGACTAAATTGCTATTCAGGAATGCCTTTCATACATTTACGGGTCAATTCTGTTCGTTGAAGATTATCTAACCGAAAATCGTAACCGTTGGCAATGCAGTTCATGTAACCCCGATTCTAGCGTACATGACAACGCTGTCAAAAACAAACAATGCGCAATAGAGAATAAAATGCAAAACGCGAACGAAACTTCGTGTAAAAAAGTGCTTATATTTTTTATTAATTTGTGTGTACTAGTATGTGAACAAAATTTGCTGTATTTTCTGTCCACAAAAATATTTACAAAATACGTGCAATTTTTCGCGGTTACTCAATCACGTAACCGCAATTTAAGCAGACAGAATACCAAAAGGGTGTAAAAGTTTCCAAACTATTTGTTGGCCGATAAAACGAATGGTGTTACCACACTAGAATTAGGGCGTTAGTAAATACTTGAACTAATAGCACATGCATTTTAGCTTGTTTAGAAAGTTTCGGCGTAAGCATTTTATAACCCAAAATTACCAAAAAATTAGCAATAGTTCTGTGTAAAATGTTCAAATGTGAATAGTTAACATGACAAATCGCAATTCTTTTTTTCAACAACCTTTATGATAATTCGACATACAAATAAAGCGTTATGATTTTGAACCAACTAATCTGAGCATCATTTTACTTAAAACGAAAAATTTCTAAATGTATTTTTACCAATTTCTCCGTTTCTGAAATAATTTATTCACCTAAGTAAATTTACAACATAACACCCTGAAATGCCAGAAAAGCGTTGAATACAACCCCAATATAATCAGCTGATTGGTGCTCAGTTTTACTCCTTGTTAGACAGCGACGAACAAGCACATGTGTATGATACTGTAAAATTTTTTTTATATAAATTGCAAAATTAAAATACAATAATTCAATACATTCGTTTAATTTCTTTGCATATACATACTTTTTTTCTTAAAAAAAAAGAAGCGAACACTTGCCAGCATAAGTTTGCGTACAGAAAAAAATAATGGAAAAATCAACTTTAAACGCGAATTTTTCGAAAAGTATGGCAAGTATTAGATAACTTATGATTTAATATTTTTTTGCCAAACAAGCATTATGAAAATATATGTACGCAAAAGCCTGCGTACAGGAAACTTTTCACTGCCATGAGCCCATTTTTTTTCTCAGTAACCTTCCCGATCATAGAATATCAATTCTTATTGTGTTTTGAATGGTGGAGAAGCTGAAACAGCAATTTAAAACAAGAGAAAGGAAATAGGAACCTTTGAGAGGAAAATCATCATAGAATTATATGTGGAGGGCAAGGCGTTAAGGGAAATCGGAAAAATAGCTCATTTATCGGTACATAAGGTGGTTACCAATTACGTTTCAACTGAATCCATATTATCAAAACCACGTACTTTAACAAATATTGAAAACAAGCATCTCGTACGAAGACTTTAGCAAAACCCAAGTTTGACTGCCCATTAGTTGAAACTAGGGGTGAATCAAATGTTTTCCAAAATTGTTTGCGACGATAGCTGGATATGATAGTATAGTAGCCCGTAAGAAATCTCTCTCTCTATGGCGCGATATACAACAGGTATATCATCATAAACCTCCTAAGAGATTTTTGCGCCAAGCTTCTCTTCCAATTTGGTTATAATATTCTATATATAAATGTAGTATGTATTATACTCCTGCCAAATATTAGCTAAATCGGGAAACACACAAGCAAAATATTCGAGCACGTAGTTAATAGCTGCAATAGCGAAGTTAGAGAAGAAGAAGAGAAAAGCTCACTAAAATGATCAGCTGAGTCGATGTAGCCATGCCCGTCTCTCGATACGTCTATCTGTATGTCCGTCTGTCTATTTGAACGTAAATACGAACTGAAAGTATTAAAATAGACCTGCGTAAATTAGGATGACATAATAGATCACTACTAGGTATAATGTTCGGTTCCACCCGAAATTAGACTTCCTTACTTGTGGCGGCCGCCGTGGTGTGGAGGTAGTGTTGCCGGCCTACCACACCGAAGGTCCATGGTTCGAGCCCTGGTACAGGTAACATCAAAAGTGATTTGAAAAAAGTTTTTCAAAACGGGGTCGCCCCTCGGCAGTGGTTTGGCAAACTCTCCGAGTGTATTTCTGCCATGACAGGCTTCTCAGCAAAAATTCGTCTCCTTTGTAGATGCCGTTCGGAGTCGGCAAAAAACTGTAGGTCCCACCAATTTGTAGGGAAAACTCAAATCGGCACACCACAAATTGGAAGAGAAGCTTGGCGCAAAAATCTCTTAGGAGGTTTATGATGATATACCTGTTGTATATCGCGCCATAGAGATAGAGATAGAGACTTGTTTATATCCATTTTTGTTACGCACACAAGGTATATTACTTCATTCGGCATAAACGATTCGATATATATATTTATTAATATATCTAAACGTTCAGGATGAAAAGTAAAATATCCAGGCAAGTAGTTAATACCCCACTGCAAAAGCGATGTTGTATATCTTTTTTGATATTCATACCTTTCATGAACATGAAATGTTTGTACGTATACTGAAATGATCAGGAGGATGAGCTGAGTCGATGTAGCCATGTCCGTCTCTCGATCCGTCTATCTGTCTGTCCGTAAATTGGGATGCCATAATATTCGGTTTCACCCTAACTTAGACTTCCTTACTTGGTATTTGGTTATGTTTGTTAATCGAATGAGCTCTTTTATAAAACTAAGTTAATAACATACTAACTAAAAACCACTGATTTTTAGACTTAGAAAAGCAACGCACAGACCTAATTTTCCCATGTTTATATATTTGAGTGTAGGCTCTGTACATCAGTAAACGGTTTGCGTTTATACGAGTATATGGTTGAGCTGTAAGTTCTTGAGTACATATTAGATAGAAACAAATTTACAACCGAAAGACTAAATTGCTATTCAGGAATGCCTTTCATACATTTACGGGTCAATTCTGTTCGTTGAAGATTATCTAACCGAAAATCGTAACCGTTGGCAATGCAGTTCATGTAACCCCGATTCTAGCGTACATGACAACGCTGTCAAAAACAAACAATGCGCAATAGAGAATAAAATGCAAAACGCGAACGAAACTTCGTGTAAAAAAGTGCTTATATTTTTTATTAATTTGTGTGTACTAGTATGTGAACAAAATTTGCTGTATTTTCTGTCCACAAAAATATTTACAAAATACGTGCAATTTTTCCGGGTTACTCAATCACGTAACCGCAATTTAAGCAGGGAGAATACCAAAAGGGTGTAAAAGTTTCCAAACTATTTGTTGGCCGATAAAACGAATGGTGTTACCACACTAGAATTAGGGCGTTAGTAAATACTTGAACTAATAGCACATGCATTTTAGCTTGTTTAGAAAGTTTCGGCGTAAGCATTTTATAACCCAAAATTACCAAAAAATTAGCAATAGTTCTGTGTAAAATGTTCAAATGTGCATAGTTAACATGACAAATCGCAATTCTTTTTTTCAACAACCTTTATGATAATTCGTTTGTTTTGCGATTTTGTAAAGTTTATTAGTACATCTGCGTACGAGTGGGAAACTGTAATTAACCTAGAAATATTGTTGGAACACTTTCGACATACAAATAAAGCGTTATGATTTTGAACCAACTAATCTGAGCATCATTTTACTTAAAACGAAAAATTTCTAAATGTATTTTTACCAATTTCTCCGTTTCTGAAATAATTTATTCACCTAAGTAAATTTACAACATAACACCCTGAAATGCCAGAAAAGCGTTGAATACAACCCCAATATAATCAGCTGATTGGTGCTCAGTTTTACTCCTTGTTAGACAGCGACGAGCAAGCACATGTGTATGATACTGTAAAATTTTTTTTATATAAATTGCAAAATTAAAATACAATAATTCAATACATTCGTTTAACTTCTTTACATATACATACTTTTTTTCTTAAAAAAAAAGAAGCGAACACTTGCCAGCATAAGTTTGCGTACAGAAAAAAATAATGGAAAAATCAACTTTAAACGCGAATTTTTCGAAAAGTATGGCAAGTATTAGATAACTTATGATTTAATATTTTTTTGCCAAACAAGCATTATGAAAATATATGTACGCAAAAGCCTGCGTACAGGAAACTTTTCACTGCCATGAGCCCATTTTTTTTCTCAGTAACCTTCCCGATCATAGAATATCAATTCTTATTGTGTTTTGAATGGTGGAGAAGCTGAAACAGCAATTTAAAACAAGAGAAAGGAAATAGGAACCTTTGAGAGGAAAATCGTCATAGAATTATATGTGGAGGGCAAGGCGTTAAGGGAAATCGGAAAAATAACTCATTTATCGGTACATAAGGTGGTTACCAATTACGTTTCAACTGAATCCATATTATCAAAACCACGTACTTTAACAAATATTGAAAACAAGCATCTCGTACAAAGACTTTAGCAAAACCCAAGTTTGACTGCCCATTAGTTGAAACTAGGGGTGAATCAAATGTTTTCCAAAATTGTTTGCGACGATAGCTGGATATGATAGTATAGTAGCCCGTAAGAAATCTCTCTCTCTATGGCGCGATATACAGCAGGTATATCATCATAAACCTCCTAAGAGATTTTTGCGCCAAGCTTCTCTTCCAATTTGGTTATAATATTCTATATATAAATGTAGTATGTATTATACTCCTGCCAAATATTAGCTAAATCGGCACGTAGTTAATAGCTGCAATAGCGAAGTTAGAGAAGAAGAAGAGAAAAGCTCACTAAAATGATCAGCTGAGTCGATGTAGCCATGCCCGTCTCTCGATACGTCTATCTGTATGTCCGTCTGTCTATTTGAACGTAAATACGAACTGAAAGTATTAAAATAGACCTGCGTAAATTAGGATGACATAATAGATCACTACTAGGTATAATGTTCGGTTCCACCCGAGATTAGACTTCCTTACTTGTGGCGGCCGCCGTGGTGTGAAGGTAGTGTTGCCGGCCTACCACACCGAAGGTCCATGAATCGAGCCCTGGTACAGGTAACATCAAAAGTGATTTGAAAAAAGTTTTTCAAAACGGGGTCGCCCCTCGGCAGTGGTTTGGCAAACTCTCCGAGTGTATTTCTGCCATGACAGGCTTCTCAGCAAAAATTCGTCTCCTTTGTAGATGCCGTTCGGAGTCGGCAAAAAACTGTAGGTCCCACCAATTTGTAGGGAAAACTCAAATCGGCACACCACAAATTGGAAGAGAAGCTTGGCGCAAAAATCTCTTAGGAGGTTTATGATGATATACCTGTTGTATATCGCGCCATAGAGATAGAGATAGAGACTTGTTTATATCCATTTTTGTTACGCACACAAGGTATATTACTTCATTCGGCATAAACGATTCGATATATATATTTATTAATATATCTAAACGTTCAGGATGAAAAGTAAAATATCCAGGCAAGTAGTTAATACCCCACTGCAAAAGCGATGTTGTATATCTTTTTTGATATTCATACCTTTCATGAACATGAAATGTTTGTACGTATACTGAAATGATCAGGAGGATGAGCTGAGTCGATGTAGCCATGTCCGTCTCTCGATCCGTCTATCTGTCTGTCCGTAAATTGGGATGCCATAATAGATCACTACTAGGTATATAATGTTCGGTTCCACCCTAACTTAGACTTCCTTACTTGGTATTTGGTTATGTTTGTTAATCGAATGAGCTCTTTTATAAAAATAAGTTAATAACATACTAACTAAAAACCACTGATTTTTAGACTTAGAAAAGCAACGCACAGACCTAATTTTCCCATGTTCATATATTTGAGTGTAGGCTCTGTACATCAGTAAACGGTTTGCGTTTATACGAGTATATGGTTGAGCTGTAAGTTCTTGAGTACATATTAGATAGAAACAAATTTACAACCGAAAGACTAAATTGCTATTCAGGAATGCCTTTCATACATTTACGGGTCAATTCTGTTCGTTGAAGATTATCTAACCGAAAATCGTAACCGTTGGCAATGCAGTTCATGTAACCCCGATTCTAGCGTACATGACAACGCTGTCAAAAACAAACAATGCGCAATAGAGAATAAAATGCAAAACGCGAACGAAACTTCGTGTAAAAAAGTGCTTATATTTTTTATTAATTTGTGTGTACTAGTATGTGAACAAAATTTGCTGTATTTTCTGTCCACAAAAATATTTACAAAATACGTGCAATTTTTCGCGGTTACTCAATCACGTAACCGCAATTTAAGCAGGCAGAATACCAAAAGGGTGTAAAAGTTTCCAAACTATTTGTTGGCCGATAAAACGAATGGTGTTACCACACTAGAATTAGGGCGTTAGTAAATACTTGAACTAATAGCACATGCATTTTAGCTTGTTTAGAAAGTTTCGGCGTAAGCATTTTATAACCCAAAATTACCAAAAAATTAGCAATAGTTCTGTGTAAAATGTTCAAATGTGAATAGTTAACATGACAAATCGCAATTCTTTTTTTCAACAACCTTTATGATAATTCGACATACAAATAAAGCGTTATGATTTTGAACCAACTAATCTGAGCATCATTTTACTTAAAACGAAAAATTTCTAAATGTATTTTTACCAATTTCTCCGTTTCTGAAATAATTTATTCACCTAAGTAAATTTACAACATAACACCCTGAAATGCCAGAAAAGCGTTGAATACAACCCCAATATAATCAGCTGATTGGTGCTCAGTTTTACTCCTTGTTAGACAGCGACGAGCAAGCACATGTGTATGATACTGTAAAATTTTTTTTATATAAATTGCAAAATTAAAATACAATAATTCAATACATTCGTTTAATTTCTTTGCATATACATACTTTTTTTCTTAAAAAAAAAGAAGCGAACACTTGCCAGCATAAGTTTGCGTACAGAAAAAAATAATGGAAAAATCAACTTTAAACGCGAATTTTTCGAAAAGTATGGCAAGTATTAGATAACTTATGATTTAATATTTTTTTGCCAAACAAGCATTATGAAAATATATGTACGCAAAAGCCTGCGTACAGGAAACTTTTCACTGCCATGAGCCCATTTTTTTTCTCAGTAACCTTCCCGATCATAGAATATCAATTCTTATTGTGTTTTGAATGGTGGAGAAGCTGAAACAGCAATTTAAAACAAGAGAAAGGAAATAGGAACCTTTGAGAGGAAAATCATCATAGAATTATATGTGGAGGGCAAGGCGTTAAGGGAAATCGGAAAAATAGCTCATTTATCGGTACATAAGGTGGTTACCAATTACGTTTCAACTGAATCCATATTATCAAAACCACGTACTTTAACAAATATTGAAAACAAGCATCTCGTACGAAGACTTTAGCAAAACCCAAGTTTGACGGCCCATTAGTTGAAACTAGGGGTGAATCAAATGTTTTCCAAAATTGTTTCCGACGATAGCTGGATATGATAGTATAGTAGCCCGTAAGAAATCTCTCTCTCTATGGCGCGATATACAACAGGTATATCATCATAAACCTCCTAAGAGATTTTTGCGCCAAGCTTCTCTTCCAATTTGGTTATAATATTCTATATATAAATGTAGTATGTATTATACTCCTGCCAAATATTAGCTAAATCGGGAAACACACAAGCAAAATATTCGAGCACGTAGTTAATAGCTGCAATAGCGAAGTTAGAGAAGAAGAAGAGAAAAGCTCACTAAAATGATCAGCTGAGTCGATGTAGCCATGCCCGTCTCTCGATACGTCTATCTGTTTGTCCGTCTGTCTATTTGAACGTAAATACGAACTGAAAGTATTAAAATAGACCTGCGTAAATTAGGATGACATAATAGATCACTACTAGGTATAATGTTCGGTTCCACCCGAAATTAGACTTCCTTACTTGTGGCGGCCGCCGTGGTGTGGAGGTAGTGTTGCCGGCCTACCACACCGAAGGTCCATGGCTCGAGCCCTGGTACAGGTAACATCAAAAGTGATTTGAAAAAAGTTTTTCAAAACGGGGTCGCCCCTCGGCAGTGGTTTGGCAAACTCTCCGAGTGTATTTCTGCCATGACAGGCTTCTCAGCAAAAATTCGTCTCCTTTGTAGATGCCGTTCGGAGTCGGCAAAAAACTGTAGGTCCCACCAATTTGTAGGGAAAACTCAAATCGGCACACCACAAATTGGAAGAGAAGCTTGGCGCAAAAATCTCTTAGGAGGTTTATGATGATATACCTGTTGTATATCGCGCCATAGAGATAGAGATAGAGACTTGTTTATATCCATTTTTGTTACGCACACAAGGTATATTACTTCATTCGGCATAAACGATTCGATATATATATTTATTAATATATCTAAACGTTCAGGATGAAAAGTAAAATATCCAGGCAAGTAGTTAATACCCCACTGCAAAAGCGATGTTGTATATCTTTTTTGATATTCATACCTTTCATGAACATGAAATGTTTGTACGTATACTGAAATGATCAGGAGGATGAGCTGAGTCGATGTAGCCATGTCCGTCTCTCGATCCGTCTATATGTCTGTCCGTAAATTGGGATGCCATAATATTCGGTTTCACCCTAACTTAGACTTCCTTACTTGGTATTTGGTTATGTTTGTTAATCGAATGAGCTCTTTTATAAAAATAAGTTAATAACATACTAACTAAAAACCACTGATTTTTAGACTTAGAAAAGCAACGCACAGACCTAATTTTCCCATGTTTATATATTTGAGTGTAGGCTCTGTACATCAGTAAACGGTTTGCGTTTATACGAGTATATGGTTGAGCTGTAAGTTCTTGAGTACATATTAGATAGAAACAAATTTACAACCGAAAGACTAAATTGCTATTCAGGAATGCCTTTCATACATTTACGGGTCAATTCTGTTCGTTGAAGATTATCTAACCGAAAATCGTAACCGTTGGCAATGCAGTTCATGTAACCCCGATTCTAGCGTACATGACAACGCTGTCAAAAACAAACAATGCGCAATAGAGAATAAAATGCAAAACGCGAACGAAACTTCGTGTAAAAAAGTGCTTATATTTTTTATTAATTTGTGTGTACTAGTATGTGAACAAAATTTGCTGTATTTTCTGCCCACAAAAATATTTACAAAATACGTGCAATTTTTCCGGGTTACTCAATCACGTAACCGCAATTTAAGCAGGGAGAATACCAAAAGGGTGTAAAAGTTTCCAAACTATTTGTTGGCCGATAAAACGAATGGTGTTACCACACTAGAATTAGGGCGTTAGTAAATACTTGAACTAATAGCACATGCATTTTAGCTTGTTTAGAAAGTTTCGGCGTAAGCATTTTATAACCCAAAATTACCAAAAAATTAGCAATAGTTCTGTGTAAAATGTTCAAATGTGCATAGTTAACATGACAAATCGCAATTCTTTTTTTCAACAACCTTTATGATAATTCGTTTGTTTTGCGATTTTGTAAAGTTTATTAGTACATCTGCGTACGAGTGGGAAACTGTAATTAACCTAGAAATATTGTTGGAACACTTTCGACATACAAATAAAGCGTTATGATTTTGAACCAACTAATCTGAGCATCATTTTACTTAAAACGAAAAATTTCTAAATGTATTTTTACCAATTTCTCCGTTTCTGAAATAATTTATTCACCTAAGTAAATTTACAACATAACACCCAGAAATGCCAGAAAAGCGTTGAATACAACCCCAATATAATCAGCTGATTGGTGCTCAGTTTTACTCCTTGTTAGACAGCGACGAGCAAGCACATGTGTATGATACTGTAAAATTTTTTTTATATAAATTGCAAAATTAAAATACAATAATTCAATACATTCGTTTAACTTCTTTACATATACATACTTTTTTTCTCAAAAAAAAAGAAGCGAACACTTGCCAGCATAAGTTTGCGTACAGAAAAAAATAATGGAAAAATCAACTTTAAACGCGAATTTTTCGAAAAGTATGGCAAGTATTAGATAACTTATGATTTAATATTTTTTTACCAAACAAGCATTATGAAAATATATGTACGCAAAAGCCTGCGTACAGGAGACTTTTCACTGCCATGAGCCCATTTTTTTTCTCAGTAACCTTCCCGATCATAGAATATCAATTCTTATTGTGTTTTGAATGGTGGAGAAGCTGAAACAGCAATTTAAAACAAGAGAAAGGAAATAGGAACCTTTGAGAGGAAAATCGTCATAGAATTATATGTGGAGGGCAAGGCGTTAAGGGAAATCGGAAAAATAACTCATTTATCGGTACATAAGGTGGTTACCAATTACGTTTCAACTGAATCCATATTATCAAAACCACGTACTTTAACAAATATTGAAAACTAGCATCTCGTACAAAGACTTTAGCAAAACCCAAGTTTGACTGCCCATTAGTTGAAACTAGGGGTGAATCAAATGTTTTCCAAAATTGTTTGCGACGATAGCTGGATATGATAGTATAGTAGCCCGTAAGAAATCTCTCTCTCTATGGCGCGATATACAGCAGGTATATCATCATAAACCTCCTAAGAGATTTTTGCGCCAAGCTTCTCTTCCAATTTGGTTATAATATTCTATATATAAATGTAGTATGTATTATACTCCTGCCAAATATTAGCTAAATCGGGAAACACACAAGCAAAATATTCGAGCACGTAGTTAATAGCTGCAATAGCGAAGTTAGAGAAGAAGAAGAGAAAAGCTCACTAAAATGATCAGCTGAGTCGATGTAGCCATGCCCGTCTCTCGATACGTCTATCTGTATGTCCGTCTGTCTATTTGAACGTAAATACGAACTGAAAGTATTAAAATAGACCTGCGTAAATTAGGATGACATAATAGATCACTACTAGGTATAATGTTCGGTTCCACCCGAAATTAGACTTCCTTACTTGTGGCGGCCGCCGTGGTGTGAAGGTAGTGTTGCCGGCCTACCACACCGAAGGTCCATGGTTCGAGCCCTGGTACAGGTAACATCAAAAGTGATTTGAAAAAAGTTTTTCAAAACGGGGTCGCCCCTCGGCAGTGGTTTGGCAAACTCTCCGAGTGTATTTCTGCCATGACAGGCTTCTCAGCAAAAATTCGTCTCCTTTGTAGATGCCGTTCGGAGTCGGCAAAAAACTGTAGGTCCCACCAATTTGTAGGGAAAACTCAAATCGGCACACCACAAATTGGAAGAGAAGCTTGGCGCAAAAATCTCTTAGGAGGTTTATGATGATATACCTGTTGTATATCGCGCCATAGAGATAGAGATAGAGACTTGTTTATATCCATTTTTGTTACGCACACAAGGTATATTACTTCATTCGGCATAAACGATTCGATATATATATTTATTAATATATCTAAACGTTCAGGATGAAAAGTAAAATATCCAGGCAAGTAGTTAATACCCCACTGCAAAAGCGATGTTGTATATCTTTTTTGATATTCATACCTTTCATGAACATGAAATGTTTGTACGTATACTGAAATGATCAGGAGGATGAGCTGAGTCGATGTAGCCATGTCCGTCTCTCGATCCGTCTATCTGTCTGTCCGTAAATTGGGATGCCATAATATTCGGTTTCACCCTAACTTAGACTTCCTTACTTGGTATTTGGTTATGTTTGTTAATCGAATGAGCTCTTTTATAAAAATAAGTTAATAACATACTAACTAAAAACCACTGATTTTTAGACTTAGAAAAGCAACGCACAGACCTAATTTTCCCATGTTTATATATTTGAGTGTAGGCTCTGTACATCAGTAAACGGTTTGCGTTTATACGAGTATATGGTTGAGCTGTAAGTTCTTGAGTACATATTAGATAGAAACAAATTTACAACCGAAAGACTAAATTGCTATTCAGGAATGCCTTTCATACATTTACGGGTCAATTCTGTTCGTTGAAGATTATCTAACCGAAAATCGTAACCGTTGGCAATGCAGTTCATGTAACCCCGATTCTAGCGTACATGACAACGCTGTCAAAAACAAACAATGCGCAATAGAGAATAAAATGCAAAACGCGAACGAAACTTCGTGTAAAAAAGTGCTTATATTTTTTATTAATTTGTGTGTACTAGTATGTGAACAAAATTTGCTGTATTTTCTGTCCACAAAAATATTTACAAAATACGTGCAATTTTTCCGGGTTACTCAATCACGTAACCGCAATTTAAGCAGGGAGAATACCAAAAGGGTGTAAAAGTTTCCAAACTATTTGTTGGCCGATAAAACGAATGGTGTTACCACACTAGAATTAGGGCGTTAGTAAATACTTGAACTAATAGCACATGCATTTTAGCTTGTTTAGAAAGTTTCGGCGTAAGCATTTTATAACCCAAAATTACCAAAAAATTAGCAATAGTTCTGTGTAAAATGTTCAAATGTGCATAGTTAACATGACAAATCGCAATTCTTTTTTTCAACAACCTTTATGATAATTCGTTTGTTTTGCGATTTTGTAAAGTTTATTAGTACATCTGCGTACGAGTGGGAAACTGTAATTAACCTAGAAATATTGTTGGAACACTTTCGACATACAAATAAAGCGTTATGATTTTGAACCAACTAATCTGAGCATCATTTTACTTAAAACGAAAAATTTCTAAATGTATTTTTACCAATTTCTCCGTTTCTGAAATAATTTATTCACCTAAGTAAATTTACAACATAACACCCTGAAATGCCAGAAAAGCGTTGAATACAACCCCAATATAATCAGCTGATTGGTGCTCAGTTTTACTCCTTGTTAGACAGCGACGAGCAAGCACATGTGTATGATACTGTAAAATTTTTTTTTTTATAAATTGCAAAATTAAAATACAATAATTCAATACATTCGTTTAACTTCTTTACATATACATACTTTTTTTCTTAAAAAAAAAGAAGCGAACACTTGCCAGCATAAGTTTGCGTACAGAAAAAAATAATGGAAAAATCAACTTTAAACGCGAATTTTTCGAAAAGTATGGCAAGTATTAGATAACTTATGATTTAATATTTTTTTGCCAAACAAGCATTATGAAAATATATGTACGCAAAAGCCTGCGTACAGGAAACTTTTCACTGCCATGAGCCCATTTTTTTTCTCAGTAACCTTCCCGATCATAGAATATCAATTCTTATTGTGTTTTGAATGGTGGAGAAGCTGAAACAGCAATTTAAAACAAGAGAAAGGAAATAGGAACCTTTGAGAGGAAAATCGTCATAGAATTATATGTGGAGGGCAAGGCGTTAAGGGAAATCGGAAAAATAACTCATTTATCGGTACATAAGGTGGTTACCAATTACGTTTCAACTGAATCCATATTATCAAAACCACGTACTTTAACAAATATTGAAAACAAGCATCTCGTACAAAGACTTTAGCAAAACCCAAGTTTGACTGCCCATTAGTTGAAACTAGGGGTGAATCAAATGTTTTCCAAAATTGTTTGCGACGATAGCTGGATATGATAGTATAGTAGCCCGTAAGAAATCTCTCTCTCTATGGCGCGATATACAACAGGTATATCATCATAAACCTCCTAAGAGATTTTTGCGCCAAGCTTCTCTTCCAATTTGTGGTGTGCCGATTTGAATTTTTCCCTACAAATTGGTGGGACCTACAGTTTTTTGCCGACTCCGAACGGCATCTACAAAGGAGACGAATTTTTGCTGAGAAGCCTGTCATGGCAGAAATACACCCGGAGAGTTTGCCAAACCACTGCCGAGGGGCGACCCCGTTCTGAAAAACTTTTTTCAAATCACTTTTGATGTTACCTGTACCAGGGCTCGAACCATGGACCTTCGGTGTGGTAGGCCGGCAACACTACCTTCACACCACGGCGGCCCGTAAGAAATAAAGAATTATAAAATCGTGTTATTTTTTCAGACGAAAATAAGTTTTGTATTTTTGGCATAAAAGGAAAGAAACTTATATGGTGATAAAGTGGAACAGCATATAAAATAAAGAATCTGGTACCAACTGTTAAACACAGCAGCCGATGCAGTTAAAAAACTGACTTTTATTGACGCTAAAATGGACGCTATATATGCAACATTTATGGGACTTGGTCTAGCGTAGAATCAGAAAACAAGCAATAGCATGAAAAAGTATGCTGAAGGATGTTATAATGCAGGAATGGAGAAAAATTACGGCAGAGGATCCATAAAAATTGGTGGATTCATAGCCCAGACGTCTTGCGCTTTCCTTACTTGTTTTTATATTGTTTTACTAAAATATTAATTTATGCTGTAATTTTTTTAATAAAAGAATTGGTGCAAAGCCATTTACTTAACTAAATATATAAGTAATGAACAGAAATTAAGTTTGGTTTAAAAAGTATAGTACTTCCTGAGAAATTCGCGTTCAAAGTTGTTTTTTTTTGCTCTGCATGCACATGCGGCACCCACTTGCTCTGTGACGACTAAAATAAGAAAGTGCGTAACAGCCCAACCTAATATAACCGCACAGCGTTTTTTGCCGCACGACAATAAACGACTTTTTTGCATAGATAAATAGATTTGATACTCTTTGTTTCGAGAGAGCGCTGTCAAAATGCACATTTTTTATAACATTAGTCATTGGTGCCACTCCGTGAAAAATGAATAAAACTAAATATGTGTATTTTTAACATACATTTTGGGGATTTCGAAAGTTTTGTATTTGGTTCGACATATGTAGCGATAAATAAATTTTTTGCAACTTAGCTTTCAAAAATATGGTATATAAGAGTAAGTCCACACATAAATAAAGAAAAGTATATGTATAGATCAAGGTTATAAGTAACATATAACACTGTCATGTGCTGACACTGAAATATTGAATTTATTGAGAAATATGGATAGATTGGAGCTGGTCTTCCAATTCAAATATCTGAAGTTCTTCCACCAAAATCGATAAAAGTGGTAGTAATGAAAAGTTTAGGTAACGTTTTTTGTTGATACATTTTGACTGGTTTAAAGTGTTTACCTTCCGCTTGCAGACTATTATCAGGGACACCGAGCCGCGTTTTTTGATATCGCACTCAACATTTTTATACCTTTTATTTATTTTTTTTATTTATTTATTTATTACAGCTTATCTTAAGCCTAGCTTATACCTATTCACATTATATACTAATCTGAACTAGACTATAAATTCTAACCTAGTTACTTATCAAACTACCATATCGTGCGAATCGGTGGCAGACTTCCATGTTATACTCGTACAGGGTTTGTGGTCGCTTGCTGTTGTATGGAGGCCATTTACGCATGTAAAGCGCGAAGACAACATCTGAACGGCGATGTACTGATTTGATCGAGTATGAGTTTCGGCAACTTTTTGTATGCGTGCCGGAATACAGGCGCTACATTACAGAATATTTGCACTGCGGTTGATACTATGGAAGCCTGCCTATGCCGCACCATATTGGTAGGGTTATGCAATATTGTAAAATTTTTGTTTGAATATATTTCCATTACAGATTTTAACATCATTTCCAAGTTCATTATAAAAGAATTGCCGACTATTTCGGTAAATTTTGGTTTGTTTTAGTCCGGCCTTCGGTGAAGGAGGATTTATTTTGATTCTATGCTGGGCTGGTGTTCGGCCGTGGTGCGTCTTAAACCGGCAGTGGGTGGGCGCACCGAGGTCGATCTCGGACAGGATTTTATCGTTATAAATGTGGTTTTATTGGTATAATAATAACATCGTAGAATTGTGAAATTACCTTGATGTAAACGCTGTGATAGCTGGAAGTCACTGCCTGATGTCGGCGGGTTGACGGCTGGTAAAAAAAAAACTGTGTGGTCATGGGCAACCGTTCACCGGGAAAAACTTCCAGTTTTGTTACGGGAAAACACACCCACACATTGTTACTGACGTGTATGTGCAAAGCGCTTACAAAATACACACATATGCACGCGTGCATCTACGTGTGGTGCAATGGCGTTGGCGACTGGGTGGTACGAAATTTTTTAAGGTTTAGACATCGGGCCCAAACATGCCGGCCCCCCTTGCGATCAGCAACATCTAAAAATACAGACAATGATTCCCGACCACCATGCGTGCGGAAACAAATTTAAAACTAGACTTAAACTACAAACTATGGGCGCCATAATTGAGTCAGATTTCGGGAGGCCTGTTCGTCAGCTACTCCGTATTGTGGATGCCACTTAAAGCTAGAAGTGGGAGGAGAAGAAGTGGATAAATGGACGTGTTCATATTTCTGGACGACAATGACATATACTGGAAGGGCAACATATAAATTAGCAAATTTCCTTAGAAAATACAACATCAACACAGCGTTCAAAACATCGAACAATTTAGGACGGAAGCTAAGAACCAAAACTAACTCAGAAGATCCATTTAGCAGCCATGGTGTATACAAGCTCACTTGTGAATGCCAGCACAGTTACATAGGACAAACCGAACGACAAGTAAGAACGAGGTTCAGAGAACACATTAGAGATTACAACAAAAAGATACGGAATCCAACCATCATACCAGAGTCCAACTTTGCGAATCACATGGCGGAGAATAAATGCCCCCCCGGAAACATCAAAAAAACAGTCAAGGTCCTACATGTACAAGCAAAAGGCAGACGTCTGAACGTACTCGAAAACATGGAAATCTACAAACAAAAAACATTCGACGGTAGAATAATAAACGAACAGACAAACACTGTTTCCGACACAATATTCGAACCTTTAAAATTGGTTTACAAAAAACAAAGCAACCACTCAGGTACAACAAACTCACACGCACCGACAAATAAGCACAAAACAGCAAAAGATCAAAAACAACAAACAAGCAAAAAAGGTCAAACAACAAAAATCACCAACTTTTACCTGCCTCAGTCAAGCACAAAAAAACCGATCGATGCAAACCACCCCCGTTTCTGAAGGTACACACACAACACATGCACACACGTACACAAACAGACACCCATGCTGACGTTACCTGCTACCTACTATAAATACAAGACAAACTACCACAACAGATCAGAACGAAAATCGACACTGATGATGGCACAACGCCGAAACCGGTTTGTCTCAAAACCAAATTTGACAAGGGATGACGAAAAATCGTTCCAATATACATCAATCATTCACCCTGTCGGAAAAACAACAAAACAAAATAAAACATATTTCTTGCCCTTTTATTAACTTGCGCTAAAAATATACTTATGTAAATGGGATCAAATTACGTGGTTTTTTTTCTTTCAAAGAAAGATTGATGCATCGGTTGCTGTCGAACGATATTGTTCTAGGCCTTAGTTGTTCCGGAGAGCGCCCAACCGAATATGGTACTCTTGGCAAACAGGGCGCCAAAGGTACTGGGGAGGATCCCGGGCATTATGATGTCCGCGTAGACGTCGGTGACGAGGATGAGGCGGAATGGCGCCGACGCATAAAATTTGGGGTCGGCCAGCCGAATGTGTGCATATGGCACTGCGATGGTTGAGTCGACGCTGTTGCTGGGTGCAAATCGGAATAAGTTGGGCGCCATGGTGGCATAGGTCAATACGGTCTTTGTTTGTTCGTGCTTCCCTCGGATGCGGAGCGGGCATCCCTTCCGGGCGCTGATGTTGCTTACGGGGATGTGAAACTGCGCTCTGCGTTCCTTTGTTTGGTATCTTCGTGGTTGTCGCTGTATTCGGTTATCGGCGGTTCGTTGAAGTCTTTTCCGTTCATGTTGCAGTAGAGGTCGGAACGTCTGTAGGTCCGTGCGTCGTGTGCTGGCCGGACGGAGAGGCCGTGTCTCCGCTCCGGAGTCCTATTAGGTGGGTTCGTGCAGTGCTGGACGAAGAGACCTAGTCTCCTTTCTAGCGTCTGAGGCGTACAAGGAAATCGTGTCATCGGGGTAATCTTAGAGCTCTTCTTCCTCCTGGACCTGCTGGCTCCATGGATTGCTGCGGGCTTCAAGGAGAAATTGATCGTCATTGTCGACGTCCCTCATGTGGGGCGTTGTGTGATGCTTTTCGCAGCAACGACGGCGTCTTCCTGAGCTGGTGCACGCGGCAGTTGAATGGTTCATAAGCAGTTGCCGCAAAAGCGCCCTCACAGTGCTTCATATAGACGCGGATTGATCCACTGCTTCTATCGCAAGCTTAACATGCCTATACTAAGGGCAGGCCAACTAACACGGCCTTGCACTCACGGGTATCCGTTATGGAAAGGTTACTTGACCTCAAGGAATACACACTGGTGGAATTTCTAGATATAGCGGCTGCCTTCAACAACGTTCCCCCAGAAGCCATCACCTCGGCGCTAACGGGTCTGGGGGTTGACGCGTGCCTGATGGAGTTTATTCACAATCTGCTTACACGTAGGCAGATTATAACGGAGCTAGGTGGTAGCGTGATTCACAGACCCGCCAACAGACGCGTGCCGCAGGGAGGCGTTATCTCTCCGCTATTATGGTTGGTTACTGTAAACCAACTACTACTCCTCCTGGACTCGGAAGGTCCCCAAATTATCGCGTATGCAGATGACATCTGTGTCATTATGCGGGGAAAATTCCCGTAAACTTTTTGCAACTTGACGGCAGGTGCACTATGCAAAATATCACACTGGGCAGGTTTGGAAGTTAACCCGGATAAAACCGAGCTAATTCTTTTCACGAGGAGGTACAAAGTACCAAATCTAACACCGCCAAGTACAACGGAGTTTGGAGCTCTGTATAATGGGGGCTCTATGCTTCTTCTCTGACGGAAGCACTCAACACAATGCTATACCTACTACCTCTTGACCTGGTGGCTAAGAAAGTATCGTTCATTGCTGCTGTAAGTATTAGGGAAACAGGTCTCTGGTCAAATGGAGCTAGTGGACACGCCACAATTCTGGGTACTAACGCCCCAATCCTCGCTACTAACGCCCCAGCCCCAATACCAGTACGCACTGACTATTGTACGTAAAAGAACGTATTCCATACGACAAAACTGGAATATTAGGCAGCATACGGTCCCAGGCGCCACCAACATATTCACAGATGGCTCTAAGCTGATGGGAAGGTGGGAGCCGGAATCTTTTCACCGGATATGGGTTTAGAGGTCTCTTTCCGCCTTCCTGATCACTGTTGTATGTAACAAGCGGAAATACTGGCAATACGGAATACTGGCGGATTCGTGTCGCTCTGCCGGAGTCACAGCCAAAAATGCATGGCACTGACGCAACGAGTGTTGACAGCAGCATAGGCGGCATGTTCCCAGTTTCATGATGAGATCTGTAGAGAAAACGTTAAGAGAGCAGTAAGCATTATGTTAAATCGGAGATTGCAATGGAGGGTTGGAGGATTATGAGGAAATCGTTGGAGGAGAACTATAGGGGGGGCAATAAACATATCTTAGTGATGTTACGAGTGATTGTTTCGTTTTGAGTGCATATGTCTACGACACGAACATTCTCGTCGGGTCCTGCATGAAGTTTGGAGATGCGCCCTAATCACCATTCGTTGGGAGGTAGGATATCATCCTTGACGACGACCAGATCTCCTTTTTGAGGTTGCTTTGTCGGGTTTTCCATTTTTGGCGGTTATGTAGTTCTTGGTGGTACTCATTCTTCCACCGGTTGCTGAATTGATGGTGCAAGACTTTCAGCATTTGCCATTTGTGCATGATGCTGAGACTTTCAGGCAGGGATAGAAGTGGGGCCCCGCGCAAGAAGTGTCCTGGGGTAATGCAAGTATATCTGTTGGGTCTTCGGACATGGGAGAAATAGGTCTCGAGTTGAGGACTGCCTCGATGCGAACGATTAGGGTTGTAAATTCTTCAAATGATAACTTATAATTACCGGCGACTTTTGTCAAATGGGTGTTGAAACTTTTGACTGCAGCTTCCCAAAGCCCACCCATGTGAGGAGCATATGGCGGGATGAATTGCCACGAAAGGCCCTGAGGAGCATACTTTTGGGCGATGTCTTGGCCTGCTTCCTTGAGAAAAAGTGAGATTTCCTTTTTCATGGCTCTGCGCCGATAAACGTTTTTCCGTTGGCGGACATGATTTTATGAGGGATGCCGCGGCGGCCGGCAAAACGCGCAAATGCGGCTCTAAAAGCTTCGGTAGTCAAGTTCGAGCAGACTTCCAGGTGAATGGCTTTTGTGGAGAAACAAACAAATACGCAGACATAAGCTTTGGTGTAGGGAGCGCGACGTAGAGTTGACGTCTTTAGGATAAATGGGTCTGCGAAGTCGACTCCTGTGGTGTGAAATGGAAGGGTATACGTCGACCTTTCGGCGGGTAATGCGGCCATGATCTGCGAGTTCATCCTTTGTTTGTGGATCGTGCGGGTCTTGCAATGAAAAATGCAAGCCTTTATGTTCTGCTTCAAGCGGGGGATATAATACTCTTGGTGTACTATCCTGATCATGAGCTGCTTTGCGGCATGCAGTAAGAGAGTGTGGGTAAACTCTAGAAAGAGCGAGCAGAATCTTGAGGGTTCGGGAATTATAATCGTGACGTTCGTTGTAGCTGAGGGCGGCGTAACTGAGGCAACCATTGGCACGTAATATCCCCTTTTTGTCTAACATCGGACTGAGTGGTAGCAGTGAGCTCTTTTTACTAATTAGTTTTGAGGCTTTAAGCAGTGAAATTATTTCCGCATAATATATTTGTTGGGTTAGGATTATAAGGCGTTCTTTCGAATATGTAATCTCCTCTTGAGATAGAGAGCGAGTTGAGGAAATCGGTAGTTTTTTCGCTTTGCGGATGAAGCGATAGAAGTACGAAATGACACGAAGGGCTCTGGCGAAAGAGGAGAAACGCTCCAATGGATCCGAGGTATCCACCGTATGTAGTACTTCAATGCGCTTCTGCTCTGGCGGACTGAAGTTTTGAGGCATCGGGTTTGGCCATAAAGTGGGAGTTTTAGAGAGCCACTCGGGGCCTTTCCAGATTCATGATTCCGCTAATTCTTGGGGTTTACATCCACTGGTTCCCAGATCTGCTGGATTATCACCACTTGCCACGTGGCGCCAGCTAGCATTACTGATCCTTTGGAGAATTTCGGCAGTGCGGTTCGCTACATAGGTCTTCCAAGTGTGGGGTGGTTTTTCTAGCCATGCTAGGACTATGGAGGAGTTTGACCAAAGAATTAGCTCATTTGAGGACAGATGGAGGTGAGAGCAAATCTGTTTGACTAGTTTGGGGAGTAGTACTGCTCCACAAAGTTCTAGTCGGGGAGGCTTACTGTCTTTAAGGGAGCCACCTTGAATTTTGCAGCTAATAGGTGAGTGGTAACATCGTTTTCACCATTCTGCGTGCGTAAATGCATGCACGCGCACAATGTTTTTTTAAGGAGTCAGAAAATCCGTGAATTTGATAGTGTTTGTCGGGAGAGAATCCGATCCATCGAGGGATATGTATGGAGGCTATCGCTGAGAGATTTTCCCGAAAATTGTTCCATTTGTGGAAGGCTGAGCGTTTGACATGTTCGTCCCAGTCTGTTCCTTTCAACCAGAGTTATTGGAGGAAGGCTTTGGCTAAAATCATTATTGGCGATAGCCATCCTGCCGGATCGAACAATTTCGCAATTACCGATAATATTTGCCGCTTTGTGTTTGAGTTAGCGGTGGGTATAGGGTCATATGAGTATGAAAAGGAGTCGTTTAGAGCATTTCATTTTATTCCAAGTGTCTTTGTCGAACTTGCATCATGGAATTTGAGAAAATCTTTATCATGGAGGTCAGATTTTG
Source organism: Merzomyia westermanni (assembly GCA_949987695.1). Lineage (NCBI taxonomy): Eukaryota > Metazoa > Arthropoda > Insecta > Diptera > Tephritidae > Merzomyia > Merzomyia westermanni. Next base: position 75,786,780 of record OX465292.1, read on the forward strand.
GGATAGACTTCAGTATGCTTGGGTGATTGGCCGTTATTTTCTTCAGCGGGAAGCCGGCTGACTTTAATGCTTCGATAACTTCATTTATGGAGTTGAGTGTGGACTGTATATCGTGTCCGCCAGAGAGGATGTCGTCTACATAAGTCTCATGCAGAAAAACATTGTAAGTATGGGGCACAATTAACATCAAAGGTAACTGTTTTTAGTTTGAAATCCTCGAGAGGTGAGGTTGGAGATCTGCGACAGACAATTCTTTGATAGTCTTGATTTTCTGGGTGTATGAGTATTTGGCGGTACATCTTTTCGATGTCGCCATTAAAAACGAACTTATAGAGGCGCCATTTTAGGATAATGAGCATTAAGTCGTTTTGTAGAGTTGGGCCAGTATGTAGTACGTCATTCAATGAACTACCTGAGTGGGAGAGTTTGGAGGCATTGAAGACCACTCGTACCTTGGTTTTTTTGCTGTCAGGCTTCCAGCAACATTGGTTTCGAGACCTTGAAGGAGGATTTTTGGGAGGATATCACTACCTGTTACCATATCTATTCGGCCTGGAGAGAAACAGGTGGGATCTGCTAACGTTAAGGAGGAGAAATTTTGAAGTTCCTCCGTTTCTATTTTGAAAGATGGTAGAAAGTGTGTTAATTGTGGTAATATTATGGCTTGGGTAATGATTTGGGTCTTTAAATCCAGAGAACAAATTGTTATAGCGCATGTTTTATTGGAGTTTTGTTTTTGTCTAGTGTGTTCTTTTTGTTGGTAGGCCCAGCAGTTGTTGTATTCGGGAGGATAGGAATGACTTTTGAGAGCCTTGGTCTACCAACGCATGGACTTTGAACGTTTCTCCTCGATGGAGTAACGGGACAATTGCTGTGGGCAGCAACGTTCGTTCCTTATTGGAGGAGAAATGAGATAGCACTTTATTCGCTGTACCTTGCTTTGTTGAGGAGGTTTCAGTTCGCAATTCCTGAGATTGCATTGCATGTTTTGATGTTGAGGGTTTTTCTTGGTCACTTATTATTTGTGGAGTGACTTTGGACTGATAACTTCTCTGCGTTTGGCGAGAAGTGTGGGGGTTTGCTGGCAGAGGTGTCTGATAATGCAGCAGAGAGTGATGCCGCTTTTGACAATACACACATTTGAAATTGCTTCTACACTCGGACTCCAAGTGGGAAAATGCTAAGCAATTTTTGCAATATCTATTGTCTCTGACGAACTTGTTTCTCTCCGGCACACTAAGATTTTTGAATTTCACGCAATTCATCATCGAGTGATTTGAGTTGCAAAGTTTGCAAGAAACCTGCCGGGATTGTTCGCTATGATAGGAGCGGGATTTATGTCTAAAGCTATTCGTCTGATTTTGGGGTGTCGAAGATCGAGAATTGAAGCTCGAGTTTGAGTTGCGTGGTTTACCTGGTCTGTAGTGAGGAATTTGTTCATTTCCGACCATAGGGGTAATTCCTTTCTAGACTCCAGCGATTGTTCCCATAGCGCTAGAGTCTCATCGGGAAGCTTTGAGGAGCATAAATATATAAGTATGGGATCCCAGTTGCTAGTAGGTGTATTGTTGGAGTTAAGGGTGGAGAGGCAGTTATTTATAGTGGTTTGAATTTCTTGAATTCTTTTCCCACTTTCATAGAATACGGGTTGCATGTTAAATAGAGGTTTTAACTGGTTATCCACGAGAATTCTACGATTCTCGTACCTGGATTTGAGTGCGCCCCAGGCCAATTCGAAATTTTTTTCGTTGATGGCGTATTTTTGAATAACTAGGGCTGCTTTTCTGCGGGTTTTTTGTCTCAAGTGGTAGAGCTTTTGTGCTTGAGAAAGTTTGGGGTGATTTATGTACACTGCCGTGAACATATCTCTGAATGACGGCCACGTATCGTATCCTCCGTGAGAAACTTCTGTGTCGCATGCGGGAACTTTGAGGTAGGGTTCGGAGTTAGCCATGGGTGCTGGCGTCGGTCGTTGATTTGGGATGATAGGATTCGGCTCCACATTTGCGAGCAGCTTATTTATCCTAGTCCTGGTTTGCATATTTGTCTCCATCGCGCTGTCGTACCTTTCGTTTATTGCTGCCAGGGACCGTTCCTCCGTGAGATTCAGGTGCGCTGCTTCATATGCCCTTTCTACTGCTGCTATGTGTCTGTTGAGTTCCTCCAAATAAGTCTGCAAACTGGGTTTTGTGTGATCGGTCTCACAAATGTTCCACCATTTTTCGCAGAACTTTTCTAGTTTTTCCAATTCGAATAAGGATTTTTTCATTATTAGGGACAATTCTTCCTCTTCAGCTTGAGATCTTGACCGCGTTCTTAGTCCTTGGGGAGCTGGGAGATTCACTGGTTTTTCTACTTTATCTTCAGCCATTCTTACGTCGTTATTTTATGGGAGTGTGTAATAGGAGTACACAAAAAATATAATTGAGTAAATGTGTATTAGAAGTACACGAGACGATGGTATTAATATACTGTGTATTAGGAGTACACAGAAATATATTTTACGAAATGTGTATAAGGAGTACACGAGAAGATTTTAATGGGTTTGCCCCACTGTATTTTGAAGACCTTTTTAGTAGCTGTGGCCCACTGTACTATTTTTAAGTAGCAGCACTTTTGGAAATGGGTATATATGTGTGTATACTTGCTGTGCTTTGAGCGGGGTGACATTATATACTTGTCTCCCCTCCAAAAAGTGGTATAAGGAGTTTTCTGAAATAAGGAATACGCCAGCGGCGCTACTTGCGTTGTTTTTAACAAGAGCTACAAGCCTTACATTTATAGGTAATATATTTCTTATTTTATATGGTATATAAGCCTTAGTCATAATTATAGCTCTCAAAGAGAAAGAGAGGAAATAAAGTTTAATGTTTCAAATGATGGTTCAGTGTATCAGCTGTTTAATGTAAATATGAGAGATGCCAGATGGCAAAAGAAGAAATGTCTTTTATGAACAGATGCCAAGTAATTATGTTGAACCGATGGCCCAATTTAATATTGAATTTCAATTGCAAAATTTAACTTTCCATCGATTTGCGGGTAGGTAGTTCACCGTTGCAGAATTTTGTTTTAATTTGCAACTTTTGGTAATACTATGCATCCGACGTCAACTTCTAAAAACGTCCAAAAATGTCGGGAAAGGTATCAAACGACGCGTTTTGACTTCGGTATAAAAAATCCGTTGGGAGAAGAAATATTTTCTTTCAGTAAAAAGTTATTGGCAAAAAACCGAAAAATTACCCGGGTCAGAACGCAAATGGGGGACGTGATCCATGGTTTTTATGTGCAGAACAAATTTCTGCGTAGGCGGCCTTTCCCCGCGATTATAAAAAATAACGCTCAGCCGATCCAATACCGCCTACGCGATCTGCAGTATTTCTGTGCGGAACACCCTTTTGAGAACACCATATATTTCTGCCTACAGCAACCACATGAAAATTACAGGAAATTTTCAACTTTAAATGCAAATATCTCTTGAGAGAAATAAAAAATCGAACTTCCCTCTTCGGGTTTTTGATACCGGGGTCAAAACCACATGAAAATGAAAGAAAATTGTGAACTTTGATTGCAAATATTTCGCAAACTACTAAAAATAATTGCTCAGCGGAGGCATATTCATGCTCCTGGGACCAAAATACTGATACCTGTCCCGCATTTGGTTGTGGTTTAGCGCTCGGTAGCCCACGTAAACAATAACCTTTTATAAATTTTTATGAAAGTCAGTATTTTTAAAACTTTTCATGTTATGTTATATTAAACCAAGGTGGCAGCATCGTACCCAAACCATTTCATTTCATATTTCGTTTGAATTTATCAGTTCGCCGAAGTTGTCGAATTTACGTGCGATTTTTTCAATCTTATTAAAAACTAAATCGAAAAGTTATAGTTTAACTAATTAAAAAATTGGATGGGCTGTGAAAAAAACAATAAATAATAACATAAATAACTTAATGCAAGTAAATATTATCGATTATTACCTCTATGGCTCAATACGTATTGTAAACGTCATTTCAAGCGCTTAAGTAGCAAAAATAAAAATATCACCTTTAGCGCAGGTGACCAAGAAGTAGATTCCGCGCGAATAAATGTTTATAATTTTTTGGGTAATGCTGAAAATGTTGAGCCGAACGAGGGGCAAGAATATAATTGCAATGAACACCCAAATTATTTAAAAGAATCGCTAGCTATCTGGGCCTTAGAGGAAAATATATCGCATAGTGCAGTAAACCGATTATTATTAATTCTTAATACTGGCGGATTAAATGCAAGGGCACATGCAAACATTAATATGTTCAAGCAGTATCCAAAAACGTTCGAGCACTGACATGGATCCAGGCAGCTACATACATTTCGGTATTTCCTATATGGTCAATAAGTATTCTGACTTGAACACAGTGCCTGATAATTTAGTGCAAATAAGTAAATATAAATATAGACGGTCTTCCACTTTTTAAAAGTTCAGGCACGTCTCTGTGGCCAATATTGGGTGCATTCTCTAATAGGCATGACCTTAGACCGTTTGTGATAGGATGTTTTGTGGGACCGAGAAAACCATCAAATGTTGATGAATATTTAAGACAATTTGTGGAAGATTTAAAAGAAATAGATCAGAATGGGCTAAGAATTGGAAGTCTTACCCCAAAACTTAATATACGGGCATTTGTGTGCGACGCTCCGGCGCGAGCATTTATAACATCAACGGTTTACCACAATTCCTTTCACGGCTGCCCTTTTTGTAATCAAATTGGCACTCGTATTAATAATAGAACAAAATTTACATTTTATTATAAACAATTAAGTTTTTCAGGATTGTAGGATGCACCTAAATAACCGACCGAAAATAGTGGCCATGAATACCTTTGAATCTTATTTTTATTATAAAATTTTACAAAAAAGTATAAGTTTGATTGCGTTTTAAAAAAAGTATAATTTTGAATTACATGGACAGGGGCGACTATGGATGCCTTTGAACCCCATTTTTATAATGGAGTTCTATAAAAAAAATAAAACTTTTATTAAGTTTTCTATAAAAATTTTAATTTTGAACTATTTTTGTTTGCAATAAAACGTGGGAGATATGTTGAAAATAAATTGGTACTTTTTGGTACAGATCAGTATAGGTGAGGGCAACTCTCGCTCAAAATCAGATTGGGCAGACGCGCATACGCCGGTATATACTTTAACTCAATGAGAGGGAGAATAAAAATATTTCACCGTTAGGAGAGTGTACACATATACATATGTATGTTTATCGAAAATAAATTAGGAGTTTATTTTGAAGTTCCGTAAATTTCTCAATATGAGCATGATGCCGGTTTCCATTTTTGAATTTTTTTGATATACATCCAGTTTTGTCAATTTAGAAATTTTCCATTTTGATTTGACTTTTTTGAAATATATTTAGCGGGGGAAAATTACAATTTCACACTTTATGGTTTTCTGGCTTTTTTCCAATTCCACGACTTGACATATTTAAAAAAACATTTCATGAGACTTTTAAGGAAGTTTCTCATCTTAACTGGTAAAATTTAGTCTACATTTGTTTAGGGATCGGGTTTGATGTCTGTCCTTTAACAAATTAAAATTTGAAAGAGTTGATAGGAAATAAGATATGTACAAAAATTAGAACATATAGCCCTATATAAATGATGCTTTCTAAAACTTTTGAAACAAATTCGAAATTGTATAATTGGTTATAGCATATCAGTAATGGTTTAGTTTATCCTAAGTCCTATATTATTCAGAAAAAAGGAAATTTAAAAAAAAATGCATGAAGGCATGTATATTTTTTGTTTTGGTACATTTTTTCACTCCAAGATAGAAAAATATTCCGTTAAAAATTTTATAAATTAAAAAAAGTCAAGATAAAAACAATTTTTAAAAAATAGAAATATTAGTTGTCGGAACCTGTCCTCGAACCTTGGAACGCATGCGTCCTACCCTAGACGTTTACCAGCTGCGCTGTTGCTATATCTACTAAGACGCTGTCAAATACGAGGTGTGATCAAAAAGTATCGCGAATTTTGTGTTTTTTCAAAAAGTATTTATTTATTCATGAATATCTATTTTGACCCCTTCAAAGTAATCCCCATGAGATATTATACACTTGTGCCAACGGTTTTTCCAATCTTCGAAGCACTTCAAAAAATCATTTTTTTGTATCTTGTTCAGCTCCTCCTTCGATGCCGTCTTTATCTCGTCAAGAGAAGCGTAACGTCGTCCTTTCATGGGCCTCTTCAGTTTAGGGAACAAGAAAAAGTCACAGGGGGCCAGATCTGGGGAATACGGTGGCTGCGGCATCATTAGTGTGTTGTTTTTGGCCAAAAAGTCGCGCACAAGCAACGATGCGTGAGCAGGGGCGTTATCGTGGTGCAAAAGCCAATTTTTGTTCTTCCACAAATCCGGGCGTTTCTGGCGGATTGCTTCGCGCAAATTGCGCATAACTTGCAGGTAATATTCCTTATTGACCGTTCTTCCCTGTGGCAAGAGCTCATGATGCACCACGCCCCTGAAATCGAAGAAAACTTTCACATTCGACCGAACTTGGCGCGCTTTTTTCGGTCTTGGTTCGTGCGGCAGCTTCCATTGAGATGATTGAGCTTTGGTTTCCACGTCATAACCATAAACCCCCGATTCGTCACCAGTTATGACCCTCTGGAGCAAATTTGGGTCGTCGCGGACAGAGTTTAACATCTCATTAGCAATGTTCATGCGATGCTGTTTTTGGTCACAATTGAGCAATTTTGGTACGAATTTCGCGGCGACCCGTCTCATGCCCAAATCATTGATAAAAATCGAATGGCACGAGCCAATCGATATGTTAAGGTCCTCAGCAACTTCTCTAACGGTGATTCGACGATTGGCCAATACCATTTTCTCCACTTCATTAATTTTTTCGTCTGTTGTTGAAGTGCTCGGGCGTCCGGCATGCTCTTCGTCGTTCACATCTTCTCGGCCTTCTGAGAACATTTTGTACCACCGATAAACGTTGCTTCGGTCCAAGGTAGCTTCTCCGTATGCCACAGTCAACATTCGGAATGCATCCGCGCACTTAATTTCGTTTTTCACACAAAATTTGATACAGGTTCTTTGATCCATTTTTTTGAATAGGTAAAAAGCGAAGACGATCCAAAACACGTGCAAGCAAAGCAGCTGTCAACAATTAACTGAACATTCAAAATGGCCGAGCTTGTCGGCATAAGTGAGAGACATGAGTACCAACATAACGCCACAAAAAATTCGAAATTCGAATATACGTAACCAGTGAAAATTCGCGATACTTTTTGAACACACCTCGTACTTTACCTAAGCGCTATGGGTTTTGAGATCTGGCTTTTTTGAAATAAATTTTGCGGTATAAAATTACCGGTGTCCTGGGTTTTTTTCCTTAACCCCAACTTAAGCGCATTAAAAACGCCATTTGATATTGCTTTTTAAAGAAGTTTCTCATCTGAACTGTTCAAATTTAATTTACATCTGTCAAGGGTTCGAGTTACGTTTACATTGAGTCCAATATTATTCAGAAAAAAGCAGATTTCTTAAACAAATGCATTAAACTATGTACGTATTTGAGTTTTGGTAAATTTGAACAATTTTCTGGAGGTTTTTTGCAAAAACTTGGATCTTTTCACTCCAATATAAATGTCAGAAGAATAGCTTAGAATTAAATTAAAAATTTGATAAAATCAAAAAAAGTAAAGGTAAGAAGTATTCATATATTTAAAAAAAGTTCAGTGTAATAAAAAAAAGTCAGTTGACCGGAGCCTGCGCTCGAACCTTGGAGCGCACGCGGCCCACCCAAAACGCTTATCACCTGCGCTGCTGCTATATGTACAAGGCACCAGTCAAATACTGTACTTTAGCGCTATGGCGTTATGCAGAAAACTTTAATTGATCATTAGAAATAAATCAAGCATTATTTGTTAAATATACACTGCTCCTGACCCTTTAAAACATATTCTTTTAAATTTTATAGCAATTTATGCATGTTTAGATATAGATATAGACTGGAAATTGATTGTATGGAAAAAATGTTACCCTATTAATATATAGATGAGCTGAGGACCTGGGCGCGACCCCCGACCGTGTCTAGGGCGGAGCCCTTAAACAGCACCTTTACCAAAAATTATAATTTTTTAAAACACTGTAAGTAGACGTTGGTTTCTGTTACCACTGATGGTCAAACTGGGTTCTCGGATTTTTTTTCACAATAGGTTGAAATTCAACCTATTTCATTCGCCTCCTTGTACTTAATATATTTTCCTTCTTTAACATATTTTCTTTTTTTGCTTTCCTTTCCTTTCTTACATTAGTCTCTATTTTTAATTCATTTTATTGAATTAAATTGATTGTTTTCTTTTCTTGCTGAACCCTTCCTCCACTTTCATTTCCGTACTTTACTTTGATGTTGCTTCTTTTAGTTTTCTTTCTTTTTAATTTAAAAATATTCCACTTTCCTTGAGTTGACATATAAAATATTTGTACCAAAGAATGTTAAAAGGAATAAAGTAAAAATGGCACATTAGAGAAAAAATGCATCCTGACGCTACAGGGCATCATAGCTTAGTTGTTAGAGTACTCTAACCGCGCCTTTGGTGCAGGCACTTGGGTTCGTATCCCAGTGTCCGAGAAGGGGTCTGATGAGAAGTTGATGACTTCGAAACATGTCATCCCATACCATCGCTGTGCATACCGTTGTAATTTTTCGTCTAATATCAATTAACAAATTTATCTTATTTTACCCTTTCCTTTCCTTGCTGTTCTTTTTCTTCGCTTTCATTTAAGTTTCTGTCTCTAATGGTCCCCGTCTTTACTTTCTTTCCTTTTCTTTCGTTTTTTTTTTAATTTCCTTTCTTTGTAATTTATTTAATTTCAATATTTTCATATTACCGTATTTTTTTTAACGTTTAATGATGACGTTTTGATGCTCTCTTCCTGCACTTTCATTTTTGTACTTTTCCTTGATTTTGTTTATTTTTACTTTACTTTGCTTTCACTTCCTGTAGTTCCCTTCCCCTTCCTTTCTTTTACTTACTTTTTTCATTTTTACCATTTCCTTTCCGTGCTGTTTTTATACGTTTCATTAAAATGAAATGGTATGATAACTTTGTCCCGATTTTTGTAAGTATAATAAGAAGAAGAGAGAATATACCGAAATGGTCAGGGCGATGAGCTGCGTCGATTTAGCCATGCCCGTCTGCCCGTCCATCCGTCTGTCTGTCTGTTTGAACGCAAACTAGTCTCAAATTTTTAGAGTTATCTGGCTGAAATTCGGTTTGTGGCTGCCATTTTGTAATATATTAACCATTTGTCGAAACTAACAAGATCGGACCTATATACCGCATATGGGAGCAAAAGTGTACACAGTTCGTTGTGCACGCACGTATTAATTTTCGCTCTGCTTTCTTAAGTAATTTTCACTATGTCTTTGCATAAAACAATAACTTGCTTGGACTGTTCTAATCGTATTAAGGTCGGTGCCTGTGTTACCTGTAAATTATGTGACTCTAAGTTTCATAATTATTGTGATAAAGTTGAATTTGATGATTCTTCTGAAATATTTATTAATTGCAAAAACAGTTTTTTCATCTGCAATAACTGTTTAAACATGTCAGTGAATCACTTTGCTATGATATCAAACTTATCTAAAGAAATTATATCTCTAAAGAGTAAATTCGAAGAGTTTTCGCACAATAACAAATCTGTAACTAATTCGTCTCAGTGCAATCAACCTGAAAAGTCTACCAACAATCTATACAATCTACGCTCTCAAAGAAGTGTTGCGGCAGAAGTGTGAAGGCAGCTACATACATTTCGGTATTTCCTATATGGTCAATAAGTATTCTGACTTGAACACAGTGCCTGATAATTTAGTGCAAATAAGTAAATATAAATATAGACGGTCTTCCACTTTTTAAAAGTTCAGGCACGGCTCTGTGGCCAATATTGGGTGCATTCTCTAATAGGCATGACCTTAGACCGTTTGTGATAGGATGTTTTGTGGGACCGAGAAAACCATCAAATGTTGATGAATATTTAAGACAATTTGTGGAAGATTTAAAAGAAATAGATCAGAATGGGCTAAGAATTGGAAGTCTTACCCCAAAACTTAATATACGGGCATTTGTGTGCGACGCTCCGGCGCGAGCATTTATAACATCAACGGTTTACCACAATTCCTTTCACGGCTGCCCTTTTTGTAATCAAATTGGCATTCGTATTAAAAATAGAACAAAATTTACATTTTATTATAAACAATTAAGTTTTTCAGGATTGTAGGATGCACCTAAATAACCGACCGAAAATAGTGGCCATGAATACCTTTGAATCTTATTTTTATTATAAAATTTTACAAAAAAGTATAAGTTTGATTGCGTTTTAAAAAAAGTATAATTTTGAATTACATGGACAGGGGCGACTATGGCCTTTGAACCCCATTTTTATAATGGAGTTCTATAAAAAAAATAAAACTTTTATTAAGTTTTCTATAAAAATTTTAATTTTGAACTATTTTTGTTTGCAATAAAACGTGGGAGATATGTTGAAAATAAATTGGTACTTTTTGGTACAGATCAGTATAGGTGAGGGCAACTCTCGCTCAAAATCAGATTGGGCAGACGCGCATACGCCGGTATATACTTTAACTCAATGAGAGGGAGAATAAAAATATTTCACCGTTAGGAGAGTGTACACATATACATATGTATGTTTATCGAAAATGAAACAAATTCGAAATTGTATAATTGGTTATAGCATATCAGTAATGGTTTAGTTTATCCTAAGTCCTATATTATTCAGAAAAAAGGAAATTTAAAAAAAAATGCATGAAGGCATGTATATTTTTTGTTTTGGTACATTTTTTCACTCCAAGATAGAAAAATATTCCGTTAAAAATTTTATAAATTAAAAAAAGTCAAGATAAAAACAATTTTTTAAAAATAGAAATATTAGTTGTCGGAACCTGTCCTCGAACCTTGGAACGCATGCGTCCTACCCTAGACGTTTACCAGCTGCGCTGTTGCTATATCTACTAAGACGCTGTCAAATACGAGGTGTGATCAAAAAGTATTTTGTGTTTTTTCAAAAAGTATTTATTTATTCATGAATATATATTTTGACCCCTTCAAAGTAATCCCCATGAGATATTATACACTTGTGCCAACGGTTTTTCCAATCTTCGAAGCACTTCAAAAAATCATTTTTTTGTATCTTGTTCAGCTCCTCCTTCGATGCCGTCTTTATCTCGTCAAGAGAAGCGTAACGTCGTCCTTTCATGGGCCTCTTCAGTTTAGGGAACAAGAAAAAGTCACAGGGGGCCAGATCTGGGGAATACGGTGGCTGCGGCATCATTAGTGTGTTGTTTTTGGCCAAAAAGTCGCGCACAAGCAACGATGCGTGAGCAGGGGCGTTATCGTGGTGCAAAAGCCAATTTTTGTTCTTCCACAAATCCGGGCGTTTCTGGCGGATTGCTTCGCGCAAATTGCGCATAACTTGCAGGTAATATTCCTTATTGACCGTTCTTCCCTGTGGCAAGAACTCATGATGCACCACGCCCCTGAAATCGAAGAAAACTTTCACATTCGACCGAACTTGGCGCGCTTTTTTCGGTCTTGGTTCGTGCGGCAGCTTCCATTGAGATGATTGAGCTTTGGTTTCCACGTCATAACCATAAACCCCCGATTCGTCACCAGTTATGACCCTCTGGAGCAAATTTGGGTCGTCGCGGACAGAGTTTAACATCTCATTAGCAATGTTCATGCGATGCTGTTTTTGGTCACAATTGAGCAATTTTGGTAAGAATTTCGCGGCGACCCGTCTCATGCCCAAATCATTGATAAAAATCGAATGGCACGAGCCAATCGATATGTTAAGGTCCTCAGCAACTTCTCTAACGGTGATTCGACGATTGGCCAATACCATTTTCTCCACTTCATTAATTTTTTCGTCTGTTGTTGAAGTGCTCGGGCGTCCGGCATGCTCTTCGTCGTTCACATCTTCTCGGCCTTCTGAGAACATTTTGCACCACCGATAAACGTTGCTTCGGTCCAAGGTAGCTTCTCCGTATGCCACAGTCAACATTCGGAATGCATCCGCGCACTTAATTTCGTTTTTCACACAAAATTTGATACAGGTTCTTTGATCCATTTTTTTGAATAGGTAAAAAGCGAAGACGATCCAAAACACGTGCAAGCAAAGCAGCTGTCAACAATTAACTGAACATTCAAAATGGCCGAGCTTGTCGGCATAAGTGAGAGACATGAGTACCAACATAACGCCACAAAAAATTCGAAATTCGAATATACGTAACCAGTGAAAATTCGCGATACTTTTTGAACACACCTCGTACTTTACCTAAGCGCTATGGGTTTTGAGATCTGGCTTTTTTGAAATAAATTTTGCGGTATAAAATTACATATTCAAGATTTGACGGTGTCCTGGGTTTTTTTCCTTAACCCCAACTTAAGCGCATTAAAAACGCCATTTGATATTGCTTTTTAAAGAAGTTTCTCATCTGAACTGTTCAAATTTAATTTACATCTGTCAAGGGTTCGAGTTACGTTTACCTTGAGTCCAATATTATTCAGAAAAAAGCAGATTTCTTAAACAAATGCATTAAACTATGTACGTATTTGAGTTTTGGTAAATTTGAACAATTTTCTGGAGGTTTTTTGCAAAAACTTGGATCTTTTCACTCCAATATAAATGTCAGAAGAATAGCTTAGAATTAAATTAAAAATTTGATAAAATCAAAAAAAGTAAAGGTAAAAAGTATTCATATATTTAAAAAAAGTTCAGTGTAATAAAAAAAAGTCAGTTGACCGGAGCCTGCGCTCGAACCTTGGAGCGCACGCGGCCCACCCAAAACGCTTATCACCTGCGCTGCTGCTATATGTACAAGGCACCAGTCAAATACTGTACTTTAGCGCTATGGCGTTATGCAGAAAACTTTAATTGATTATTAGAAATAAATCAAGCATTATTTGCTCCTGACCCTTTAAAACATATTCTTTTAAATTTTATAGCAATTTATGCATGTTTAGATATAGATATAGACTGGAAATTGATTGTATGGAAAAAATGTTACCCTATTAATATATAGATGAGCTGAGGACCTGGGCGCGACCCCCGACCGTGTCTGGGGCGGAGCCCTTAAACAGCACCTTTACCAAAAATTATAATTTTTTAAAACACTGTAAGTAGACGTTGGTTTCTGTTACCACTCATGGTCAAACTGGGTTCTCGGATTTTTTTTCACAATAGGTTGAAATTCAAACACAAAACTTTATTTTATTTTAATTATTTCATTCGCCTCCTTGTACTTAATATATTTTCCTTCTTTAATATATTTTCTTTTTTTGCTTTCCTTTCCTTTCTTACATTAGTCTCTATTTTTAATTCATTTTATTGAATTAAATTGATTGTTTTCTTTTCTTGCTGAACCCTTCCTCCACTTTCATTTCCGTACTTTACTTTGATGTTGCTTCTTTTAGTTTTCTTTCTTTTTAATTTAAAAATATTCCACTTTCCTTGAGTTGACATATAAAATATTTGTACCAAAGAATGTTAAAAGGAATAAAGTAAAAATGGCACATTAGAGAAAAAATGCATCCTGACGCTACAGGGCATCATAGCTTAGTTGTTAGAGTACTCTAACCGCGCCTTTGGTGCAGGCACTTGGGTTCGTATCCCAGTGTCCGAGAAGGGGTCTGATGAGAAGTTGATGACTTCGAAACATGTCATCCCATACCATCGCTGTGCATACCGTTGTAATTTTTCGTCTAATATCAATTAACAAATTTATCTTATTTTACCCTTTCCTTTCCTTGCTGTTCTTTTTCTTCGCTTTCATTTAAGTTTCTGTCTCTAATGGTCTCCGTCTTTACTTTCTTTCCTTTTCTTTCGTTTTTTTTTTAATTTCCTTTCTTTGTAATTTATTTAATTTCAATATTTTCATATTACCGTATTTTTTTTAACGTTTAATGATGACGTTTTGATGCTCTCTTCCTGCACTTTCATTTTTGTACTTTTCCTTGATTTTGTTTATTTTTATTTTACTTTGCTTTCACTTCCTGTAGTTCCCTTCCCCTTCCTTTCTTTTACTTACTTTTTTCATTTTTACCATTTTTTTTCCGTGCTGTTTTTATACGTTTCATTAAAATGAAATGGTATGATAACTTTGTCCCGATTTTTGTAAGTATAATAAGAAGAAGAGAGAGTATACCGAAATGGTCAGGGCGATGAGCTGCGTCGATTTAGCCATGCCCGTCTGCCCGTCCATCCGTCTGTCTGTCTGTTTGAACGCAAACTAGTCTCAAATTTTTAGAGTTATCTGGCTGAAATTCGGTTTGTGGCTGCCATTTTGTAATATATTAACCATTTGTCGAAACTAACAAGATCAGACCTATATACCGCATATGGGAGCAAAAGTGTACACAGTTCGTTGTGCACGCACGTATGAATTTTCGCTCTGCTTTCTTAAGTAATTTTCACTATGTCTTTGCATAAAACAATAACTTGCTTGGACTGTTCTAATCGTATTAAGGTCGGTGCCTGTGTTACCTGTAAATTATGTGACTCTAAGTTTCATAATTATTGTGATAAAGTTGAATTTGATGATTCTTCTGAAATATTTATTAATTGCAAAAACAGTTTTTTCATCTGCAATAACTGTTTAAACATGTCAGTGAATCACTTTGCTATGATATCAAACTTATCTAAAGAAATTATATCTCTAAAGAGTAAATTCGAAGAGTTTTCGCACAATAACAAATCTGTAACTAATTCGTCTCAGTGCAATCAACCTGAAAAGTCTACCAACAATCTATACAATCTACGCTCTCAAAGAAGTGTTGCTATAAAATTAAACGGTACTGAATTGGCCACTGTGTCGGCTGATAACACAAACAATCAAAGCTTATTACCTATGGGTGCTAGTCAAACTATCAATTCGCGCTCTGTTACTGCGGAGAACAATGTTGGCGCTAACAAAGTAGGCGCTGATACTCTTTCGAGTGCTACTTTGTTGAGCTCTTCTGCTGCTGCTCAAGCTTTGTTTCTCCTGCTGCTTCTGAAGCTGATATTCAAGCAGGCGATGCTTTTTCGATTGTTCTGCTGCTGTTGATGGTGTTATTCGCCGTGATGCTGAGTACTCAAAACAAACAACATCACATAACAAGAAACATGTCAAAGCTAAGCATATTTTAACTGGGAGTAATTCCACGTCAACTGAACTTTCTGTTGTCATCAAAAGTAAAAAGGAGTGGCTACATTTATCGGCCTTTAAACCCTCAGTTACTGTAGATAATGTTATTGATTTTGTAGTAAATAGATTTGAGATTCCTAGATATCATTTCTCTTGTTCTTTGCTTGTCAAAAAAGATGTCTCTGTTGAGAATTTACGTAGCATTAATTTTAAGTTAGGCGTCTCTGAGGATTATCTGAGTAAGATTTCGTTTACGACAAAAAGAATAGCTGTCATTCTACTAATTAAATATATATTTCCAAAATATCTTTGGCATGCGTACAAAAGGTAAGGACATTTTTCTAGCAACGTCACGGTGTGAGTTTGATGTCTTTGTACTTGTGGAAACATGGCTTAATAATGATTTTCTTGATAGTGAATTTTTTGATCCACTTTTGTTTGAGACTTATCGTGGGCTTCCAGCCGGGTCTCAATCGCTGGATCTCTTCTTACCTTAGTGACAGGACACAAAGAGTAATGTTTAAAAATTTAGTATCCGATGTCATTTATGTCTCTTCGGGGGTTCCTCAAGGAAGGCATCTTGGCCCGATTCTGTTCTTGTTGTTTATAAATGATATTTCTACAATAATAAAATTTTCAAAAATATTAATGTATGCCGACGACGTAAAGCTTTTCATGTCATTCGCGTCATTTGAAGATAGAAATAAGCTACAATCAGATCTAGATGCACTAGTTACTTGGTGCGATTTAAATTATATGCCACTTAACCTTAAAAAATGTAAACACATGGGTATAGTCAACTTTCAAGAGAGTTTAATGCTCTTGATTAACAGTTATACAATCAATACATTGCTCGGTATGAAGTTGAACTCAAATGCAACCCGAAATCCTTCTGGAATTTCATACGTTCAAAAAAAGTTGCATAAACATTCCCACTTGTGTGACTTTTGATGATAAGCATTCTCAGTGTTTATCTGTTACCGCTAATTTATTTGCTGATTTTTTTAGCTCAAATTTGGTCCATGACAGTGGAAGCGCCTCAAATACCAGTTGTTCTCCAAGTTCTCTTGACCTTGGAACTTTCTTCTTTACAGTCCTCAACAAAAACAGATCTGGATGGGTTTTCCCCATTTTTACTAAAAATGTGCAGTTCCTCTCTTAGTGTGCCTTTAAAGCTTATTTTTAATATTTTCCTTGCCAAAGGTGATTTTATTGATCGATGGAAAGTTGCAGCAGTTTCTCCGATGTTCAAATCTGGTCATAAAAATGATGTACGAAACTATAGGCCTATTTCTAAACTCACCACCTGCTCAAAACTTTTTGAAAAGGTGGTTAAAGATAAATTGTATTTCTTTGTAAAAGAAATAATTGATCCGCATCAGCATGGGTTTGTCTGTGGTCGCTCCACAGTTACAAACCTTGCTGAATTTTCCCAATATTGCATCTCAGCCTTTAAATCTTGTCATCAAGTCGATGCTGTTTATACAGAATTTTCGAAAGCTTTCGATACTGTTGTACATAGCACTTTGCTATTGAAGTTAGAAGAGCTTGGTTTCCATTCAACTCTTCTTTCTTGATGTATATTGGAACGATTTTTCGTCATCCCTTGTCAATTTTTGTTTTGTTACAAACCGGTTTCGGCGATCCGCCATCTTCAATGTATGTTTTCGTTCGTTTCTTCTTTCTTGGTTAAACTCTTATCTGTCTAACCGGGTCTCATATGTTGCCACTTCTGGTGTGTCTCAGGGTAGTATTTTTGGCCCATTGCTATTTCTACTTTTTATTAATGATATTAAAACTTGTTTTTGTACTTCACAATTCTTACTCTATGCGGATGATTTAAAAATTTTTAATGTAATAACCTGTTTGTCAGATACATTATCACTTCAAGGCGATCTAAATAAGCTATCAGATTGGAGTATGAGAAATAAACTGTCGCTCAACATAAAGAAATGCTTCCAAATGACTTTTTTTAAAATAGTAAATCCAATTGTCACTACTTACACTATTTCTAACACCTGCTTATCTAACGTACATGAACATCTGACTCAGGCTTCACCTTTGTCAATCACATCAATCATATCATACCTAAGGCTAATTCTAACTTAGGCTTCTTGCGTCGTTATGCGCAGACCCATACACTAGAAAATCACTCTATAATTGCCTAGTAAGATCAAAGTTAGAATATGCCTCAGTAATCTGGAACCCTTTTTACTCTTTACATTCCGACAGGATCGAAAGAATTCAACGCCGATTTACCCGGTTTTCTCTACAACCTCTTCATTTTGATGAGCCATTCCCATCGTATGAGGCCGTTGCCTTTTAAATAACCTTAAATCGCTTAAGTCAAGGCGCATAATGCACTCTCTCATGTTTGTTTATGATATAATTTCATAATTTTTAAATTGACTAACATAAAATATAGCTCCCATATAATCAATGGTTCCGATAAGTGGATTTTGGGCTATAAATTTTGCAATTAAAAAGCTGGGAACGTAGACTTTTGCAGATTTGATGTGTATTATATACGTAATGTGGCAAATGATAACCAGTCCGATCGGACCTACATAACATATAGCTCCCAAACAATCGATTGTTTCGATAAATGGGGTTTGTGCTATGTATCTTTGAATAAACAGGGTAAGACCATCAAATTTTAAGAGATTCGGACACTTAAAACCGTTATGCGTATTCATGAAATGAATAAAGCCTCGGTATAGCCGAAGACAGCGCTTTCCTTACACCTCAAAAATTCTACGGCTAAATTCCGTCTTTGCGGGCCGACCGCAAACAGCCCTAAAATCTTGCAACTATTCGCTCAACAGCAACAAAGTTGCGCCCTGTGGAAACATGTACTGCAATAGAAATATTAATATTGTTATTAAAAAAGGTTTATAATTATTGTATTTACCTTGTTTTCTAATGAATTATAAATTTATTACCAAAAACTAAACAAAAATTTAATTTTGATTTTGACAGAAAATTTAATTTAACCAGCTGTTTAATTTCCCTTTGTTATGATTTTGTTTGCAATTATTAAAATCTTACTATTTCATTCACACACATAGGGGTAGCAAAAGCGAAAAAATAGAACTATTTTTGTTTGGGAAATATATTTTATAAATATGCGTTGGTGTTGGTATGGAGGAGAAAAAATAGATATGGTTTTGGAAATCGATAAGAAATTGACAAAAAGTGGAAAGCCATGGTTGGTAGGGTTATTTGTATCTCCAGTGTCCACTCACACAACAACGGCTTCATAGTGTGAATTGTTGGACATTTGTAGTGGTGTCATATTCCAACTGATTTTTCCATATTATAATTAACTTCTTTTTATTGACGGTAACGCAGCTTGATCAAGTCTATCGATGAAGTCTATCGATACATATATAACTTTTTATACCTTAGATGTGTAGTTTGCCGGTAAAAGAGGCAAAACTTTTTCTAGTTGCCGCATTTATTAGTATTAACTTGTTAGGTAACATATCTACCCCGTAAAACATAATTTCAGAGAAATCTGAATGTTTAAGAAATCTTAAAGAAATTGGTATTTATGTTCCGATTATTTCCAAATTTTTTCCGCGTTCTATACAAAATAGAATTCTGAAAGGAAATTTTCTTAAGTTTTTTTTAAAGACATTTCTGAAGAAAATCCATAAGAGTTAATGTATTTTGACTTGTTTCCACATTGTGTTGTTTTATTTTAATATTTACAATATTACTCAAAATATTAATTTGTGCAGCTGCCTGTGTGCAGAAACATGTCTGTTAGAGACTTTGCTAAACGCCAGGACATTTACAGAAAAATAATATATTGTTTTGCAGAGAGAAATAACACAATTTTTTCAGACTTTCTGTGCCAAGGTGGACGCCGTAGAAGCAAGCATATAAAATTCTTCCGTTCAGCGGAGGACAGGCTAAGGAAGCGCCAGGCATTACGACTATAACACATTTTTATAATAATATAACACATTTTTATAAAAATAACATAAACGTTCCTAATAATTGCGTTATGTGTGCATTTAAATGTGATTTTTTACTTGATATGTTGTAATTTTGCTGTGATTAAAAAGGATGATTGAAACTTGAATATTGGGCACAAAACAAAGATATTAAAACATTATTTAAGAAATGTGTTAAATTGCTTGAAGAATTCTGTCAGATTTTTATTTAAGAAGTTTTAAAGATATTTTTGTAAGAAAATTTTCAGATATTTCTTTAAGTAATCTTTTAGATAGTTCTTCCAGAAACCTTTCAGATTTTTCTTTAAGGAATTATGCAGACATTTCTTTCTGAGTTCGAGGCAACCACTTCATACGATTTTCCTCCTGTATTCTTAAAGAAATCGTTAGTGCATTCGGAATACATTACCGATATTCTTAAAGATTGCGCAATCTTTGGTTTACAGGGTATATACGTAGTATGTATCTAAAATTAAAATTTTGCTTATAGTATGTAAGTAAAAATAAAGTAGTGTTCTAAACGGATTGGCGGATCATAGCCAAAGTTATATAAGCAGGAAACATTTCCGGAATAGTTATAGGTAAAAATAATCTCACCCCCATACTCCTCGGATTTTTTCATAGGGAATATCATTAATAGGATTCATGCTACATGTACATGACTGATATACGGTATAGAATTATATAAGCTTAATCTCAAACAACCCCAGAAAAACGGCGAATAATGTAAAAGGGTCGGGGGCACCTCTAATTCTAATAACATTTTTCACTTTTGCATATCTCTTCGACTACAAAAAGAAAAAGGGAATAAGGGAAAATCTGCAGTGCACCCACCCATACAAATGGATTGCATATGTCTGGAAGTATTAACGCTATGTATGAGGTATATTCTATGACATTCAGTAATACCCAAACTTGCTTATTTATAAAGTTTAAAAACAATTTGAAATTTCTTTTCATTTATAACGTTATAAGATTTAAGTCAACAAGAACCCGCAAGTATAACCATACACTGAACTTACGATATTGGTAAAATTACATAAAATTATAGGCTAATGATAAATATCCCTGATTAGATACATAAGATGGCTAGATTAGCCACAACACTGGCGGGTGCAACCCTGCCGTCCACATTCACCACATCACACACCCACACTTACACCGTCACGTACGCATAATTTGTCAACACCAACCACACACACAATTGTAAACATTAACACAATTCGTAAAGATATTGAGCAAGACGGTCACGTAGAACCTGAGCCAATCCGAATTAAATAAACATTTTAAACATTAACCCGCTGATTTTCGGAATTCTTATTTGAAGTTAAGTGCCGAGGTGAGTGCAGCGAAAAGTGAATAAGTGCAGTGCAGTGTCCCTAAATATATATGTTCCTACATCGCCACAAAGAAAGGCCCTATGGACAGTGAAAAATAATTGAAAAAAAGCTACAGTCCACAAAGAAGTAAAAAAATTATTAAAGAGGTACTTTACTCGGGTCACGAAACAAAAGAAAAATTTCAAGTGCAGTAAACATAAATACACACATAAAACAAAACAACTGGATACAAAAAAAGGATAAGTACCCCTAGCCCCTTAGAAGCGGTACCAAAGTAAGTTGTATCTTAACAATTTATTTAAAATGTTAATTTGCCAGCATATTTAGTATAACCAAAAATTATTGGGCGTTCAAAAACCCTATGAAAAATTTTCCTGTTGCTAAAACAATAGCAACAAAAAATCCAATATTAAATTGTACATACATATGTACGTACAGATTTTAACAAAAAAATTTCCACCAAAAACGGAATATTTAGGATAAACCGCACAAACAAAAATCAACAAAAAAAATATTCAAGTTTCACTTGCTAATTTACCGGGCAATAACCCCTCTGCTTGCATTACCTTACATATATAAGTCAAGCAGAGGCAGGATTGTAACAATAAGTAAGCAAAAACTAACAAGCAAAAGAAACGAAAACATTAAAATAACTACAAAGCTATTTTCTGCTATCCCATCATAATTATCTATATTCTTATTATATTCACGGGGAAAATATGGACAAACACACAAACGTGTGTTAAGCGAAAAAGCACCCAAAACATTGTACACAAACAACAAAGTTCCTTGCACTCAATTGCATTGAACTTAAAATTGCATTAGCATAAGAAAAGCAGAACACAATTTCTCATATTGTTTACCTGCATTGCTTATGTCCACCGCTGCTATACATTTATACAAACACACAAACTTTTGTTTAGCACCCTCACAAAAAATAGCTTACATACAAACCTTCATATACATACGTCAAATTTAATAACTAACCTTTTGGCCGTATGACACTACGCATTTGTCTTGTATTTTTTTATGTATTTTTTGCGAAAGAAACGGTCTTATACAATTTTCATATTGGTGCAAACGGACGAACTATGTTAAAAAAACTTACGAAATACAACAAAAATACAATCTAAACTGTTAAAACCAAACGAAAAAGTTTGTATTTCGTTAGCTTTTTTCGACAGATTACTGTTTTTCGTTAGTTTTTTTTTGACAAATATTTTTGTTTTGAAAATTATAAAAAAATGGATTTGGAAACTTTAAATAGTGCAACAAATTGCTTCCTAAATGCTTCTCTTTTACTAACAGATTTAAAAGAGAAGCGCAAAAAGAAGAAATATTGTTCGATGTACATACGCGTCTTGATATTTAAGCTTAATTTTTAGTTCGAGCACAAAAAATATCAAAATCAAATCTTTCAGTTTAATTTTTTATTTGATTATTTTTAAATTAGATTTTCGGACAGCTTTCAACTAAACGTCGACCCAATTGACATTAGAGGCACTGTTTGTCCCCCCTTCAGCTGCCGTGAAATTGTTTTTGCAATTTGATTTTCGGTAGGTTTTCGTTAGTATTTCAAAACATACAGCAAAAATACAAGAAAAATACGTAGTGTCATACGGGCATTAGTCAAGAGGGTAACCCAACAAACTTTTGTGCACGAAAGCATAAAATAAATTACAAATATATTTTTATCTTTAACGTAATAAGTATAATCAAACCCGACTTGGAAATTATAGTCGCGAGTAAAATAAAAGCTGTGATACGCATAAAAGCGCGATTCACTGAAAAACAGTATACTAATAATGAATACAATAACATTGATATTTTTATTTTAGAACATCAAATCGTTAAGGACTGATAAACTACAGTCGCGCGGAAAATATAAGCACCGACAAAAATAAAAGCTCGGTAAATTAAAAAAAAAAGAAACTTATAAATAAATATATCTACTTACAAATTTATTGTAAAAGAGGTTCAGTTTTCGACTCATAATGTCAACGGACCATAAAACAACCCATCTGCTATTAGATATATCCAAAATGGGTGAAGACGAAAAGCCACAAGCAGCCCTGCTGAAAGTACCCGTTCAAAACAGGGTGCAAAGCCAAAAAAGGGCAAAGATTTTTCAGCTGCAAAATTTATTGCAGATAGTATAGAGGAAAATACAGAATCAGTTCTGGAAGTGAAAGAAAAGTCACTTGATATATTTTGGACACGGCTCCAATTGGCATATGACGCTATCATCGAAACAGATGATTCAGAATTGCCCGAAAATTTTAAAAACTCGCCATATGCAAAATACGAGAACAGGTTAGACCAATATGAAGAAACTAAGGCGTTCATCTATCAATTAAAACTTCTAAAGCCTGTAAATGCACCTTCTCCACCCCATCGAGTAGAGCTGCCCCAATCAAAAATAAACGAAGCAAGTTCCGGCATATATCTCAAAGTGCCAGCCTGTGATACTAAAGTATTTCACGGGGTTATGCACAATGTCCGTCCTTTTGAGATAGGTTCTCAGCCGTGTACATAAACCACCCAAAGCTATCACAAGCGCAAAAACTATATCACTTGCGAAATAAAACAAGAGGTCAAGCAGCGGCAATAGTCAAACAGTTCGCACTTAACGATGACAATTTTAATCTGGCTTGGGAAGCGTTAAAAGCTAGGTATGAAAATGAAAGAGTCTTGGTCGATAAACAAATAACGACTTTAATGAATTTTCAAAAAATTCAAAAAGAAACCAGTAAGGAATTTCTAAAATTACAGTCAACAGTTACAAACTGTTTGTCGGTTCTATCAACCTAAAACGTCCCCACTGAAAACTGGGACCCCATTCTCGTCAATATCTGTGCTGCCACACTACCAGAAAAATCATTAATATTAATAGGAGCAATCGCTATCATCCCGTAAAAAATGCCCAACGTGGCAACAAATAAAAGATTTCCTCACTACCCAGTTCGAAATCGCAGAACGGGTAGATAGTAAAGTAGCAAAGCCGAAAAATAAACACGAGCCCATAATAGAAGCTTCTTTAAACCCAAGCCACTAAAAATAACGCTAATAATAAGAGTTTCAATAAGTCTCAATCGGTCACTTCTGAACAACATAGACACATGGCATGCGAACTGTGCAGCGGAGGTCATCAACTGCCTTTCACCTTGTCACTGGACAGGCATGTGCGAGTAAATATAGTTGCTTATATTGCCGTAGGAGACATCTTTCGATGCTCCATAATAATAATTATAACACCACCCAAAATAACCCAAATGCCAAAAGAACCACGGAACTAGCTGCAACAGCTAGATCGGAGAATCCCGAAAGTTCTCAAAAACGACCATGCTGCTCAAACGCAGCCAGAAGACAAACGCTTCATTCAGAAAATAAAAGCAAAACACTATTACCGACAGCAATAGTCTCCATCGAACACCGAGGAGAACTATTTAAGCTAAGGGCCTTAATAGATCAAGGATCACAGCGACCATTTATTGCATCTAAGGTCAAAAAAAGTTTAAATCTGCTAACCAAACAAGCCAATTTCGAAATTTCCGGAATGGGCGGAAGAGTTGTTCAAAACTCAAATAAAATCTGCTTCATGACCCTGGTTTCACCAGGCGCGGATCAAATAATAGAAACACAAGCTCACGTTCTGCCTCTACTTACCACCATGCTTCCAAGTTATAACATAAATAGCAAAAACTCTCACAAGTTTTCACATCTGAAACTAGCCAATCCCAACTGCCACACACCCTGACAAATTGACGTATTATTGGGAAGCGATCTAATCCCCCGTATAATACTTCAAGGTGTTGAGAAAATCTCCTGCTAGGCCAAAATACCATCTTTGGATGGATTTTAAGCGGTCAAGTAAAAGGGGAAATCTCCAGCTTTACAACGCAAGTGGAAGATATTTCAAATGACTATCTTAACTTACAGTTGAGAAAATTCTGGGAGGTAGAAGAATTACCCCAACACCCGTTACTATACCTGACGACAAGTATTGTGAAGACTTCTACGAAGCCACAACTACAGGGTGGCGCAAAAGTCATCCTCCTATCAGAAAATGCTATAAATTTTGGGATTGGCCCCTTAAGGTCAGTTCTGTTTTGACATTTGTGTAGTAAACACATGCGAAATACACGTTAATAAACAATGTTACGCTACACTGCTCCAGAACGCGGAATATTGCTGACTATTTATTTGACCAATAATCGGTCGGGGCCAAACGGTTACTGTGAATGGTGAGCGCTACAGAGCAATGATCAACGAGTTCTTTTTGCCGCAACTTGATGAATTGGGATTGGAAAACATGTGGTTCCAACAAGAAGAAGCTCTCTAACTGACGTGTTATACACGGGTCTAACATTACAACCCGATTTAATGCTACTTAGCCTACAGTAGCGTATGTATAAATAAGTATTCAATAGTGACGTCGAAAAAATGTACAGGCAAGTCCTAGTACATGAAGATGGCCAAGACTATCAGCGCATTATATTCCGCAACTCACCTAGTAGTCCAATCCGCCACTAAAAACTAAATACGGTGACATTTCTCTCTCGGCATACAATGGAACGCAATATCAGACAAATTTTCATACACTCTTGAGTCGATATCTGCAAAATCCACAAAAACTAAAGGACAAATTTTGTCATCTGTGGCAAAACTTTTCGACCCCGCAGGACGGCTTGCACCAATTATGATACAAGCAAAAATCCTCTTTCAAGAATTATGGCTAGATGGAACCGATTGGGACGAAGTGGGTAAGCCATTCCGCTTAATAAAATGGTCCCAATTTGCAAAAAACTTGCACACTATATCGGAGATACAGATACCCCGGTGGGTGAATTTCTCACCCGACCATCAAGTCGAAATCCACGGCTTCTGCGATGCTTCTGAAAAAGCATACTGCGCAGCTATTTATTTGCGAACCCAGCACAATGGCAAGATTACAAGTCACTTATTAGTGGCAAAAGGCAAGGTCGCACCTCTCAAGACCGTAAGCCTCCCACGGCTCGAGCAATGCGGCGCTCTCCTGCTCGAAAAATTAGCCCGGACCGTACAAGCACATTTGAACTTGAGCAATCGGAAATTATATCTTTGGTCCTATTCAGAAATCGTGCTAGCCTGCGTAGAAAAACCACCCACACGTGTCAAACCGCACAGCTCAAATCACTGACCTAGTTGGGCCAGCAACTTGGCGACACGTTGCCAGTGCAGATAACCCTGCGGATCTTCGCTCAAGAGGCTGCAAACCCCTGCACCTTACAGCCACCACACTATGGTGGAATTGCCCCAACTGGCTAGTAGAATCACCAGACGCACGGGCAAAGTCGCCTGCAAGTAATATCATAGCCCCAGAATCTCAAAGAATCGAAGGATTTCATACAACTCTGAAAGATACAGACATCCTCAAGCGATTTTCGTCGTTCCCCCAAGCCTTAAGTTAAATAGCATACATGTTTCAATTTGTGAATCGCTTAAAGAATAAGGTGAAAGGAATAGCCAATACCGCAAGCTATACACTAACGCATCAAGACTCGCACCGGGCAAAAATAGCCCTAATCGAGTCCACGCAGACTAGCTATTATAGAAGTGAACGAACACTTTTAATGGTATCAAAGCCAATTGACAAAAAGAGCACACTCTTAGTACTTAACCCCTTTGTAGACTCTAAGGGACTGCTACGTGCCAATGGCAGACTAGCGAACTCCAATCTGAGCTACAATGAGCCGCACCCTATAATAATACCGGTAAAATCCGCATTTGCCACAATCTTTATTAATTATCTCCACGTCTTAATGCTACACGCCGAGCACAGGCTAATGCAACAAATGATCCGACAAGAGTTTTATATTCCTCGACTTAAGCCTCTGATGAAAAAATCCATCTTTATGTGTAAAGTCTGTACGCTACACAAACAAAAGATGCGCACGCAGATCATGGCAGCTCTACCACCCGAACGCTGCAATTTTTCTATGCCTTTCACCATCACTGGTGTAGATTTTTCCGGACCTTTCCAGCTAGAGGCCTCGATGTTAAGGTCTCTTACCACAATGAAGGGTTACGTGGCTGTTTTTGTATGCTTTACGACAAAAGCCGTACACCTAGAATTATGCTCAGATCTGACAACAGCAACGGCGAGGTTTTCCCTTAAAAATCATGAGCGACAATAGCAAAACCTTCATCGGGGCCCAACGGGCTACCGAAAAGGAGTTCATACAGTTCGCCACAGAATTCTCGCCGCATATAATTGAAAAACACGCACCTCAAGGCATTAATTGGCAATTTATCCCCCAAAGCGCCCCACACATGGGTGGCCTATGGGAATCAGCTGTGAAAAGCTTTAAATCACATTTCAAGAAAACCGCTAGCAACAATTAATTTACATTTGAAGAGTTCACTACGCTACTCATTCGAGTTGAAGCCGTTTTAAACTCACGGCCGCTATCAGCACTCTCGCAAGATGCCTCCGACTTTGCAGCCCTCACCCCTGGGCGTTTTCTTAGAGGAACTCCACTCCTGGCTTTACCAGAATCAAACGTGGACTCACTCTCCCTCATAAATCGATGTGAACGAATCAAAATTCTCCATCATGAATTTAGTCGCCGATGGAAGGAAGAATATCTTAAAGACCTTCACAAACGATATCGGTGGAAAAACACTCAAGAAGCACCAAAAATTGGAGCATGCGTTTTAATTTATGACGAATGCCTCCCTCCTACCGAATGACGCCTAGCTCGCATCGAAAAGGAACATTACGGTTCCGACGGTCACATCCGAGTAGTTGACCTACGTACTCAAAACGGCAAACTAACTCGACCGCTTGTAAAACTTTGTTTTCTACCAGCCGTGTCTAATACCGCAAATACCGATGGCGAAAATACTTAAAATCAATATAAAATCAAAAAAGGAGCAATTCATCCATCGAAGCATGTTGCTATTCGAAATAAATACCTCACTCCTAAACTCTCCTCTCCTCGAACTAAACGGTAAATTATACCGCAAATAAAAACCCCGCATAAAATATCCAATAACAAAATCACATTTGAAAACAAATTTTTTAAATCAAACACCCCTATTCTCTATGAGACACCAAAGTCTATAATTTCTTTGCATACAGGATCATGAATATGGAAATTGAGGAAGTCGCCCCAACACCAGCCATTCGATCATACGAGGACGAGCAGTATCCTTCAGTACCTCGCTTAAATGTTTCACGAGGAGCAACCACAGCGTCGTCAACACCTCGTCGCGCTCCACCCAGATCCGATGCAGCGACCACCGATGAGTCTTCTTCAAGGGACCCTGTCGCGGCCCCTGGCATGCGATGCCCGCCATGTTGCCGTCCATATGCACAACGGCTATGCCGCATATTTAAAAACATGTAACCTCTTCAGCGTCAGCAGGTAGCCCAAGCACACGGCTACTGCCTTAATTGCTTGGCACTGTGGCATGCCACTCAAGCATGCACCTCCAGCATCTTATGCCAGCTGTGCGACAGAACACACCACACTCTCTTGCACCAGACCTTCAGGCGTAGCGCCACCGTGGCCCCCCCTTCACGCAGCAACATGCGACCCAGATCGCAACCACCACGCATCACACAGCAAGTCGAGGCCGACGTCGCCCAACCGGGCTTAGCAAGGTGGTGGAGACCCTGCAGCAGCTGCAACGTTTGCTAGGCTGATGACTCGCCTTGGGGGGGCCGGGATGGCTAGATTAGCCACAACACTGGTAAGTTCCCACATTCACCACGTCACACACCCACACTTACACAGTCACGCACGCATAATTTGTCAACACCAAACACACACACACTTGTAAACATAAACGCAATTCGTAAACATATTGAGCAAGACGGTCACGGAGAACCTGAGCCAACCCGAATTAGATAAACATTTTAAACATTAACCCCCTGCTTTGCGGAATTCTTATTTGAAGTCAAGTACCGAGGTGAGTGCAGTGAAAAGTACATAAGTGTGCGGTGTCCCTAAGTATATAGAGAAAAGGAAAGCTAAAACTTAAACATTACAACAGAGTCAAAAAAAAAAGAAAAAATAACTAATCGTAGCAAAGACAACTGAGTTAGATTATATTTAATGTGCTAATCACTTAAACTTAACTTAAAGGAAATTTAACTATTTTATTATAATAAACTGTCACTTCCCTCTTAAAACGTCTTGCGTTGCTATGTAATCTAAGTCTGGTTGTTAGAGAGTTCCTCAGACGAATAAAGTATACTATACAATAAAGTGCAATAATAATTTTTATATATAAAACTTAACGTAAAGGAAAATTTAAATTTAAACATGACAACAGAGCCAAATGAGAGGTGAAGTAAAGAATAAACGTAATAAAAGAATAAGAGACTAAAATGTATGAAAACCAGACAAAAATAACTTCGCAAAATTAAAATAATAAAAAAATAAAATGCTACTGAAAATTTTACTATTTCATTATAATAAATAAATAAAGAGGGAAGTGACAGTTCCCTCTCAAAATGTTTTGCATTGCTAACTAATCTAAGTCTTGTTGGTAGAAGTGGAATAGAGTATACAAACAACTGGCGCTATGATCAAAGAGCTATGTATCTAGTGTAAGTTGGTAATACCGAACAAGTGAAAATTGAGTTAGCTGTAAAGATAAGCAGGGTATTTTGTATATATTATGTTATGTAGCATTGCTAGAGTTTTAGCTTTCAACAAGTCAAGAGATGCATTAAGAATACTTTTTGCACATTCTGGGTCAAATAAATTTAGTACATATACATATCTCCAAACGTTATTGTAAACAACATTACCCAGCTAACCAAAAGTAGGAAAAAAGACACCTTTCGGAGCCATAAAACACACACTTCTCAGAGCTTTACCCTCCGAAATGAGCTCTTTTCGGAGCTAAAATGAAGCGAAAAGTCCTAAAAGGAGTCATAAAAAAGAGTCCAAAATGAGTCCGAATCCGATGAATTTGGAGCGTTTTATGACTCTTTTTAAATGAACTTCGGAGTCTTTTTGGACTCTTTTCGGAGCCTTTTATTGATGCTTTTCTGAAGCTTTTTTTGAGCCTTTTTAGGCACTTTTTTTACTCTTTTGCTAAGATTTTTATAGGTTTTTAATACTCATATCTGTATTTAATAACGTTTCTATAATAGACTTTGTTTTATTTTATATGCACTTTAGTTGGCTACTACAATAGGCTACTAACTTTTGCCTATTGATAAACATTCAGGAGAAAAAGAGAAAATAAAAAAACTTCAGAAAATGCTCTAAAACATACATATAATTGCACGTTGCTACTTATCCGCTCTAAAACGTTTATTTTCTCACAATTCTCTTTACGCGTACAACAAAAAGGATCACAAAATGCTCTAAATCGTTCATATAACTGAGCCATTCAGTTTATCCGCTCTACAATATTCATTTCTTCTTCCAAGGCTCCGTGAATCTTCATAAAAAAGTGGTATTTTTGATGTTTACTAAATAACACTCCAAAAAAGCTCAAATTACGGACTCTTTTTGGATCATTATTTCGGAGCGCTCCGACTTTGGTAAGCTGGGTAGGTTCTTCGCTACAAATATGATCATAGTTTGCATAAATCTCACAACCACAAAGTAGCATAGGGATGAGGTAAGCTCTGGCTAATAATAGAGGAGTATCTAACGGTGCCAAATGTTGAGTAGCCCAGAGAGTAAGAAGCTTACCACACAAATTTCCTATTGTACTACAAATATGGTCGCTCCAAGATATTGTATTGTTATATACGATGCCAAGGTCCTTGGCTATGTCCACGTATTTGCTCACGGAACTATTTGTATCCAGATTTCTTCTATGAATGACCACACATTTAGATTTATTCAAATATAAGCCACTCGTAGAAGCCCACTGATATACATGTTCCAACTCTGAATTGAGCTCTGAGCGGCTGGCTAAGAGCCTTCGTTTTCGGATGGGTTCTTTGAAGGAATTTTAAAAACATACGACATTGTCAGGGTGGGTGTTTCCCACGTTTGGGTCGATCGTTCTAAATCTTGGCCAGCTCGTACTGTATTCTATGGGTGTGGTTGTGTCGATAAGATCACTTTAAACGCTAGTATTCTCGACGTACTCTGACGATTGCCACAGGTTGTGGTCAGCATGTTTTTAAACAATTTGAGTTCTTTTTATTTTATAATTTTTTGCTAAAACGCGCACATTTTTAACTTTCGTGATTGCTGATTTTTGTAATAGACAGGGAAGATGTCAAAATTAATGACGATCAAAATGCCCCACCAATGGGA
The DNA here is from genome assembly GCA_949987695.1 of Merzomyia westermanni. Lineage (NCBI taxonomy): Eukaryota > Metazoa > Arthropoda > Insecta > Diptera > Tephritidae > Merzomyia > Merzomyia westermanni. Next base: position 75,817,561 of record OX465292.1, read on the forward strand.
TATTCTGAAATTTTTTTTTTTATAAAAAGGTTGCCATATGCTATGCAAAGTGAACGGCCAGGAAAAAGGATGGATATAGGGTGAAGACAATCGTTTTTGGCTGGAATCAAGACAATAACAAACGGCAAGAAAAAAAAAACGGGGTTGATGTAGATGTTGGCCTATATAAAGCGAGTAACTGTGGACTAAAGGAAAAAACAGTTGCATACCAGTCAATAGATAAGCACGTCGAGCGTGCGCAATGTCGTCTGGTATTAATGGTGTTTTTTTTTGTATTATTGAATAAAATAAGTTTTTCCTGTGCGCGTTAGGTCCAGTTAGGACAAACCGTTGGAAAGTTCGAAAACTGCAAATTTTGGTAATTACGTGGAGTATCATCGGGCAAAAGGCCCATAAATACAGGCGTGTTTTTTTTTTGTCTTTCGGTCCAAACCTTATATTTAGACTTCGCTCACTAAAATCTCCGGGAACTCTTACCCGGCATAATAAGAATGCAGTGCCCCCCTAAGTTATATGCGAGGTGCGTGCACGCCGAGTTGGTGTAGACGCACTCCTTCTTCTTTCAACTGTATAAAATATGAATTTCGTTCTGCTAGCGGAATACCCTTACCCACAAACAAGAGATTTGGGAGAAAAGCGTCAGGGAAATTTTTGATCCAACTCACCATTAATACACAAACTAACAGCTAATTTCCAATCCACATTGATGATCCATGCCAGCAACAGTGCCTTTAAAACCATATGTAACCGGAAACCCAATAAGTAAAGGAACTAATAATTTAATATGTATGCATATATGTTTTTTGTATTAAGCAGTTTGTAATTTTGTTATGTATCATATTTTTTAATTTTAAATGGTTCGTAATCGTCACACAAGGCACCAAACTAAAGACTAAAAATATAAATATTCTTCTTTTTTTCCCGTTACCACCGAAGAGAGCTCTTTTATGTAGGCTATAGGATTTTGCGTAGTAGAGTGATCGAGCCCATTGGGCAGGGCGAAGCACTGTTAACAGCAACAACAACAACATTTTGCGTAGTACATGCTTGATATTTCTGGCTCATATTGAGTCCAATAGGTATGGTTTTGTTTGTGTTCGCAGAAAGTCCCAACAATTACGATATTTAACTCATGTTGTAAAATATTTGTACACTGAACCAAAAATGTTCTTTTTTTTAAATTTCATAGAAGTTCATGCTGATTTTTTCTTAGAATTTAAGAAAAACCACACATAATTTAAGGACATTTTTTTCAATTCCTATGAAAAAATACGTTAAATTTTATTTATGTCAAAACTTTGTTCTAAAATATAACAACCAAAATTTATAAATAAATTTGGTTAAATTTGATTTTAGATAATAAGAATTTGTTCTTTAATTGTAAGAAATTATGTACGTAATTGTTTTTTTTTTGTTATAGTCCTAGGAAATTATTCTAATTATTTATAACTGGTTGTATCTAAGAACTTTTTCAGAAATTATGTACGTAATTGTTTTTTTTTTTATTATAGTCCTAAGAAGTTATTCTAATTATATACAACTGGTTGTAAAGGGTGTTTTTTTAGGGGTATAGAACTTTGAATTGAAATAAAATACAAGAAAATCGTTTTAAGGTCCATCAATTTGGCTTTATTGGAAGGATAATTTTATGCCATTAATGTTTAAATATGATTTCGGGCATGTGGCCGCCGCGGCTGGCTCGAATAAAGCCAATTCTACAGGTCCAATTTTCAGCCACTTTTTCGAGCATATGGGGCCGTATGTCGGCAATAACGCCACGAATGTTGGCTTCCAATTCCCCTAGCGTTTCTGGTTTGTTGGTGTAGACGAGCGACTTCACATATCCCCAAAGAAAATAATCCAATGGTGTCAAATCACACGACCTTGGTGGCCAATTGACAGGTCTATTCCGCGAAATTATGCGCTCATCGAATGTTTCCTTCAATAAATCGATTGTGACGTGCGCTGTGTGGCATGTAGCGCCGTCTTGTTGGAACCACAACTCATCCACATTCATGCCATCCAATTCGGGAACAAAATAGTCGGTTATCATGGCTCTATACCGGTCTCCATTAACGGTAGCTGCCTCTCCAGCATTATTGCGGAAGAAGTATGGCCCAATGACTCCACCAGCCCATAGAGCACACCAAACAGTCAGTTTTTGTGGATGTAATGGCGTTTCAAGGGTCTCATGTGGATTCTCTTCACTCCAAATGCGGCAACTTTGCTTGTTGACGTAGCCATTCAACCAAAAATTAGCCTCATCACTGAACAAAATTTTGCGATGAAAATCAGCATCGAAATCAATCTCATTTTCGGCCCATACACCAAAATCACGACGCATTGCATGGTCTCGCGGCTTTAATTCTTGCACAAGCTGGATCTTGTAAGGTCGCAAGCCAAGATCTTTGCGCAAAATCTTCCATAAAGTTGATGGACAAAGCTCCAATTGCTGTGTACGGTGGCGAATCGATTCATTCGGGTCCTCTTCAACACTTTGCTCTACAGCGGCAATTGTTTCTTCGGTGCGCACTGTTCGACGTCTCTGCGGATGCGTATTATCACATAGCGTAAACGTAGTGCGAAAACGATCCATGGTTAACCGAATTAATTGCTCTGATGGACGATTATGTCGACCATAAAATGGACGGAGCTCACGGTAAACTTCGCGAACTGAACCATTATTTTCGAAATAAATTTGCACGATTTGCAAGCGTTGTTCTTTTGTCAACCTGTTCATGATGAAATGGCAAACCAAACTGAACATAAATGACATTAGAGTTGCCAGATTTGACCACAAAATGCCAGTTTTATCTCTATTCGAAAAACAAACCTGTAAAAAAAACACCCTGTATCTAAGAACTTTTTCATTTTATTCTTTGCGTATGAAAGTGTTATACAATCTATGCAAATTTTCTTAAAATACAAGAATTGATACATGAATTTGGTTCTCATTAAAAGAAAAAAAAGAATACGTTCGTATAATTTAAGAACTTTTTCCAGGAATGTAAGAACTGTTCGTATTGAGTAAGAAATTTATTAAAATGATAGCTGTCTGTTCTAGGCAAGAAAATGTTCGCTTAAACTGTAATACTTTTCTTAAAATATAAGAAACAGTTCTTAAATATTAAGAAAAGTATCTCAGATTAAGCGACACTTTCTTACCACGAGCAGACAGCTGTCATATTTATTAATTTATTTGTCGCGAAATAAAAAGTTCAATTTAGAAAAAGTGAGTAGTTTACTGTTCCCTATGGTTAAGTGCTTTGCGTGAGCTAAACACTTTTTAATTGCTGAAACCTTAATGTTTCATTTTAAAAAAATACATGGACTTACAGAGTTCGATGAATACCGCTGGGCTAAGTGCATAACAATTTTTATTTTTTATTTATGAATTCAATTGAATTGTTGGTATACAAAATAAACAAAACCGATAAGCACGAATATCGGACTGTGTATAAAATAAAAAAGTTTACACAAACTAACATAAAAAAATCCATCATAAGGATGATCATGCCGCCAGATGGCAGTGTATGTTCAGTGTTATGGTAAATGTGAATAGAACAAGGATTTTATCTGACACAAAAACCAGCGCTCTGGTAGCTTAATGGTTAGCACAGCTTGCCAAATTTCTGATGATGAAGCTTAGGAGCTTCCGAAATAGATCTATAAGAAAAGCTATGGCTGTTGTTTCTAAAAATTTTCCTATTCTATTCTAATAAAAGCTTTTAATAATTAATTAAAATAATTATTAAAAAATAAAAACAATAATAATTTTCATAAATAAAAAAGAAAAATTATTATTATTGGCCTTGAGCTCGTTTAAAGTCATGGTAATTTACAAATGTACAGGCCGTAAAAACCACAACTCAATTCAATTGAATTGTTGGTATACAAAATAAACACAGCGGGTGAGCACGAATATCGGACTGTGTACAAAATGAAAAAGTTTACACAAACTAAAAAAAATGCATCACGAGGATGATCATGCCGCCAGATGGCGGTGTATGCTCAGTGTTATGGTAAATGTGAATGGTTAGCACAGCGTGCCAAAATTTCTCTGATGAAGAAGCTTAGCAGCGAAATGGATCTATAAGAAAAGCTATGGTGGTTGTTTCTAAAAATTTTCCTATTCTATTCTAATACAAACTTTTAATCATTAATAAAAAACAATTATTAAAAAAAAAAAAAATATGAATTAGTTTTCATAAATAAAAAAGAAAAATTATTATTATTGGCTTTGAGCTAGTTTATAGTCGTGGTACTTTGTAAACGAAAAAACCATATAAAGAAAAACTGCCTTCTTTTCTAAAAAATCAATTTGAATGGAGTCAGAATCTGTACAAAGTAGCCCAATATGATTGTGAAAACAAAATAATTCTAAAAAAACCAACCAAAAAAGCACCAATAACGCAAAAGAATCAAATTGTTAACTTTTAAATTACAATAATTTATTGAAGTCCCCTTATTAGAGTGCTGTAAACGTTTATATACACGTGTAAGTATATTGCTCGCCAACGAAACAGAAATATGTACGTGTATGTACAAGGTGGCGCAAAAGTAAGCTTCCGATCTTTTTTGACTGTAATTGAAAAAAAAAATGGAAAACTTTGATTCTTCTTGTGGACTATTTTTATTTGGTCTTTTAGTTTTTTTTACATCAAGTCGAGAATATGATGTCATGTAAATGGCCGCCGCCACAGTTGATTGTCATTTGAGCCCTTTTTATGGCATTTTCCATCACTTTGGCCAAAACTTCCGGCGATAGGTCCTCACATTCTTGACGGATATTGTCTTTAAGAGCTGCAAGAGTCTGAGGATTGTTGACATAAACCCGCGACTTCAAAAAGCCCCACAAAAAGAAGTCTGGAGCGGTCAAATCAGGCGATCTTGCTGGCCAGTGCAAATCGCCAAAACGGGAGATTAGGCGCCCGGGAAATGCATCCTTCAGCATATCGGTTGTGGCACGTGCAGTGTGTGCTGTTGCACCGTCTTGTTGGAACCACATGTTTTCCAATCCCAATTCATCAAGTTGCGGCAAAAAGAACTCGTTGATCATTGCTCTGTAGCGCTCACCATTCACAGTAACCGTTTGGCCCGCGACGTCTTCGAAGAAAAAAGGTCCGATGACTCATCCAGCGAAAACAGTTTACCATACAGTGACTTTGAGCGGGTGTAATGGCTCTTCGTGGGTTACACGCGGATTTTCAGTTCCCCAGAAGCGAAAATTTTGCTTATTTACGTACCCGCTAAGATGGAAATGGGCCTCATCACTCATGATAATTTTTGATGAAAAATCATCTTCCTCTTGGTGATTAAGGATGGCTTGAGCGTATGTTAGACGCGATTGGCGGTCAGCAGCTAACAGCTGATGCACCGTCTGGACTTTGTACGGAAACATCTTCAAATCTTGTACCAAAATTCGCTGTAAAGACCGTCGACTGATACCCATTTGCGTGGCACGTCGTCTGGTCGATGTCGACGGCGCTTCCATGACATCCTCGGCTACAGCGGCAATATTCTCTGCAGAACGGCTACTCCGGGGTCTGCCACGCGTGGCAGAATCTCGTGTTGTGACAGTCTCTTCGAGGCGAGCGGCTAAACGTCGCAGTGTTTCACCAGCAGGCGTTGGACGGCCCGGAAATCTGCGACGAAATTCACGTTGTGCCAAAGTCACCGACCGATTATTGGTCAAATAAATAGTCAGCAATATTCCCCGTTCTGGAGCAGTGTAGCGTAACATTGGTTATTAACGTGTATTTCGCATGTCTTTACTACACAAATGTCAAAACAGAACTGACTTTAGGGGCCAATCGCAAAATTTATAGCATTTTCTGATAGGAGGATTACTTTTGCGCCACCTTGTATATATGTGTAAATTAAAAAAAAAAATAATAACGCAAAATTAAAATGCTTTAAGCTGACGGAAATATGTTCCATCTCCAGCTATTATTCTTTTTTGTTTTCAAATTAAACAACGCGTGAAGTGATTTGTGTAGAAAGAACTTTCAAATTTCATAAAAAGTGAAACCACGTCAACTGTGTTAATGGATTTTTACCTAACTTTTCGGATACTAATCAAAACTATACAAATTTTTAGCTAAGGACGAAACGAAAAAACATTTTTAGAAGTTGTCATTATTTTCAATAATAAAGAATTTTGAAGCATTTCGAAGAAAAATTGATAACTCACGACTCGTTTGACAGATACTGGCGGCATTTTCTCTCTTCAAAATAAATGTATTTTTAAATTAATATTTGCAAATTAACTTGGTTTTAATAACAATTATTTAAACAAATTAATTTTGTAAATACTTCTAGGCCTACTATTGCAGTGAAAATATCACACAATTATCTTCCAAGGCTTATTTTTGTGTTCCCAAAAGAAAAAATTTGTAATATTAACTCGGCGCACATGGCGTAGTTAAGTTCTTTATTATTGTAAATAATAAAAACAATACGGGTTTTCGAAAAAGGTTCAAGTGTTTTGTTGTTTAGTCCTTAGCTACAAATTTTTATGGTTTTTATTAGTACCCGAAAAATAAGGGAAAAATCCGTTAACACAGTTGACGTGGTTTGACTTAAATGATAGATGCAAAAAAAGTGATATCATAATCACAGTGCAGTGTTGTTATGTTGGACTGGTAGATCAAAAAGTGCAAGTAACGCAAAGAAATATGGAATTAATAAATTCCTGAAAGAAAGTGCTTGCAACCTTTAAATTTAATTTCAACAACAGTGATTTTACAAATATGGCGTGTGTGAAAAACACTGAAGACCCTTAAGCCGTGTCAGGTGGTTGGCAACACCTGATACCTATTTTTACTGACACTGTAATTCACTTTGTTGTTGTTTTTAAATATTACTTAATCAGTCACACTTTTCAAGTAAACTTTTTATTTATTTCTACTAACCCTGAATTAAAATTTACACCACTGAAAAATAACCACGTACCTTTTGTTTTATTTATTTTTATAGTTGTTTAAAGTGCGGGTTTCTATGATTGCCGACGTTGCTGCTGTTGCAAATCAATGTCTGCTGGTGTTGAATGATGGTGCCTTTTCAAAATATAACAAAATTCTTATTGATTAATAGAGGACTGTATGTGTGTTGGCTGGCACGCAATGATGGTGCTGGAGTGAAATAATGGCGATGAAGGACCAGTTGTCTTGTATGAATAATATTGAATTGGGAAAAAGCGCGAGCAGCATTTTATCTTCTTCCTTCTCTCAATCAAGTGCCCGGAAATGTGTGTATGTATTAGCAATCGTAAATGTCTGAATGACGAGAAGTATAGCTGCCAAAAGAAATACAATCATATGCCCGCGGTTGCCATCGTAATCGAAGGACAAGACCTGATTTTGACTTCAACATCCCCCCCTTCGTAAATAATTACCGGATTATTAACCACCATATTCAGAGCCGACATCCAGTTTAGCCACCTTCGTCGCTGGTCGTTTCATTACTCCCAGATGGGTCTTCATGGTCGCTCTTCTAATTTTACTATCTTTAGCTACCACCGTGCTGACTACTTGGCCTTTAGGCCTTATATTCCGTGGCAAGCTTTCATGCACCATGATTACTATGTCGGCCACAGCCAATGGTGATTTTTGGAACCATTTAACTCGTGTCGTATGGACTGGGGTAAATTCTTTCACCCATCGCTGCCTAATGTTCATATCATCAGCACAAGCAGGCTTGTATCCGTCCACTGCGCCAAGTAGTAGATTGGTGATCAGGGCGATGTCATCAGTTCAATCGAGGCTTACGAAGGTGAGCGGCCGAGAATTGATGATGAAGTCTACTTCCATTAATGGGTTACGAAGACTCTCGTAGTTTAAGGAGTAAGCTGGACATATGCTTCGTAAAGTGGTTTCCGCTGATCGAACTAGGCGTTTCCATATCCCTCCCATATGTGGGGCGCTTGGCGGGTTAAAGTGCCATTTGATGCGGGCGTATTTAATAGTTATTTTGTAGATATAGATTTTGACAATCTGATCACGAACAAGCTTTTCGGTTGCTCAAAAGTAGGCACCATTGCCGGATTATAGCTCCAACGGAGTACCTCGCCTTACCATGAAGTTGTGTATACTCATGATGCACGAACTAGTATCATAACTGTAGGCTATCTCAAAATATACCGCACGAAGCCTCAAGCACGTAAAAAGCACGACCCATCTCTTCTCCTTGTGTTTGTCGACGTTCACGAGAATTGGCCCGAAATAACCTACGCCGATATATATGAATGGCTTGGCGAAGCTAGCCAATCTCTGAGGTGACATTTTTCGTGATAGGCTCTTACGATGAGGAATGTCGTATAACTCTCTCGCGGCATTACTATATCATTCATATGGCAGTCGATAGAACTCGCTCTTCCTTTTTTATTTCTAGGTAAGCGTTTAGCCCAGACAATCTACTTTGTTTGATTGATGAGAACATTTTCTGCTTCATGAATCATATCAAGAGTACTTTTGTTCGGCAAAGTATTTAACGTTTAGCGGTATGGTTCGAGCTCTCCGCGCTACGTATAGAATCGTTGCAATCTGACTTGTTTTTAATTGCTCTAGGTTAAATGTTTTCCATTTTCTTTCAAATTGTATATGGACTCGTTAAATGTAATACAAAATAATTAGGGATTTCAGTCTATAAACAAATGTATGTGTGTGAGACTATGAATCTGCATAAGTTACATATGCGCATTTCTGCTTGAAGCAATACTGACTATATAAAATGCCTTGCTTTTGTCAACACAAAGTTGAGCGATTTCGTCCTAAAGTGCACTGAGTAAAGTACAATGAACTCTTTCATTTGGAGTGCGTAAAAGTTCGCCCGGCTGATCTTGAATTTTTGTTCAAAACGGGAAAAGATTTAAAGATACAGTGCATGTGTTGATGCGCGTCGAAACTCCCTTCCCGTAATAAACTTGTGTGATTCCACTATTAATAGCTTTGCCTTTGCAGCTCCCCGCTCAATTATCTATCATCGATGCGAGCTTACATGGGAAAAATACTCAGCTTTTCACTTTTGTGAAACAACATTCTTCTCAACAAGCTAATTTTCTACAGGTGGCCTTAAATGAATAAATTCAAGTACTTAGCGATCAATTAAAATCATCAATCGCTGAAGCTCGCTCTCAGAGTAGCAATGAGCTATAATTGCCAATTTCTTCGCTTTTGACTGAATTGGAAATATTAAGCAAAGACAACAACTGTGTGTGTACGCATTTACCGAAACTCGATCACGCCTCTAAGAGTGAAAAACATGATTTGTTCTACTGCAGTAAGAGCGTATGATATGCGATCATCGGCTGCTTTTGATTTAATCGACTCAAATCAATTCCTGTACATGTGCACTCAGCTGTTGTGATTGAATCAGCTAATAGATCTCGTCCATACTCTGCCGTTGCCTGTGCTGAAGTGGAGTCCAAAGTCGCGTCTACTGCAAGTCCTACTGAAGTGATAATAACTAACTCCCCGCTCTCGCTGTTCAGAACAATCTACAATCGCCTGCATAGTGGAATGAAGTGTATAGAAGAAGGCACAAAAGGCAAGTTAATCAAAAGCGCTTATATTTTCATTACATCTAAAGGTATACTAATATGCATATCGAATGAAAGAGGTTTTAATTACCTGTACAATGATGTCACTAATTTCAAAATCGGCTTATTATTTTGAGATATATTCACGATTCTAAATTTTAAAATTTCCACTCCTCCCCTCTCTAACTCCCATAATTTTCATTTGGCCAACAAATTACTTATTATTGGTTCAGAGAGTAGAACGGGGGGTGCGGAGAACATGTTGCATAGGGGCCAACCTTTGATGAAAAACGCCGATTGGGGATTGAAAAAAAAACTATATCTTTGGAATATTTCATAAGCTGATTCCGAATTGCATGCAATTGCAAATGAAATAAATGACGCAAACCTATGTGGCACTATGTGACAAGTGGCGACAACCCATCAGATCTTGGTACCCGTGGATGTAGACCCCAAGATTTAGCCGACTCCCCCCCTGTGGTGAAAGTGCCCAGAGTGGCTCTCTAAAAATGGCGCCTATGCTGCCACCAACACTCGTTGCGCCACTGCCACGCGTTTTTGGCGATGACTCCAGCTACTGCATCAACTGCCTGGCCACATCCCACACTACCGGTGCGTGCAACTCCACAGGTCGTTGCCGTCACTGCGACAAAGCTCATCACAAGCTCTAACATCGTCCGACAATTCCATCGTCTGCACGCAACCGACGTGCAACACCTCCACCACCAGCGCGCCCCCGGCGCGATGATCAACAAAGGAGAGTCCACAACCGTACTATCGAGAGAGCAGCGACACTCGGGCAGAGCGCAAAAGTAAGCTTCCGATGTTCAGCATATCGGTTGTGGCACGTGCAGTGTGTCCTGTTGCACCGTCTTGTTGGAACCACATGTTTTCCAATCCCAATTCATCAAGTTGCGGCAAAAAGAACTCGTTGATCATTGCGCTCACCATTCACAGTAACCGTTTGGCCCCGACCGATTATTGGTCAAATAATAGTCCGCGTTCTGGAGCAGTGTAGCGTAACATTGTTTATTAACGTGTATTTCGCATGTGTTTACTACACAAATGTCAAAACAGAACTGACTTTAGGGGCCAATCGCAAAATTTATAGCATTTTCTGATAGGAGGATTACTTTTGCGCCACCTTGTATATATGTGTAAATTAAAAAAAAAAATAATAACGGAAATATGTTCCATCTCCAGCTATTATTCTTTTTTGTTTTCAAATTAAACAACGCGTGAAGTGATTTGTGTAGAAAGAACTTTCAAATTTCATAAAAAGTGAAACCACGTCAACTGTGTCACTAACTGTCAAATGGCGGTTCATGCATATGGTAAAAAAGAAGAATAGAACTAGGAGTTTAGATGATGGTTAGCAATCGTTAGCTTAATGGTTAGCAATGCGTGCCAAAATTTCTCTGATGAGTGAAGTCTAGCAGCTTCCGAAATGGATCTATAAGAAAAGCTATGGCAGTTGTCTCTAAACATTTTTCCTACTCTATTCAATCAAACACTTTTAATAATTAATTAAAATGATTATTAATAAATAAAAACAATAATAATTTTCATAAAAAATCAAAAAGTGAAAAATTATTATTCTTGGCCTTGAGCTCGTTTCATGGATACTTGAAAATGTATAGGCCGTCAATCAACAAAATTGTTGGTATAAAAAATCAATAACAAAACCGAGAGCACACGGTAAGGCAGTTCTGATGATAAAACAGATCTGTCAAAAATCCATCATGATCACACTACTAACTGTCAAATGGCGGAAGTGGTTCATGCATATAGTAAAAAGAAGAATAGAACTAGGAGTTTAGATGATGGTTAGCAATGGTTAGCAATGGTTAGCAATGCGTGCCAAAATTTCTCTGATGAGTGAAGTCTAGCAGCTTCCGAAATGGATCTATAAGAAAAGCTATGGCAGTTTTCTCTAAACATTTTTCCTACTCTATTCAATCAAAAACTTTTAATAATTAATTAAAATGATTATTAATAAATAAAAACAATAATAATTTCCATAAAAAATTCAAAAAGTGAAAAATTATTATTCTTGGCCTTGAGCTCGTTTCATGAATACTTGAAAATGTACAGGCCGTAAATCAACAAAATTGTTGGTATAGAAAAAATCAATAACAAAACCGAGAGCACACGGTAAGGCAGTTCTGATGATAAAACAGATCTGTCAAAAATCCATCATGGTCACACTACTAACTGTCAAATGGCGGAAGTGGTTCATGCATATGGTAAAAAGAAGAATAGAACTAGGAGTTTAGATGATGGTTAGCAATGGTTAGCAATGCGTGCCAAAATTTCTCTGATGAGTGAAGTCTAGCAGCTTCCGAAATGGATCTATAAGAAAAGCTATGGCAGTTGTCTTTAAACATTTTTCCTCTATTTAATCAAAAACTTTTAATAATTAATTAAAATGATTATTAATAAATAAAAACAATAATAATTTTCATAAAAAATTCAAAAAGTGAAAAATTATTATTCTTGGCCTTGAGCTCGTTTCATGAATACTTGAAAATGTACAGGCCGTAAATCAACAAAATTGTTGGTATAAAAAAAATCAATAACAAAACCGAGAGCACACGGTAAGGCAGTTCTGATGATAAAACAGATCTGTCAAAAATCCATCATGGTCACACTACTAACTGTCAAATGGCGGAAGTGGTTCATGCATATGGTAAAAAGAAGAATAGAACTAGGAGTTTAGATGATGGTTAGCAATGGTTAGCAATGCGTGCCAAAATTTCTCTGATGAGTGAAGTCTAGCAGCTTCCGAAATGGATCTATAAGAAAAGCTATGGCAGTTGTCTCTAAACATTTTTCCTACTCTATTCAATCAAAAACTTTTAATAATTAATTAAAATGATTATTAATAAATAAAAACAATAATAATTTTCATAAAAAATTCAAAAAGTGAAAAATTATTATTCCTGGCCTTGAGCTCGTTTCATGAATCTTATATATAAATAGACAAGATGAATGCAATGTAGAACCGTTTTCTGCTAAACTATAATTCTAAGGTATACAAATTGTATATGTATAGATAGGAAATTTTGAGGTGTACTTTTATCCGTAAAGAAACAAAATTTTAAAAATCATTTTAATATAAAAAATTTAACATAAAAGTCACACTACTACACATTTACTTACTCACACTATAGACACGCTGTGTGTGTGTGTACTTGCTTTTTGTGTACTATGCTGAATCGTAAGCATGGCCGAGGAGTTGCTTTGTAGGAAAAAATTAAGAGCCGTAGTAGTGTGAGTAGACTTGCCATGCATGTTTTTGTGTTATTCGTGTGGTCGGCTCTCACTGTGAGTGCGAAGAGTTGGTAGTGGACCAATGAAAAATAAGTATTCGCACTATAGATACTCTGTTGTGTCATGCATTTTTGCTTTAGTTGTTGTTATTGTATTGATTACTGGCTACGATGCCCAGTGTCAGCTGCTCTCCTGAGAGCACGAAAAGTTGCTTTGTTGGATACATTAAACAAGCAATGTAAAATATGAGCAAATATGTAAAATTCATTGCTGATACCTACAAACAGGGTTTACAAAAATAAAATAAATGATTACTCATAAAGAGTATTAAACACCGAAGAAACTTAAAGGAAAATAGAGGAAAGGAAAAGAATTGAAAGGAAGGAAAATTAAAGGAAAGAAAAGGAAAGGAAGGAAAGGGAAGGGAATGGAAAGGATAGGAAAGTAAGGAAAATTAAAGGAAAGAAAGGAATGGTAAGGGAATGAAAGGAAGGGAAGGGAAAGGGAATTAAAGGAAAGGTAAGAAAACGAAGGGGAAAGAAAGAAAATAAAAGGAAGGGAAAGGAAAAGAAGGTTGAGGAAAGTAAAAAATAAAATAAGAGAGTAAAAAAAGAAATCAAGGAAAATAAAAATATGTTAGAGGAAAGGAACGACATAGAAAGGAAGAAAAAAAGGCGGATAAAACATACCTACAGCAAAAAAATAAATAAAATTAAGTTAATTGGTTGAATTTCAACCACTGGGCAAACTCTATACTTGAAAATGTACAGGCCGTAAATCAACAAAATTGTTGGTATAAAAAAAAATCAATAACAAAACCGAGAGCACACGGTAAAGCAGTTCTGATGATAAAACAGATCTGTCAAAAATCCATCATGGTCACACTACTAACTGTCAAATGGCGGAAGTGGTTCATGCATATGGTAAAAAGAAGAATAGAACTAGGAGTTTAGATGATGGTTAGCAATGGTTAGCTTAATGGTTAGCAATGCGTGCCAAAATTTCTCTGATGAGTGAAGTCTAGCAGCTTCCGAAATGGATCTATAAGAAAAGCTATGGCAGTTGTCTCTAAACATTTTTCCTACTCTATTCAATCAAACACTTTTAATAATTAATTAAAATGATTATTAATAAATTAAAACAATAATAATTTTCATAAAAAATCAAAAAGTGAAAAATTATTATTCTTGGCCTTGAGCTCGTTTCATGAATACTTGAAAATATACAGGCCGTAAATCAACAAAATTGTTGGTATAAAAAATCAATAACAAAACCGAGAGCACACGGTAAGGCAGTTCTGATGATAAAACAGATCTGTCAAAAATCCATCATGGTCACACTACTAACTGTCAAATGGCGGAAGTGGTTCATGCATATGGTAAAAAGAAGAATAGAACTAGGAGTTTAGATGATGGTTAGCAATGCGTGCCAAAATTTCTCTGATGAGTGAAGTCTAGCAGCTTCCGAAATGGATCTATAAGAAAAGCTATGGCAGTTGTCTTTAAACATTTTGCCTCTATTCAATCAAAAACTTTTAATAATTAATTAAAATGATTATTAATAAATAAAAACAATAATAATTTTCATAAAAAATTCAAAAAGTGAAAAATTATTATTCTTGGCCTTGAGCTCGTTTCATGAATCTTATATATAAATAGACAAGATGAATGCAATGTAGAACCGTTTTCTACTAAACTATAATTCTAAGGTATACAAATTGTATATGTATAGATAGGAAATTTTGAGGTGTACTTTTATCCGTAAATAAAAAAAAATTTAAAAAATCATTTTAATATAAAAAATTTAACATAAAAGTCACACTACTACACATTTACTTACTCACACTATAGACACGCTGTGTGTGTGTGTACTTGCTTTTTGTGTACTATGCTGAATCGTAAGCATGGTCGAGGAGTTGCTTTGTAGGAAAGAATTAAGAGCCGTAGTAGTGTGAGTAGACTTGCCATGCATGTTTTTGTGTTATTTGTGTGGTCGGCTCTCACTGTGAGTGCGAAGAGTTGGTAGTGGACCAATGAAAAATAAGTATTCGCACTATAGATACTCTGTTGTGTCATGCATTTTTGCTTTAGTTGTTGTTATTGTATTGATTACTGGCTACGATGCCCAGTGTCAGCTGCTCTCCTGAGAGCACGAAAAGTGGCTTTGTTGGATACATTAAACAAGCAATGTAAAATATGAGCAAATATGTAAAATTCATTGCTGATACCTACAAACAGGGTTTACAAAAATAAAATAAATGATTACTCATAAAGAGTATTAAACACCGAAGAAACTTAAAGGAAAATAGAGGAAAGGAAAAGAATTGAAAGGAAGGAAAATTAAAGGAAAGAAAAGGAAAAGGAAAGAAAGGAAAGGGAAGGGAATGGAAAGGATAGGAAAGGAAGGAAAATTAAAGGAAAGAAAGACATGGTAAGGAAATGAAAGGAAGGTGGCTAGATTAGCCACAAAATTGGCGGGTGCAACCCTACCACCAACATTCACCACATCAGACACCCACACTTACACAGTCACGCACGTATAAATTGTCAACACCGAACACACACACACTTTGTAAACAAAACACAATTCGTAAAAATCCTGAGCAATACGGTCACGTAGCACCTGAGCCTAGCGAAATATATACCATTTTTTAAACATTAAATCTGTTTATATTATTTATTTATCCGGGCAAGTTCCGAGCCGAGGTGAGTGCGAGTGAAAGTGAAGTGAAGTGCCCCTAGAAAAATATATGGTCCTACTTCGCCTAAAAGACAGGCACCTATGGAAGTAGCGAAAAATCAAAAAAAAAAAATATTGGAAAACAACAACTTAAAGAGGTACATTTACCCAAACTAAAATAACTTTCAAAGTGTAAATAAGTGGAAAATAAACAAACATAATATAGACACAAGCATACAAAACTACTAAATAAATATACAGTCCACTAAATCTAACCAAATGCGGGCGCGAACAATTAAATAACAAACTAAAACAACACAACTGCATTACAAAAAAAAAAAAAAAAAAGTTCAACTAAAAGGATAAGTACCCCTAACCCCTTAGAAGCGGTACCAGAGTAAGTTGTGTCTTACCAAATTATTTAAAATTTAAATTTGCCAGCATATTTAGTATATGCAAAAAATATTGGCCACCCAAAACCCCTAATTGTTGTACATACAAAAAACAAACAAAAATTCCATCAAAAACGGAATATTTTATAAACTGTAGTCGGTAAAAAAGCCACAAAAAGTTATACATATATACCGCCTTCCCGGTTGTATCAAAGTTCCGATCACCACTTATATATATACATATTTACATATATTTATTTAAATCATTTTCCATTTTAAGTCCGGCACAAAAAGTATATACAAAAATACTTATCTAAATTTCAAACCGCGGCTTTTCTGCTTATTTTTCAAGCACAAAAAAAAACTAACAACAAAATATATTCAAGTTTTCACTTGCAAATTTACCCGGCAATACCCCCTCTGCTTGCATTCCCCTACACATATAAGTCAAGTAGAGGCAGGATTGTAACAATAAATAAGCAAAAAATAACAAGCAAAAGAAAGTAAAACATTAAAATAACTACAAAGCTATTTTCTGCTATCCCATCATAATTATCTGTATTCTTTTTATATTCACGGGAAAAATATAGACAAACACACAAACGTGTGTTAAGCGAAAAAGCACCCAAAACATTGTACACAAACAACAAAGTTCCTTGCACTCAATTGCATTGAACTTAAAATTGCATTGGCATAAGAAAAGCAGAACACAATTTCTCATATTGGTTACTTGCATTGCTTTTGTCCACCGCTGCTATACATTTATACAAACACACAAACTTGTGTTTAGCACCCTCACAAAAAAAACTTACATACAAACGTTCATATATATACGAAAAATTTAATAACTAACCTTAGTCAAGAGGGTAACCCAACAAACTTTTGGTGCACGAAAGCATAAAATAAATTACAAATATATATTTTTATCTTTAACTTAATAAGTAAAATCTAACTCGACTTGGAAATTACAGTCGTGATTAAAATTAAAGCAGTGGTACGCATAAAAGCACGATTCACTAAAAACCATATACTAATATTTTTATTTCAAAACATCAAATCGTTAAAGACTGACAAACTACAGTCGCGCGCAAAAAATAAGCACCGGTTAATTTAAAAGCTCGGTAAATTAAAAACCAAATATATATCGACATATATAAATATACCGATAATTTTATTTATAAAAGAGGTTCACTTTCCGACTTATAATGTCAACGGACCCTAAAGCAACTCATCAATTATTAGATGTACCCAAAATGGGTGAAGAAGAAAAGCCTCAAGGCAGCCCTGCTGAAAGCACCCGTTCAAAACAGGGTGCAAAGCAAAAAAGGGGCAAAGATTTCTCAGCTGCAAAATTCATTGCAGATAGTGACAGTATTATAAGATACTGTACAAGATTTTCCTCAATCCCTATAGAGGAAAATACAGAATCGGTTCTGGAAGTGAAAGAAAAATCACTTGATAGATTTTGGACACGGCTCCAATCGGCATATGACGCAATCATCGAAACAGATGATTCAGAATTGCCCGAAAATTTTAAAAACTCGGCATATGCAAAATATGAAAACTGCTTAGACCAATATGAAGAAACTAAGGCGTTGATCGCGGATCAATTAAAACTTCCAAAGCCTGTAACTGCACCTACTCCACCCCAGCGAGTAGAGCTGCCCCAAGCAAAAATAAACGAAGCAAGTTCCGGCATATATCTCAAAGTGCCAGCCTGTGATACTGAAGTATTTCATGGGGGTTATGAACAATGGCCGTCCTTCCGGGATATGTTCTCAGCCGTGTACATAAACCACCCAAAGCTATCACAAGCGCAAAAACTATATCACTTGCGAAATAAAACAAGAGGTCAAGCAGCGGCAATAGTCAAACAGTTCGCACTTAACGATGACAATTTTAATCTGGCTTGGGAAGCGTTAAAAGCTAGGTATGAAAATGAAAGAGTCTTGGTCGATAAACAAATAACGACCTTAATGAATTTACCAAAAATTCAAAAAGAAACAAGTGAGGAATTTCTAAAATTACAGTCAACAGTTACAAACTATTTGTCGGTGCTAGCAACTCAAAATGTCCCCACTGAAAACTGGGACCCCATTCTGGTCAATATATGCGCTGCCACATTACCAGAAAAATCTTTAATTTTATGGGAGCAATCGCTCTCATCCCGTAAAAAATGCCCAACGTGGCAACAAATGAAAGATTTCCCCACTACCCAGTTCGAAATCGCAGAACGGGTAGATAATAAAGTATCAAAGCCGAAAAATATACACGAAGACCATAATAGAAGCTTCTTTAAACCCCAAGCCACTAAAAATAACTCAAATAATAAGAGCTTCAATAAGTCTCAATCGTTCACCTCTGAACAACTCAGACATATGTCATGCGAACTGTGCAGCGGAGGTCATCATTTACGATCTTGCGAGAGATTTAAAAATTTATCAATAAACGAAAGAAATAACATAGTCAGAACTAAGAAACTTTGCAACAACTGTCTGTCACCTAGCCACACGGTACAGGCATGTCCAAGTAAATACAATTGCTCATATTGCCGTAGGAGACATCATTCGATGCTCCATAATAATCACTATAATACTCCCCAAAATAATCCAAATGCCAGAAGAACCACAGGACTAGCTGCAACAGCTAGATCGGATAATCCCGAAAAAGACAATCCCGAAAGTTGTCAAGAACAACCATGCTGCTCAAACGCAGCCAGAATACAAACGCTACATTCAGAAAATGAAAGCAAAACACTATTACCGACAGCAATAGTCTCCATCGAACACCGAGGAGAACTATTTAAGCTAAGGGCCTTAATAGATCAAGGATCACAGCGATCATTTATAGCATCTAAGGTCCAAAAAAGTTTAAATCTGCCAACCAAACAAGCCAATTTCGAAATTTCAGGAATGGGCGGAAGATTTGTTCAAAACTCAAATAAAATCTGCTCCATTACCCTGGTTTCAACAAGCGCGGATCAAAGAATAGAAGCACAAGCTATCGTTCTGCCGCGACTTACCAACATGCTTCCAAGCTATAACATAAATAGCAAACACTGGCAAAAGTTTTCACATCTGAAACTAGCCGATCCCAACTGCCATACACCCGATCAAATCGACATATTATTGGGAAGCGATCTAATCCCCCAAATAGTACTTCAAGGTGTTGAGAAAATCTCCAACAACCTACTAGCCCAAAATACCATCTTTGGATGGATTTTAAGCGGGCAAGTCAAAGAGAAAATCTCCAGCTTCACAACGCAAGTGGAAGATATTTCAAATGACTATCTTAACTCACAATTGAGAAAATTCTGGGAGGTAGAAGACTTACCCCCAATCCCCGTTACTACACCTGACGACAAGTATTGTGAAGACTTCTATCAAGCCACAACTACAAGATCAGACAACGGGCGGTACGTCGTTCGACTACCATTCAAACAACAATTTCCCAACGCACTCGCCTTAGGTCACTCCCGAACCTCAGCGCTACAGCAGTTTTTAAGTATGGAACGAAACTTACTTAAAAACGGCGAACTTAAAACCTCATACGACAACGTCCTTGAGGAATACATAAAATTGGATCATATGGAACCAGTAAATTCCTATGAGAAAATAACAAAAGGCAAACACTCATCCTTTTATCTACCACACCACGCGGTTATCAAACCGGAAAAACTTACAACAAAAGTACGAGTGATATTCAATGCATCTAAATGCACGAGCTCAGGTAACTCTTTAAATGACGTGTTATACACGGGTCCAACATTACAGCCCGACTTAATGCTACTTATCCTACAGTGGCGTATGTATAAATACGTATTCAATGGTGACGTCGAAAAAATGTACAGGCAAATCCTAGTACATGAAGACGACCAAGACTATCAGCGCATTACATTCCGCAACTCACCTAGTAGTCAAATCCGCGACTACAAACTAAAAATGGTGACATTTGGCGTGAACTGCGCTCCGTTTCTAGCCATTCGAACATTACACGAACTGGCAAAAGACACTAAAGCAAAACTACCACTAGCCGCCCCGGTGCTAAGCTCTCAAACATACGTAGACGATGTACTGTCTGGAAGCCACAGCCTTCCTCTAGCGTGCGAGTCACTAGCTCAAGTTATCGAAGCCCTCGACTCAGCAGGGTTCCCATTAAAAAAGATAACTTCTAACCACCCAGGAATACTGGCAAATATAAATAAAGAAAACTTGCTAGATACCAATTTTCTAAAGTTTGAAAAGGAGAGCACCACCAAAACTCTGGGCATACAATGGAACGCAATATCAGACCAATTTTCATACACTCTTGAGTCGATATCTGCAAAATCCGCAAAAACGAAAAGACAAATCTTGTCATCTGTGGCAAAACTTTTCGACCCCGCAGGACGGCTTGCACCAATCATGATACAAGCAAAAATCCTAATTCAAGAATTATGGCTAGATGGAACTGATTGGGACGAAGTGGTTAAACCACTCCGCTTAATAGAATGGTCCCAATTTGCAAACAACTTGCACACTATATCCGAGATACAGATACCTCGGTGAATTTCTCACCCGACCATCAAGTCGAAATCCACGGCGTCTGTGATGCTTCTGAAAAAGCATACTGCGCAGCTATTTATGTGCGAACCCAGCATAATGGCAAGATTACAAGTCACCTATTAGTGGCAAAAGGCAAGGTCGCACCTCTCAAGACCGTAAGCCTCCCACGGCTCGAGCTATGCGGTGCACTCCTGCTCGCAAAACTAGCCTCAGCTCAAATCATTGACCTAGTTGGGCCAGCAACTTGGCGACACGTTCCCAGTGCTGATAACCCTGCGGATCTTGGCACAAGAGGCTGCAAACCCCTGCACCTTACAACCACCACACTATGGTGGAATGGCCCCAACTGGCTGGTAGAATCACCAGACGC
Organism: Merzomyia westermanni; assembly: GCA_949987695.1. Taxonomy (NCBI): domain Eukaryota; kingdom Metazoa; phylum Arthropoda; class Insecta; order Diptera; family Tephritidae; genus Merzomyia; species Merzomyia westermanni. Next base: position 75,838,357 of record OX465292.1, read on the forward strand.
ATGGCCAAAGTCGCCTGCAAGCAATATCATAGCCCCAGAAAGTCGAAGAATCGAAGGCTTTCATACAACACTGGAGGACACAGACATCCTCGAGCGATTTTCGTCGTTCCCCCGAGCCTTAAGAGTAATAGCGTATATGTTTCAATTTGTAAATCGCTTAAAGAATAAGGTGAAAGGAATACCCAATACGGCAAGCTATGCACTGACGCATCAGGACTTGCAACGGGCGAAAATAGCCCTAATCGAGTCCACGCAGACTCGCTATTACAGTAGTGAACGAACACTTTTAATGGCATCAAAGCCCATTGACAAAAAGAGCACACTCTTAGTACTAAACCCCTTTGTTGACTCTAAGGGACTGCTTCGTGCCAATGGAAGGCTAGCGAACTCCACTCTGAGCTACAATGAGCGGCACCCTATAATAATACCGGAAAAATCCGCATTTGCCACAATCTTTATTAGTTATCTCCACGTCTTAATGCTACACGCCGAGCACAGGCTAATGCAACAAATGATCCGACAAAAGTTTTATAATCCTCGACTTAAGCCTCTGATAAAAAAATCCATTTTTACCACCCGAACGCTGCAATTTTTCTATGCCTTTCACCATCACTGGTGAAGATTTTGCCGGACCTTTTCAGCTAAAGGCCTCGATGTTAAGGTCTTCTACCACAATGAAGGGTTACGTGGCTGTTTTTGTATGCTTTACGACAAAAGCCGTACACATGGAATTATGTTCAGATCTGACAACAGCAGCTTTTCTCGCGGCATTTGCACGCTTTGTCGGACGGCGAGGTTTTCCCTCTAAAATCATGAGCGACAATGGCAAAACCTTCATCGGGGCCCAACGGGCTACCGAAAAGGAGTTCATACAGTTCGCCAAAGAAGTCTCGCCGCATATCAAAATACGCACCTCAAGGCATTAATTGGCAATTTATCTCCCCAAGCGCCCCACACATGGGTGGCCTATGGGAATCAGCTGTGAAAAGCTTTAAATCACATTTCAAGAAAACCGCTGGCAACAATAAATTTACATTTGAAGAGTTCACTACGCTACTCATTCGAGTTGAAGCCGTTTTGAACTCACGGCCGCTATCAGCACTCTCGCAAGATCCCTCCGACTTTACAGCCCTCACCCCTGGGCATTTTCTTAGAGGAGCTCCACTTCTGGCTATACCAGAACCAAACGTGGACTCACTCTCCCTCATAAATCGATGGGAACGAATCAAAATTCTCCATCATGAATTTAGTCGCCGATTAAAGGAAGAATATCTAAAAGACCTTCACAAACGATATCGGTGGAAAAACACTCAAGAAGCACCAAAAATAGTTAATAGTTAATTCACGACGAATGTCTCCCTCCTACCGAATGGCGGCTAGCCCGCATCGAAAAGGTACATTATGGTTCCGACGGTCACATCCGAGTAGTTGACCTACGTACGCAAAACGGCAAACTAACTCGACCGCTCGTAAAACTTTGTTTTCTACCAACCGAGTCTAATACCGCTAATACCGATCGCGCAAATACTTAAAATCAATATAAAATCAAATATGAAGCAATTCATCCACTGAAGCGATGTTGCTATTCGAAATAAATACCTCACTCCTAAAGAGGTAGCTCGAAGAACTCTCCTCTCCTCGAACAAAACGGGAAATTATACCGCAAATAAAAACTGGCTACGATGCCCAGTGTCAGCTGCTCTCCTGAGAGCACGAAAAGTTGCTTTGTTGGATACATTAAACAAGCAATGTAAAATATGAGCAAATATGTAAAATTCATTGCTGATACCTACAAACAGGGTTTACAAAAATAAAATAAATGATTACTCATAAAGAGTATTAAACACCGAAGAAACTTAAAGGAAAATAGAGGAAAGGAAAAGAATTGAAAGGAAGGAAAATTAAAGGAAAGAAAAGGAAATGAAGGAAAGGGAAGGGAATGGAAAGGATAGGAAAGGAAGGAAAATTAAAGGAAAGAAAGGAATGGTAAGGGAATGAAAGGAAGGGAAGGGAAAGGGAATTAAAGGAAAGGTAAGAAAACGAAGGGGAAAGAAAGAAAATAAAAGGAAGGGAAAGGAAAAGAAGGTTGAGGAAAGTAAAAAATAAAATAAGAGAGTAAAAAAAGAAATCAAGGAAAATAAAAATATGTTAGAGGAAAGGAACGACATAGAAAGGAAGAAAAAAAGGCGGATAAAACATACCTACAGCAAAAAAATAAATAAAATTAAGTTAATTGGTTGAATTTCAACCACTGGGCAAACTCTATACTTGAAAATGTACAGGCCGTAAATCAACAAAATTGTTGGTATAAAAAAAAATCAATAACAAAACCGAGAGCACACGGTAAGGCAGTTCTGATGATAAAACAGATCTGTCAAAAATCCATCATGGTCACACTACTAACTGTCAAATGGCGGAAGTGGTTCATGCATATGGTAAAAAGAAGAAGAGAACTAGGAGTTTAGATGATGGTTAGCAATGGTTAGCTTAATGGTTAGCAATGCGTACCAAAATTTCTCTGATGAGTGAAGTCTAGCAGCTTCCGAAATGGATCTATAAGAAAAGCTATGGCAGTTGTCTCTAAACATTTTTCCTACTCTATTCAATCAAACACTTTTAATAATTAATTAAAATGATTATTAATAAATTAAAACAATAATAATTTTCATAAAAAATCAAAAAGTGAAAAATTATTATTCTTGGCCTTGAGCTCGTTTCATGAATACTTGAAAATATACAGGCCGTAAATCAACAAAATTGTTGGTATAAAAAATCAATAACAAAACCGAGAGCACACGGTAAGGCAGTTCTGATGATAAAACAGATCTGTCAAAAATCCATCATGATCACACTCCTAACTGTCAAATGGCGGAAGTGGTTCATGCATATGGTAAAAAGAAGAATAGAACTAGGAGTTTAGATGATGGTTAGCAATGGTTAGCTTAATGGTTAGCAATGCGTGCCAAAATTTCTCTGATGAGTGAAGTCTAGCAGCTTCCGAAATGGATCTATAAGAAAAGCTATGGCAGTTGTCTCTAAACATTTTTCCTACTCTATTCAATCAAAAACTTTTAAGAATTAATTAAAATGATTATTAATAAATAAAAACAAGAATAATTTCCATAAAAAATTCAAAAAGTGAAAAATTATTATTCTTGGCCTTGAGCTCGTTTCATGAATACTTGAAAATGTACAGGCCGTAAATCAACAAAATTGTTGGTATAAAAAAAATCAATAACAAAACCGAGAGCACACGGTAAGGCAGTTCTGATGATAAAACAGATCTGTCAAAAACCCATCATGGTCACACTACTAACTGTCAAATGGCGGAAGTGGTTCATGCATATGGTAAAAAGAAGAATCGAACTAGGAGTTTAGATGATGGTTAGCAATGGTTAGCAATGCGTGCCAAAATTTCTCTGATGAGTGAAGTCTAGCAGCTTCCGAAATGGATCTATAAGAAAAGCTATGGCAGTTGTCTTTAAACATTTTTCCTCTATTCAATCAAAAACTTTTAATAATTAATTAAAATGATTATTAATAAATAAAAACAATAATAATTTTCATAAAAAATTCAAAAAGTGAAAAATTATTATTCTTGGCCTTGAGCTCGTTTCATGAATACTTGAAAATGTACAGGCCGTAAATCAACAAAATTGTTGGTATAAAAAAAATCAATAACAAAACCGAGAGCACACGGTAAGGCAGTTCTGATGATAAAACAGATCTGTCAAAAATCCATCATGGTCACACTACTAACTGTCAAATGGCGGAAGTGGTTCATGCATATGGTAAAAAGAAGAATAGAACTAGGAGTTTAGATGATGGTTAGCAATGGTTAGCAATGCGTGCCAAAATTTCTCTGATGAGTGAAGTCTAGCAGCTTCCGAAATGGATCTATAAGAAAAGCTATGGCAGTTGTCTTTAAACATTTTTCCTCTATTCAATCAAAAACTTTTAATAATTAATTAAAATGATTATTAATAAATAAAAACAATAATAATTTTCAAAAAAAATTCAAAAAGTGAAAAATTATTATTCTTGGCCTTGAGCTCGTTTCATGAATACTTGAAAATGTACAGGCCGTAAATCAACAAAATTGTTGGTATAAAAAAAATCAATAACAAAACCGAGAGCACACGGTAAGGGAGTTCTGATGATAAAACAGATCTGTCAAAAATCCATCATGGTCACACTACTAACTGTCAAATGGCGGAAGTGGTTCATGCATATGGTAAAAAGAAGAATAGAACTAGGAGTTTAGATGATGGTTAGCAATGGTTAGCAATGCGTGCCAAAATTTCTCTGATGAGTGAAGTCTAGCAGCTTCCGAAATGGATCTATAAGAAAAGCTATGGCAGTTGTCTCTAAACATTTTTCCTACTCTATTCAATCAAAAACTTTTAATAATTAATTAAAATGATTATTAATAAATAAAAACAATAATAATTTCCATAAAAAATTCAAAAAGTGAAAAATTATTATTCTTGGCCTTGAGCTCGTTTCATGAATACTTGAAAATGTACAGGCCGTAAATCAACAAAATTGTTGGTATAAAAAAAATCAATAACAAAACCGAGAGCACACGGTAAGGCAGTTCTGATGATAAAACAGATCTGTCAAAAATCCATCATGGTCACACTACTAACTGTCAAATGGCGGAAGTGGTTCATGCATATGGTAAAAAGAAGAATAGAACTAGGAGTTTAGATGATGGTTAGCAATGGTTAGCAATGCGTGCCAAAATTTCTCTGATGAGTGAAGTCTAGCAGCTTCCGAAATGGATCTATAAGAAAAGCTATGGCAGTTGTCTTTAAACATTTTTCCTCTATTCAATCAAAAACTTTTAATAATTAATTAAAATGATTATTAATAAATAAAAACAATAATAATTTTCAAAAAAAATTATAAAAGTGAAAAATTATTATTCTTGGCCTTGAGCTCGTTTCATGAATACTTGAAAATGTACAGGCCGTAAATCAACAAAATTGTTGGTATAAAAAATCGATAACAAAACCGAGAGCACACGGTAAGGCAGGTGTTTGTACAATATGGGTATAAAATGAAAGGTTTTAAAGAGGGTTTTAACGAGGAATGGTTGTTAGTCCCGTATGATACCCCATTTTCGATATATTGGTCAAAATGTGGACCAGATATGGACTTAGAAGGTACAATATGAGTATCAAATGAAAGGTGATTATTAGGGGTTTAACCAGGATGGTTCTTAGTCTCATGTGATCAAAATAATGGATATGGATAAGCAATAGCAAGCAGAACAATGTATACAGGGCCCTCTAGCTTACTCATGTAAGCGAAATAACTATTTTTAATCAAAAGTATTTAAAATAAAGAGTAAATAATCAATTCAATATTTGGTTTCTTTTTATTACCATGTTCTGTTTATAATCTTAAAACTCTTGTAGGCGATGATATGGCTCAGAGCGGTCATATTTTTCGCGCTTATGGTATGTAACAAAAGTTAAGTTTTTTTTCTAAGTTGTTTTCAAAAATTCTTTAAGAGAGTTTCTTAGTTCAAATGCTTGTGAGGAAGAACGGTTCACAACTCCCTGTTGGAAGGATTCTAATGGATTTACTTCTGTCCAGAAATATCTCTGTTGTGTTTAGTTCGATCCACCAACTCCAGCGTAAAGTAATTTCTGTCATTTTGTAACATGAGAAAGTTGTGTAGAACAACTGTGGCTAAAACAATTTTGTCGGCATTCTTTGGACAAGCAGATATTGTTGTGAGTAATATTCGCCAACGATTTGCAAGGATGCCGAATGTATTCTCAATATGTACCCGAGCCTTAGACAATACAATATTGTACTTTTTTATCGTGAGTCAAATGTATACCCGGAAAGGGACGCATCAAATTTGTCTTAAGGGGGAAGGCATTATCACCAACAAAATAATATGGGAATCGGCAAATTAGCATAGTGAGGCAATGTTCCATTCAATATTTTTTTTCCAAAAGAACTCCTAGCGTAGACTCCGCCATCACTCTGGCTTCCTTAAGCACCAATGTGTATGTAATTTGCGTCAAATTAACACGATGCTATGAGTCTTCTTATAGTTAAAATACAGGGCCCCACTGTTTGATGGACGGACAATATTGATGTGTTTACCATCAAGAGCTCCTATACAATTCGGCATTCCAGTCTTAACAAAAAATTTGTCAGCAATTGATACGAGTTCTGCTTGTTTTGGAGGAGATAAGTACACAACATGAAGCTCCTCACAAATGGCATCGCATGTTTCGTATATAATTTTCTTTACCGTTGATACACCCATCTTAAATGTCCAAGCAAGTACGCTATAATTACATCCTTGAGCTAAGAACCTAAAATTTTATAAGAAAATGAATTCACAAATATATAAAAGCATATTTTGGCGTTTTCTCAGCACAATCAACTTCTTCTTCTTTAAATGGTCATCTAACCGCCTGGGCGATTTTGACCGTCCAACATAGCTCGCCAGTCGTTTCTTCGTTGCGCCAACTGGCGCCAATTGGAAACACCGCGGGATCGCAAATCGGTCTCCACTTGGTCCTTCCATCGGAGTGGTGGTCTCCCTCTTCCTCTGCTTCCACCGGCGGGTGCCGATAAGAATACCTTCTGGGCTGGAGCATCTTCGCTCATTCGCACTACGTGGCCTAGCCAGCGAAGCCGCTGTGTTTTAATTCGCTGAACTATGTCGGCGTCTGCGTAAAGTTCATACAGCTCATCATTAAATCTTCTTCGGTACTCGCCGTCGCCAACGCGTAGAGGTCCACAAATCTTTCGAAGAACCTTTCTCTCGAATACTCCCAGAGCCGCCTCATCAGATGTTGTTAGTGTCCACGCTTCTGCACCATATAGCAGGACGGGTGCGATGAGTGACTTGTAGAGTGTTATTTTCGTTCGTCGAGAGAGGACTTTACTTTTCAATTGCCTACTGAGTCCGAAGTAGCATTTGTTTGCAAGAGTGATTCTTCGTCGGATTTCTAGGCTAACATTATTGTTGGTATTAATGCTGGTTCCCAGGTAAACGAAGTCCTTTACTATTTCGAAATTATTGCTGCCAACAGTGGCTTGGTTGCCAAGGCGCGAATGCGCTGACTCTTTGCATGATGACAGAAGGTACTTCGTTTTGCCCTCGTTCACCACCAATCCCATTTTCTCCGCTTCTTTTTCTAATTTGGAGTAAGCAGAAGTTACGGCGCGGTTGTTAAGGCCAATGATATCAATATCGTCAGCATATGCCAACAGTTGGGCGGTTCTATAAAATATTGTTCCAGCGCGGTTAAGTTCTGCAGCTTGTATTATTTTCTCCAGCATTAAATTAAAGAAATCGCACGATAGGGGGTCACCCTGTCTGAAACCTCGTTTAGTTTCGAACGGCTCGGAGAGGTACTTCCCAATTCTGACCGAGCTGGGGGTGTTGCTCAAGGTCATTTTGCATAGCCGTATAAGTTTTGCGGGGAAACCAAATTCAGACATAGCGGCATATAGGCAGCTCCTTTTCGTGCTATCGAAAGCGGCTTTAAAATCAACAAAGAGATGATGCGTGTCGATTCTTTTTTCACGGGTTTTTTCCAAGATTTGGCGTATTGTACAATCAACTTACATTATTGTTATAGCCAAACGCGTCTCTGGACATATTGCTTTTCTGTTTGAGAAGCGGCGGAACCTTTCCCTAAGTAGCGTTAATAACAAATTAAACTTTTCAATGCTCATCCTCGTTGGAAGTATATCTTAAAGAATCCTTCTTCTTCTCGCGTCAGGTTTACAGGGCGAACCCACCATCGTCTGTTGCTACTCATCCCAAACATTTCGTTTGCTAAATAAGTTATATGGGATATATTAGAAATATTTACCACAAAATTGCAGATAGTTTGCCCTATATCTTGCATTTTATACTTTTGTGCCGGCTCGCTGTTTACTTTAAGAATAATTTGTACAAATGCATCAGCTGTGCGTGACAACGTTGACCCTGCTGCTGTCGCTTCCAACGTAGTCAAGTAGCCGATGCTTGACTACAATCATCGTCAGTTTGTTAAACTGTCGTTGTGGTCTGTAGCCGCCGTCTTGAATGTGGTCAGGCTATATTACATTAGGGACGGTAGCAATTTTTAATATGTTTATATAAATGAGTTCAAGGTAAGTATGAGTATAAAGGTAAGTATGAGTATAAAGGTAAGTATAAGTATAAAGGTAAGTATGAGTATAAAGATAAGTATGAGTATAAAGGTAAGTATGAGTACAAAGTTCGTTCTTTTCCATATGTAATCTCCTGTTGCGAGGGAGAACGAGCTGAGGAGATCGGTAGTTTTTCGCTTTGTGGATGAAACGATACACGTCCGAAATGACGGGAAGGAGCTCTGGGGAGCGAGAAGAAGTGCTCCAATGGATCCAGGGTATCCACCGTAGGCAATGCTTCAATGCGCTTCTGTTCTGGCGGGCTCTGGTTTTGAGGCACCGTTTTGGGTCAAAAAGTGGGAAATTTAGAGACCCACTCTGGGCACTTTCACCACAGGGGGGGATTCGGCTAAATCTTGGGGTCTACATCCACGGGTACCAAGATCTGATGGGTTGTCGCCACTTGTCACATAGTGCCAGGAAGCTTTGCGTCATTTATTTCATTTGCAATTGCATGCAATTCGGAATCAGCTTATGAAATATTCCAAAGATATAGTTTTTTTTTCAATCCCCAATCGGGGTTTTTCATCAAAGGTTGGCCCCTATGCAACATGTTCTCCGTACCCCCCGTTCTACTCTCTGAACCAATAATAAAATAATATACAAACATTAACTTAAAAAAACTACTCGCCCTCCATAAGGCTTAGACAGTAATTTGCTGGCCAAATGAAAATTATGGGAGTCAGAGAGGGGAGGAGTGGAAATTTTAAAATTTAGAATCGTGAATATATCTCAAAATAATAAGCCGATTTTGAAATTAGTGACATCATTGTACAGGTAATTAAAACCTCTTTCATTCGATATGCATATTAGTATACCTTTAGATGTAATGAAAATATAAGCGCTTTTGATTAACTTGCCTTTTGTGCCTTCTTCTATACACTTCATTCCACTATGCAGGCGATTGTAGATTGTTCTGAACAGCGAGAGCGGGGAGTTAGTTATTATCACTTCAGTAGGACTTGCAGTAGACGCGACTTTGGACTCCACCTCAGCACAGGCAACGGCAGAGTATGGACGAGATCTATTAGCTGATTCAATCACAACAGCTGAGTGCACATGTACAGGAATTGATTTGAGTCGATTAAATCAAAAGCAGCCGATGATCGCATATCATACGCTCTTACTGCAGTAGAACAAAGCATGCTTTTCACTCTTAGAGGCGTGATCGAGTTTCGGTAAATGCGTACACACACAGTTGTTGTATTTCCTTAATATTTCAAATTCAGTCAAAAGCGAAGAAATTGGCAATTGTAGCTCATTGCTACTCTGAGAGCGAGCTTCAGCGATTGATGATTTTAATTGATCGCTAAGTACTTGAATTTATTCATTTAAGGCCACCTGTAGAAAATTAGCTTGTTGAGAAGAATGTTGTTTCACAAAAGTGAAAAGCTGAGTATTTTTCCCATGTAAGCTCGCATCGATGATAGATAATTGAGCGGGGAGCTGCAAAGGCAAAGCTACTAATAGTGGAATCACACAAGTTTATTACGGGAAGGGAGTTTCGACGCGCAACAACACATGCACTATATCTTAAAATCTTTTCCCGTTTTGAACAAAAATTCAAGATCAGCCGGGCGAACTTTTACGCACTCCAAATTAAAGAGCTCATTGTACTTTACTCAGTGCACTTTAGGACTAAATCACTCAACTTTGTGTTGACAAAAGCAAGGCATTTTAAATAGTCAGTATTACTTGTGTGCACATTCAAGCAGAAATGCGCATATGTAACTTATGCAGATTCATAGTCTCACACACATACATTTGTTTATAGACTGAAATCCCTAATTATTTTGTATTACATTTAACGAGTCCATATACAATTTGAAAGAAAATGGAAAACATTTAACCTAGAGCAATTAAAAACAAGTCAGATTGCAACGATTGTATACGTAGCGCGGAGAGCTCGAACCATACCGCTAAACGTTAAATACTTTGCCGATTCGAGACGGCTACACAGAGCTGTTGCTACATTTATCTTATACATTGCCAAACTAGGGCTATAAATCACGGCTACAGCAAGCCGAACAAAAGTACTCTTGATATGATTCATGAAGCAGAAAATGTTCTCATCAATCAAACAAAGTAGATTGTCTGGGCTAAACGCTTACCTAGAAATAAAAAAGGAAGAGCGAGTTCTATCGACTGCCATATGAATGATATAGTAATGCCGCGAGAGAGTTATACGACATTCCTCATCGTAAGAGCCTATCACGAAAAATGTCACCTCAGAGATTGGCTAGCTTCGCCAAGCCATTCATATATATCGGCGTAGGTTATTTCGGGCCAATTCTCGTGAACGTCGACAAACACAAGGAGAAGAGATGGGTCGTGCTTTTTACGTGCTTGAGGCTTCGTGCGGTATATTTTGAGATAGCCTACAGTTATGATACTAGTTCGTGCATCATGAGTATACACAACTTCGTGGCAAGGCGAGGTACTGGAGCTATAATCCGGCAATGGTGCCTACTTTTGAGCAACCGAAAAGCTTGTTCGTGATCAGATTGTCAAAATCGATATCTACAAAATAACTATTAAATACGCCCGCATCAAATGGCACCTTAACCCGCCAAGCGCCTCACATATGGGAGGGATATGGAAACGCCTAGTTCGATCAGCGGAAACCACTTTACGAGGCATATGTCTAGCTTACTCCTTAAACTACGAGAGTCTTCGTAACCCATTAATGGAAGTAGACTTCATCATCAATTCTCGGCCGCTCACTTTCGTAAGCCTCGATTGAACTGATGACATCGCCCTGATCCCCAATCTACTACTTCAGGCAGTGGACGGATACAAGCCTGCTTGTGATGATGATATGAACATTAGGCAGCGCTGGGTGAAAGAATTTACCCCAGTGCATACGAGACGAGTTAAATGGTTCCAAAAATCACCATTGGCTGTGGCCGACATAGTAATCATGGTGCATGCAAGCTTGCCACGGAATATAAGGCCTAAAGGCCAAGTAGTCAGCACGGTGGTAGCTAAAGATAGTAAAATTAGAAGAGCGACCATGAAGACCCATCTGGGAGTAATGAAACAACCAGCGACGAAGGTGGCTAAACTGGATGTCGGCTCTGAATATGGTGGTTAATAATCCGGTAATTATTTACGAAGGGGGGGGGATGTTGAAGTCAAAATCAGGTCCTTCGATTACGATGGCAACCGCGGGCATATGATTGTATTTCTTTTGGCAGCTATACTTCTCGTCATTCAGACATTTACAATTGCTAATACATACACACATTCCCGACGCACTTGATTGAGAGAAGGAAGAAGATAAAATGCTGCTCGCGCTTTTTCCCAATTCAATATTATTCATACAAGACAACTGGTCCTTCATCGCCATTATTTCACTCCAGCACCATCATTGCGAGCCAGCCAACACACATACAGTCCTCTATTAATCAATAAGAATTTTGTTATATTTTGAATAGGCACCATCATTCAACACCAGCAGACATTGATTTGCAACAGCAGCAACGTCGGCAATCATAGAAACCTGCACTTTAAACAACTATAAAAATAAATAAAACAAAAGGTACGTGGTTATTTTTCAGTGGTGTAAATTTTAATTCAGTGTTAGTAGAAATAAATAAAAAGTTTACTTGAAAAGTGTGAGTGATTTAGTAATATTTAAAAACAACAACAAAGTGAATTACAGTGTCAGTAAAAATAGGTATCAGGTATTGCGAACCACCTGACACAGCTTAAGGGTCTTCAGTGTTTTTCACACACACCATATTTTTAAAATCACTGTTGTTGAAATTAAATTTAAAGGTTGCAGGCACTTTCTTTCGGGAATTTATTAATTCCACATTTTTTTGCGTTACTTGCACTTTTTGATCTACCAGTCCAACATAACAACACTGCACTGTGATTATGATATCACTTCTTTTGCATCTATCATTTAAGTCAAACCACGTCAACTGTGTTAACGGATTTTTCCCTGATTTTTCGGGTACTAATAAAAACCATAAAAATTTGTAGCTAAGGACTAAACAACAAAACACTTGAACCTTTTTCGAAAACCCGTATTGTTTTTATTATCTATTTATATAAAAGAAAGTGACGTTAGTACAAACGCGTATAACTCAAGAACGCCTGTACCGATTTGGATGATTGACACCAATTCAGATTGTTCTCTGGCCAGAATAGGAGGATATCCAATAAAATTCCTAAAAAATCCCTAAAAAAAAAATTTTTTTTCCTATACATTTTGTATGGTGAGAATTTTTATGATATTTTTTTGGTAGAAAAGCTCAATAAAAGCTCTGTGGATTATAATAAAATATCGAACAAAGACTCTCTATGTGCGCGATATGGTTATTTCCTTATACATTTTATATAAAGCGGTCTTGATCATCAATGACGTTTATGTTTGCTGTACGTTGTGACGAGTTATCCAGCAACGAATCTATTCTCAATTTTTAAGTATTCTCGCTAAATGGACCAAATGTGTCTTGCAAAAAGTATCAGCTTACAAAGAAATTAAATGAAATTTCGCTCTATCAATACATCGCGAACGCCAATCTACCACGAAAAAAGTTTGTAAAAATTAATTGCATTGCGAACGCATTGTAACTTCATGTATTGCCAATAGATGGCGGTGTGTGTATCAACTTATGACAGCTTTTGACAGTTATTCAATTTTAATGAGTACATTATTTTCAAACGATTATTTGTGAAATTTTCAAACGACTTTTTGTAAATATTGCCATTGAAAAGTTATTTCACAAATTTTGGTTAAGTCTGGTGAAGTGGAAATTGTGAATAGTTACATGTTATATTTATGTGATTCCAAGTGCTAATTTCGGACTGTGCAATTAATTTTTCTGCGAATAAAATTGAATTCTCTGTTCATTCTACTCTGTTAATTAATTTTGTTGTGGAATTACATTTTAAAACGGTAAGTTGACATCGAAGATGTTTATTTTGTGAGGATTTGACATTTGTTCATTTATCAGTGTATTTCAAAATGCCGCGAGTCAGAAGATCAAATCTTTCGCGTCAAACCCGCAATGCAAGTAGACTTCGCTATATCGTCAACCAATTGAATACGAACGAACAACAAATCGTAAGAGCAGAGCGCCGTGTTAATATAGCCCAACATCGTGCATCACAAACGCAAAGAGAAAGACAGATGGTAAGTGAGACGGGTCAGCTAACAATGAGAAATCGACGAACATATCAACCAACACAACAACGTGAAAATCGAAGTCAGCGATTAAGAATAAGTGCTTCAAGTGTTGATTTGGATAGAGTAGCGTTTCATTACGATTGCACAATTGACTACAGCTCGCTTACTTCCGTTCAAATTAGACCGATGGAGGTTTTGTGTAGCCATTGCAGTGCATTGAAGTTCGCTGGAGAAACACCTGGGTTATGTTGTCTCAGTGGCAAGGTTAAATTACCACTATTACCCTTGCCGCCAGAGCCATAGCATTCCCTGCTTCGTGGTGAAACACTGGAATCACGTAATTTTCTTTCAAACATTCAGAAACATAACGGACGCTTTCTAATGACTTCATTTGGATAAAATATTATTGATGAACCTGGATTCAATCCGACGTTCAAGATGATAAAAGATTCAAAATATTATTACAAAAATGTAGATTAAATAAATGAAAGGATATATTTTGTTATAACTTCCTCATCGACTTCACAGATCCAAGGCCAAATTCACCATCGAATTGGGGCATTACTCCCCCTTGAAGATGCACAACATAAATTCCTACAAATATATTTCATGGGCAATGTGGAAAATCAGCTTGATCAGCGTCAAATAATCAATCCTGCAATGAGAAGAGGAATTCTTGGAGAACTGCAAAGCAGGCTACCTACGGAGGAGTACATTCATTTACGGGATGCAATTCCCACCGAAGGAAATGCAGCTAAATACCGGTCGGTTGACAATTTTACCGGCGACGTTCGTTGGGAGCCCACGTCATATGCATGAATATGCGCAAGATGCAATGAAACATGTACGTCATTATGGTCGTCGAGACCTGTTCATCACCTTCACGTGCAATCCAAAATGGACAGAAATTGTTCAACTGTTGCTTCCTGGTCAAACATCAAGTGATCGCCACGATCAGGTCGCTGATGGACCATATTGTTAAGCATCGTGTCTTTGGGCATATTCGATGTTGGATGTATTCGATTGAATGGCAGAAAACAGGCTTGCCGAATGCGCACATTCTCATTTGGTTAGTCGAAAAATTGCAACCTGACCAAATTGATGACATCATATGTGCCGAGATTCCTGATCCCGTCACGCGCTATCAAGTTGGTCGATACCTAAGTTGCAATGAGGCGATTTGGCGTATATTCTCATTTCCCATTCACGAACGCTATACGACTGTTACACATTTAGCAGTCCATCTGGAAAACGGCCAAAGAGTTTATTTTAATGCAGCCAATGTCGCACAACGTATTCAAAACCTACCAGCGACAACATTGACCAGTTTCTTCTCGATTTTCCAAAGTGATTCCTTTGCACGTACGCTACTTTACATGGAGATGCCGCGTTATTACACTAGCAATTCTTCATCGAAGAAATTTCAACGTAGAAAGCAAGGCGATATAATACCAAGTCATCCGGATGTGCGTTCTACTGAAGCTCTTGGCCGCATTTATACAGGGCATCCGAATAATGATGAATGCTCTTACTTGCGACTATTGTTGGTGAATGTTCGTGGGCCGACATCACTTGAATCACTTCGAACTGCCAATGGTATAGTATTGCCTACATTTCGTGCTGCATTCCAGGAGCTCAATTTGCTTGAAAACGATGCCCATTGGGACACGACTATCGCCGAAGCAACTATATCCGCATCTTCAATATAGTTACGCACATTGTTTGCCATTATTATTTCCACGTGTTTTCCATCGAATCCACCTGAATTGTGGGACAAATACAAGGATGACATGTCAGAAGACATTTTGCATCGTGCTCGAGTCCATTCAATGAATCCCAACCTTGAGATGAATGAAGAGATGCACAACCAGGCTTCGGTTTTGGTAGAAGACATGTGTTACCTTATGTGCGGCAAACTATTAGTCAGGCTAGGAATGCCATCACCAAATCGTGGAATAAACGATGCTTTC
Source organism: Merzomyia westermanni (assembly GCA_949987695.1). Taxonomy (NCBI): domain Eukaryota; kingdom Metazoa; phylum Arthropoda; class Insecta; order Diptera; family Tephritidae; genus Merzomyia; species Merzomyia westermanni. Next base: position 75,853,645 of record OX465292.1, read on the forward strand.
GAACGAGAATTGCATCGTGAACGTGAATACGACACAAATGCATTAAGCCAGTTGGTTAGAACGAATGTGCCTGTGTTGAATCCCCAACAGAAAGAAGTGTACGATACGGTGATGAAGGCAATTGATGGCATATTTTTCCTTGATGCGCCTGGTGGCACTGGCAAGACATTCCTTATACCACTTATTTTGGCTGCAGTTCGTGCAAGAACGGAAATTCCGGTAGCAGTGGCTTCTTCTGGAATAGCCGCTACTCTGCTGGAAGGTTGCCGAACCGCTCATTTGGCATTAAAATTGCCATTAAACCTTCAAGCGGTTGCAGAACCAACCTGTAACATCGCGAAACAGTCAGCAATGGCCAAAGTTTTGGTAAGGAGCAAAATAATTATTTGGGACGAATGCACCATGTCACATAAACAGGCGTTAGAAGCCCTGAATCGCACCATTAAGGATCTGCGTGATGACGCAAGACATTTTGGGGGTGCATTGATTTTGCTCTCCGGCGATTTCCGACAAACACTACCGGTAATACCACGATCGACCGCTGCCGATGAAATCAATGCTTGCCTCAAGTCTTCGACATTGTGGCCTTACGTGAAGAAACTGCAGCTGACAACCAACATGCGAGTTGCATTACTAAGCGATCCATCTGCAGAAGCGTTCTCCAACCAATTGCTAACTATCGGCAATGGTCGTGTTCCAGTAGACGCATCAAATGGATTGATTTCCTTTCCACCAAACTTTTGTAATTTCGTCTCAACGAAAGAGGAGCTGATAAGCAAAGTTTTTCCGAACATAGTTGCCAACCATACCAATTACGATTGGTTGGGTGAAAGAGCAATTTTGGCAGCAAAAAACAAAGACGTGGATCAATTAAATTGCAAAATTCAAGAAGAAATCGTTGGTTCACTGCATTCCTACAAATCTATCGATTAGGTAACCAATGAAGACGAAGCAACAAACTACCCAACGGAGTTTTTAAATTCATTGGATGTGCCTGGATTGCCACCGCACAATTTACAAGTAAAAGTTGGTTCAGTCGTCATCATGCTTCGCAATTTGAATCAACCAAAACTATGCAACGGTACCCGTTTAGCAGTCACCAAACTCATGGGCAATGTGATTCACGCAAGGGTATTAAAAGGGAAATTCAGAGGTAAGGAAGTCCTCATTCCGAGAATTCCAATGATCCCAGCCGATATGCCATTTGAGTTTAAACGAATCCAGTTTCCGATCCGTCTCGCATTTGCCATGACGATAAATAAGTCACAAGGCCAATCATTCAGTGTTTGTGGCGTGAACCTGGAAAGTGAATGTTTTTCACACGGTCAACTGTATGTCGCATGTTCCCGTGTAGGAGTTCATCATTCTCGCACCTGACAACAAAACGAAAAATATAGTTTATCACCGAGTGCTCCAATAAAAGGAAATACAATAAAAATGGACACAACCGCAACCCATCCAGTAAGTATTTCCACAAATGACCACAGATTTTATGAAATCTGAAAAAACTGCCGACACTGTTAATTTAAATATTAAATTTTTATTTGTTTTGAGCATTCAGTTAATGAATAAAAAAAGGGAATGAGTTCTTATATTGTTAAAAAATAAATAACGGATTAACAAACTATAAGTTACAGAAAGTTTGATTTCAAAGACATAATTTAACGGAGGGGCAACGCTAGTTTACAATAATAAAGAACTGAACTACGTCATGTGCGGCTCGACAATAAATGCGGTACCAACTGTCCGAGTTAATATTAAAAATTTTATCTTTTGGGAACACAAAAATAAGCCTTGGAAGATAATTGTGTGATATTTTCACTGCAATAGTAGACCTAGAAATATTTACAAAATTAATTTGTTTAAATAATTGTTATTAAAACCAAGCTAATTTGCAAATATTAATTTAAAAATACATTTATTGTGAAGAGAGAAAATGTCGCCAGCATATGTCAAACGAGTCGTGAGTTATCAATTTTTCTTCGAAATGTTTCAAAATTCTTTATTATTGAAAATAATGAAAACTTCTAAAAAAGGTCAAAATGTTTTTTCGTTTCGTCCTTAGCTAAAATTTTTTATGGTTTTGATTAGTATCCGAAAAGTTTGGTAAAAATCCATTAAGACAGTTGACGTGGTTTTACTTTTTATTAAATTTGATAGTTCTTTCTACACTAATTTGAAAACAAAAAATAATAGCTGGAGATGGAACATATTTCCCTCAGCTTAAAGCATTTTAATTTTGCGTTATTTTTTTTTTTTAATTTACACAAATATACTTACACGTACATATTTCTGTTTCGTTGGCGAGCAATATATTTACACGTACGATATATAAACGTTTGCGTTATTGGTGCTTTTTTGAGAACTCCTTGGTTTTCACAATCATATTGGGCTACTTTGTACAGATTTGACTCCATTCAAATTGATTTTTTAGAAAAGAAGGCAGTTTTTCTTCATATAGTTTTTTCGTTTACAAAGTACCATGACTATAAACTAGCTCAAAGCCAATAATAATAATTTTTCTTTTTTATTTATGAAAATTATTATAATTTTCTTTTCTTTTTTAATAATTGTTTTTTATTAATTTGTTAATTGATATTAGAGGAACAGTTACAACGATATGCACAGCGATGGTATGGGATGACATGTTTCGAAGTACCCAACTTCTCATCAGACCCCTTTTTGGACACTGGGATACGAACCCAAGTCTCTGCACCAAAGCCGCTGTTAGAGTACTCTAACAACTAAGCTATGATGCCCTGTAGCGTCACGATGCATTTTTCCTCTAATGTGCCTTTTGCTTATTCCTTTTATACATTCTTTGGCACATATATTTTATATGTCAACTCAAGGAAAGTGGAATATTTTTAGGCGCGTTCATAGAACAGATTTTAGATACAGAAGGGCTTTTTGCATATCAACATTTCCGTGTTATTTGTTATGCACCCGCACTGTATTTGTATCAATTAAAGTTATGGTGATTGTTGTTGGAGCAAAGCTCGATTTTTTTTTTTTTTTATGTGTGTTTGTTAATTGATATTAGAGGAAAAGTTACACTGGGATACGAACCAAGAGTACTCTAACAACTAAGCTATGATGCCCTGTAGCGTCACGCTGCATTTTTCCTCTAATGTGCCTTTTGCTTATTCCTTTTATACATTCTTTGGTACATATATTTTATATGTCAACTCAAGGAAAGTGGAATATTTTTAGGCGCGTTCATAGAACAGATTTTAGATACAGAAGGGCTTTTTGCATATCAACACTTCCGTGTTATTTGCTATGCACCCGCACTGTACCTGTATCAATTAAAGTTATGGTGATTGTTGTTGGAGCAAAGCTCGAATTTTTTTTTTTTTTATGTTTGTTTGTTAATTGATATTAGAGGAAAAGTTACAACGATATGCACAGTGATGGTATGGGATGACATGTTTCGAAGTGCCCAACTTCTCATCAGACCCCTTTTCGGACACTGGGATACGAACCCAAGTGTCTGCACCAAAGCCGCTGTTAGAATACTCTAACAACTAAGCTCTAACTATATGTCAACTCAAGGAAGGTGGAATATTTTTAGGCGCGTTCATAGAACAGATTTTAGATACAGAAGGGCTTTTTGCATATCAACACTTCCGTGTTAGTTGTTATGCACCCGCACTGTACCTGTATCAATTATAGTTATGGTGAAAAATATTCCACTTTCCTTGAGTTGACATATAAAATATATGTACCAAAGAATGTATAAAAGGAATAAGCAAATGGCACATTAGATGAAAAATGCATCGTGACGCTACAGGGCATCATAGCTTAGTTGTTAGAGTACTCTAACAGCGGCTTTGGTGCAGACACTTGGGTTCGTATCCCAGTGCCCGAAAAGGGGTCTGATGAGAAGTTGGGCACTTCGAAAGATGTCATCCCATACCATCGCTGTGCATATCGTTGTAACTTTTCCTCTAATATCAATTAGCAAACAAACATAAAAAAAAAAAATTCGAGCTTTGCTCCAACAACAAGCTCTGTTTTTTATTAATAATTAAAAGTTTTTATTAGAAAGAGTAGGAAAATTTTTAGAAACAACCACCATAGCTTTTCTTATAGATCCATTTCGGAAGCTGCTAAGCTTCTTAATCAGAGAAATTTTGGCACGCTGTGCTAACCATTCACGTTTACCATAACACTGAGCATGCACCGCCATCTGGCGGCATGTTCATCCTCATGATGCATTTTTTTTTAGTTTGTGTAAACTTCTTCATTTTGTACACAGTCCGATATTCGTTCTCATCCGCTATGTTTATTTTTTATACCAACAATTCAATTGAATTGAGTTGTCGTTTTTACGGCCTGTACATTTGCAAAGTACCATGACTTAAAACGAGCTCAAGGCCAATAATAATAATTTTTCTTTTTTATTTATGAAAATTATTATTGTTTTTATTTTTTAATAATTATTTTTAATTAAATTTAAAATCTTTTATTAGAATAGAATAGGAAAATTTTAGAGACAACAGCCATAGCTTTTCTAATAGATCCATTTCGGAAGCTGCTAAGCTTCTTCATCAGAGAAATTTTGGCACGATGTGCTAACCATTAAGCTAACAGAGCGCTGGTTTTTGTGTCAGATAAAATCCTAGTTCTATTCACATTTACCATAACACTGAACATGCACTGCCATCTGGCGCTATGATCATCTTCAAACTTTTTCATTTTATACACAGTCCGATATTCGTGCTCATCGGTTTTGTTTATAGTGTATACCAACAATTCAAAGGAATTCGCTTTATGCTGGCTCATCACTATGTGATTACGACGTTATTGTGTTGGTGGAGACTCGGCTCAATGCTAACTTTTGCAGTGAAGAATTTTTTAACAGGAAACTCTATTCTGTGTTCCGGAGAGATAGAGATAGTGTTGCGACGAATACTACTCGTGGGGGTGGTGTATTAATCGCCGTAAAAACTGGTCTACGCGCAGTTGAAGTAACTCTGGGAAACACTGCTTCTTGCATTGAACAACTATGCGCTTCAATTTCGAGTGCGAATGATTTGCTCTTTGTATGTGTATCTTATATACCTCCTAACAGTGCTGATGACTTATATTTTGATCACATTGATAATATTCTGAATTTAAATCTTCCGAATGAAAATGCCCAACTATGTGTACTTGGAGATTTTAACTTAAATAAAATCTCGTGGTCAACTCTGAATAACGATGATATGCTTATTCCTGGTAATGTAAATTCCTCTTGTGAAATTTGTGTAATTGACGGGCTATTTAGTTTGCAATTAAGGCAAATTAATCACTTTGTTAATGAGCCTAGCAGCATTTTAGACCTTATCTTCATTAGTCCTGACTTAAAATTCCAACTAAGTAAGTCAGTGGATCCTTTATCTATTTCTGATAAACACCACATTCCACTTTTGCTTGAATTTGAATTTTTTAAATATTCTGGTTATCGTGATACAACAAAGAAATTTAACTACTTGTGTTGTAATTTTGATCGCGTTAACAACCTTATTTTAGCCGAGGATTGGATTACCTTATTCGCTGATCGGAGTCTTACTGAATGCTTTGACATTTTTAAAGATAAAATTTCCGAAATATCGTTGGAAAACATTCCATGTCTATCTCGGGGGGCTTATAAACTTCCCTGGTATAATAGAGACTTAAAAAAACTTAAGAATCTCCGCAATAAATCCCATAGGATTTATAAACGTTCTGGGAGTTTGCAGCATAAGCTAATTTATGAGAAATATTTGAAAGAGTTTAACTGTTTAAACAAATTTCTTTATAAAAATTATTTGTTAAGATTTGAAACTAATATTAAATCCAACCCCAAGGCATTTTGGAGTTTTGTGAACTCAAAACGGTCTTCTTCCATTATTCCGGCTTCAATGTTATACAATGGTAAGAGCGCGAACACAGCTTTTGAAACTGCTAACTTATTTGCGGACTTTTTTAAGTCTAATTTTGTTGAAGACTGCGCGACGAGTGAAATCTCTAGTTTTGGACCATTGGCGTCTTCGCTCGATTTTGGCTCTGTAGTTTTAACTGAAGAAGACATTTTGGACGCAATAAGTGCCATAAAATGTTCCAAGCAAGTAGATGTTCATCAAATTTCATCACTCTTTCTCAAGAAATGCAGCTCATCCATTGTTAAACCGCTTCTTCTTCTTTTTAATCTGTTACTGAGGATTGGTTGTTTTTTGGATGATTGGAAGATTACCTCTGTTACTCCAATTTTCAAATCTGGGAGAAAAAACGAGGCCTCAAACTACCGACCAATTTCTAAAATAGCTAATATTGCCAAACTGTTTGAAAAAATCATCAGTACTAAACTTTCTTTTGCTATTAAGCCATATATATCATTATCTCAACATGGTTTTATACCAGGTCGATCTACGGTTACTAACTTGGCTGTCTTCTCAAATTATTGCATTTCAGCATTTAAGGATGGCTTCCAGATAGATACCATCTATACCGATTTATCTAAAGCATTTGACAGAGTGTCTCACACTCTCCTAATCCACAAATGAGAGAGATTCGGATTTCACTCATCGTTCTTGTGCTGGGTCAAATCTTATTTGATAAATAGAATTAACTACGTTGTTGTTGATGATGTACAATCTTCTTTATATAGAGCAACCTCAGGGGTTCCACAAGGAAGTATCTTGGGTCCTTTATTTTTTGTAATTTTTATCAACGACTGCACTGAGTGCTTTCAAATATGTGAGCATCTACTTTATGCTGATGACTTAAAGGTTTTTAAAAAGATACAGACCCAGTCTGATATCGAAATTTGGCAGAATGAGATAAATAAGTTTCATGAGTGGTGCCGCCGTAATAAATTAGCCATTAATATTAAAAAATGTTGCTCGGTTACCTACAATAAAATTAGATTGCCTCTCTCTTCACCATACTTTATTTCTGATACTGCTCTTAGCTCAACTAATAAAATAAAAGACCTTGAAGTGGTTTTTAACTCCAATTTCACATTTATAGATCATTTGAATTACATTATACCCAAAGCGTATTCCTCGCTAGCGTTCATTAGGCGCAATAGTTTGGAGTTCAAGGATCCATATACAAAAAAATTACTTTATAACACATCTGTAAGGTCTAAATTGGAATATGCTTCAATAATATGGAACCCATTTTATGGAATACATTCCAGTAGAATAGAGCAAAAAAGTTTTTAAAGTTTGCATTATACAGTATTAGATTTGATTTGCCTATTCCATCTTATGTTCCTCGGTGCAGATTGATCAGCTTGCACACTCTTGCCAGTAGGCGTTTGATAGCTGGCTTAGTTTTTATACGTGATGTTTTGAATGGGACCATTGATTGTTCTTATTTGTTACACTGTATTAAAATTAATGCTCCAGCTAGAAATCTGCGACATAGTGATTTATTTGCTATTGAAATTTGCAAAACAAAATATGCTCAAAATGAACCAGTTATCAGACTGTTAGCTGAATTTAATTTGATATGTAAAGAAACAGATTTGGATATATTTGCTAATCGAATTATATTTAAGGAAAAATTGTAAATGTATTATTCCTAAATTTTTGAATTATTCTCTGTCTGTAAGGTATGTAAGCCATAGACTTAAATGAATAAATAAATAAATAAAAATATAATTCATAAATAAAAAATAAAAATTGTTGTAATTGGCCTTGACCGCACTTAGCCCAGTGGTATTCATCGAACTTTTTCGAATTGAACAACTATGCGCTTCAATTTCGAGTGCGAATGATTTGCTCTTTGTATGTGTATCTTATATACCTCCTAACAGTGCTGATGACTTATATTTTGATCACATTGATAATATTCTGAATTTAAATCTTCCGAATGAAAATGCCCAACTATGTGTACTTGGAGATTTTAACTTAAATAAAATCTCGTGGTCAACTCTGAATAACGATGATATGCTTATTCCTGGTAATGTAAATTCCTCTTGTGAAATTTGTGTAATTGACGGGCTATTTAGTTTGCAATTAAGGCAAATTAATCACTTTGTTAATGAGCCTAGCAGAATTTTAGACCTTATCTTCATTAGTCCTGACTTAAAATTCCAACTAAGTAAGTCAGTGGATCCTTTATCTATTTCTGATAAACACCACATTCCACTTTTGCTTGAATTTGAATTTTTTAAATATTCTGGTTATCGTGATACAACAAAGAAATTTGACTACTCGTGTTGTAATTTTGATCGCGTTAACAACCTTATTTTAGCCGAGGATTGGATTACCTTATTCGCTGATCGGAGTCTTACTGAATGCTTTGACATTTTTAAAGATAAAATTTCCGAAATATCGTTGGAAAACATTCCATGTCTATCTCGGGGGGCTTATAAACCTCCCTGGTATAATAGAGACTTAAAAAAACTTAAGAATCTCCGCAATAAATCCCATAGGATTTATAAACGTTCTGGGAGTTTGCAGCATAAGCTAATTTATGAGAAATATTTGAAAGAGTTTAACTGTTTAAACAAATTTCTTTATAAAAATTATTTGTTAAGATTTGAAACTAATATTAAATCCAACCCCAAGGCATTTTGGAGTTTTGTGAACTCAAAACGGTCTTCTTCCATTATTCCGGCTTCAATGTTATACAATGGTAAGAGCGCGAACACAGCTTTTGAAACTGCTAACTTATTTGCGGACTTTTTTAAGTCTAATTTTGTTGAAGACTGCGCGACGAGTGAAATCTCTAGTTTTGGACCATTGGCGTCTTCGCTCGATTTTGGCTCTGTAGTTTTAACTGAAGAAGACATTTTGGACGCAATAAGTGCCATAAAATGTTCCAAGCAAGTAGATGTTCATCAAATTTCATCACTCTTTCTCAAGAAATGCAGCTCATCCATTGTTAAACCGCTTCTTCTTCTTTTTAATCTGTTACTGAGGATTGGTTGTTTTTTGGATGATTGGAAGATTACCTCTGTTACTCCAATTTTCAAATCTGGGAGAAAAAACGAGGCCTCAAACTACCGACCAATTTCTAAAATAGCTAATATTGCCAAACTGTTTGAAAAAATCATCAGTACTAAACTTTCTTTTGCTATTAAGCCATATATATCATTATCTCAACATGGTTTTACACCAGGTCGATCTACGGTTACTAACTTGGCTGTCTTCTCAAATTATTGCATTTCAGCATTTAAGGATGGCTTCCAGATAGATACCATCTATACCGATTTATCTAAAGCATTTGACAGAGTGTCTCACACTCTCCTAATCCACAAATTAGAGAGATTCGGATTTCACTCATCGTTCTTGTGCTGGGTCAAATCTTATTTGATAAATAGAATTAACTACGTTGTTGTTGATGATGTACAATCTTCTTTATATAGAGCAACCTCAGGGGTTCCACAAGGAAGTATCTTGGGTCCTTTATTTTTTGTAATTTTTATCAACGACTGCACTGAGTGCTTTCAAATATGTGAGCATCTACTTTATGCTGATGACTTAAAGGTTTTTAAAAAGATACAGACCCAGTCTGATATCGAAATTTGGCAGAATGAGATAAATAAGTTTCATGAGTGGTGCCGCCGTAATAAATTAGCCATTAATATTAAAAAATGTTGCTCGGTTACCTACAATAAAATTAGATTGCCTCTCTCTTCACCATACTTTATTTCTGATACTGCTCTTAGCTCAACTAATAAAATAAAAGACCTTGAAGTGGTTTTTAACTCCAATTTCACATTTATAGATCATTTGAATTACATTATACCCAAAGCGTATTCCTCGCTAGCGTTCATTAGGCGCAATAGTTTGGAGTTCAAGGATCCATATACAAAAAAATTACTTTATAACACATCTGTAAGGTCTAAATTGGAATATGCTTCAATAATATGGAACCCATTTTATGGAATACATTCCAGTAGAATAGAGCAAAAAAGTTTTTAAAGTTTGCATTATACAGTATTAGATTTGATTTGCCTATTCCATCTTATGTTCCTCGGTGCAGATTGATCAGCTTGCACACTCTTGCCAGTAGGCGTTTGATAGCTGGCTTAGTTTTTATACGTGATGTTTTGAATGGGACCATTGATTGTTCTTATTTGTTACACTGTATTAAAATTAATGCTCCAGCTAGAAATCTGCGACATAGTGATTTATTTGCTATTGAAATTTGCAAAACAAAATATGCTCAAAATGAACCAGTTATCAGACTGTTAGCTGAATTTAATTTGATATGTAAAGAAACAGATTTGGATATATTTGCTAATCGAATTATATTTAAGGAAAAATTGTATATGTATTATTCCTAAATTTTTGAATTATTCTCTGTCTGTAAGGTATGTAAGCCATAGACTTAAATGAATAAATAAATAAATAAAAATATAATTCATAAATAAAAAATAAAAATTGTTATAATTGGCCTTGACCGCACTTAGCCCAGTGGTATTCATCGAACTTTTTCGCATTGAACAACTATGCGCTTCAATTTCGAGTGCGAATGATTTGCTCTTTGTATGTGTATCTTATATACCTCCTAACAGTGCTGATGACTTATATTTTGATCACATTGATAATATTCTGAATTTAAATCTTCCGAATGAAAATGCCCAACTATGTGTACTTGGAGATTTTAACTTAAATAAAATCTCGTGGTCAACTCTGAATAACGATGATATGCTTATTCCTGGTAATGTAAATTCCTCTTGTGAAATTTGTGTAATTGACGGGCTATTTAGTTTGCAATTAAGGCAAATTAATCACTTTGTTAATGAGCCTAGCAGAATTTTAGACCTTATCTTCATTAGTCCTGACTTAAAATTCCAACTAAGTAAGTCAGTGGATCCTTTATCTATTTCTGATAAACACCACATTCCACTTTTGCTTGAATTTGAATTTTTTAAATATTCTGGTTATCGTGATACAACAAAGAAATTTGACTACTCGTGTTGTAATTTTGATCGCGTTAACAACCTTATTTTAGCCGAGGATTGGATTACCTTATTCGCTGATCGGAGTCTTACTGAATGCTTTGACATTTTTAAAGATAAAATTTCCGAAATATCGTTGGAAGACATTCCATGTCTATCTCGGGGGGCTTATAAACTTCCCTGGTATAATAGAGACTTAAAAAAACTTAAGAATCTCCGCAATAAATCCCATAGGATTTATAAACGTTCTGGGAGTTTGCAGCATAAGCTAATTTATGAGAAATATTTGAAAGAGTTTAACTGTTTAAACAAATTTCTTTATAAAAATTATTTGTTAAGATTTGAAAATAATATTAAATCCAACCCCAAGGCATTTTGGAGTTTTGTGAACTCAAAACGGTCTTCTTCCATTATTCCGGCTTCAATGTTATACAATGGTAAGAGCGCGAACACAGCTTTTGAAACTGCTAACTTATTTGCGGACTTTTTTAAGTCTAATTTTGTTGAAGACTGCGCGACGAGTGAAATCTCTAGTTTTGGACCATTGGCGTCTTCGCTCGATTTTGGCTCTGTAGTTTTAACTGAAGAAGACATTTTGGACGCAATAAGTGCCATAAAATGTTCCAAGCAAGTAGATGTTCATCAAATTTCATCACTCTTTCTCAAGAAATGCAGCTCATCCATTGTTAAACCGCTTCTTCTTCTTTTTAATCTGTTACTGAGGATTGGTTGTTTTTTGGATGATTGGAAGATTACCTCTGTTACTCCAATTTTCAAATCTGGGAGAAAAAACGAGGCCTCAAACTACCGACCAATTTTTAAAATAGCTAATATTGCCAAACTGTTTGAAAAAATCATCAGTACTAAACTTTCTTTTGCTATTAAGCCATATATATCATTATCTCAACATTATTGCATTTCAGCATTTAAGGATGGCTTCCAGATAGATACCATCTATACCGATTTATCTAAAGCATTTGACAGAGTGTCTCACACTCTCCTAATCCACAAATTAGAGAGATTCGGATTTCACTCATCGTTCTTGTGCTGGGTCAAATCTTATTTGATAAATAGAATTAACTACGTTGTTGTTGATGATGTACAATCTTCTTTATATAGAGCACCCTCTTGGGTCCTTTATTTTTTGTAATTTTTATCAACGACTGCACTGAGTGCTTTCAAATATGTGAGCATCTACTTTATGCTGATGACTTAAAGGTTTTTAAAAAGATACAGACCCAGTCTGATATCGAAATTTGGCAGAATGAGATAAATAAGTTTCATGAGTGGTGCCGCCGTAATAAATTAGCCATTAATATTAAAAAATGTTGCTCGGTTACCTACAATAAAATTAGATTGCCTCTCTCTTCACCATACTTTATTTCTGATACTGCTCTTAGCTCAACTAATAAAATAAAAGACCTTGAAGTGGTTTTTAACTCCAATTTCACATTTATAGATCATTTGAATTACATTATACCCAAAGCGTATTCCTCGCTAGCGTTCATTAGGCGCAATAGTTTGGAGTTCAAGGATCCATATACAAAAAAATTACTTTATAACACATCTGTAAGGTCTAAATTGGAATATGCTTCAATAATATGGAACCCATTTTATGGAATACATTCCAGTAGAATAGAGCAAAAAAGTTTTTAAAGTTTGCATTATACAGTATTAGATTTGATTTGCCTATTCCATCTTATGTTCCTCGGTGCAGATTGATCAGCTTGCACACTCTTGCCAGTAGGCGTTTGATAGCTGGCTTAGTTTTTATACGTGATGTTTTGAATGGGACCATTGATTGTTCTTATTTGTTACACTGTATTAAAATTAATGCTCCAGCTAGAAATCTGCGACATAGTGATTTATTTGCTATTGAAATTTGCAAAACAAAATATGCTCAAAATGAACCAGTTATCAGACTGTTAGCTGAATTTAATTTGATATGTAAAGAAACAGATTTGGATATATTTGCTAATCGAATTATATTTAAGGAAAAATTGTATATGTATTATTCCTAAATTTTTGAATTATTCTCTGTCTGTAAGGTATGTAAGCCATAGACTTAAATGAATAAATAAATAAATAAAAATATAATTCATAAATAAAAAATAAAAATTGTTATAATTGGCCTTGACCGCACTTAGCCCAGTGGTATTCATCGAACTTTTTCAGTCTATGTATTTTCTTAAAATGAAACATTAAGGTTTCAGCAGTTAAAAAGTGTTTAGCACACGCAAAGCACTTAATCATAGGGCACAGTTATCATTTTGATAAATTTCTTTCTCAATACGAACAGTTCTTACATTCCTCGAAAAAGTTCTTTAATTATAAGAACGTATTCTTTTTTTCTCTTTTAATGAGAACCAAATTTATGTATAAATTCTTGTATTTTAAGAAAATTTGCATAGATTGTATGAACACTTTCATACGTAAACAATACCATGAAAAAGTTCTTAGATACTACCAGTTATAAATAATTAGAATAATTTCTTAGGACTATAATAAAAAAAACAATTATGTTCATAATTTCTTGCAATTAAAGAACAAATTCTTATTATCTAAGATCAAATTTACCCAAATTTATTTATAAATTTTAGTTGTTATATTTTAAGAACAAAGTTTAGACAGAAATAAAATTTAACGTACTTTTTCATAGGAATTCAAAAATTTTCCTTAAATTATGTGTAGGTTTTCTTAGATTGTAAGAAAAAGTTAGCGTGAACTTCTAAAAATTTTTTTTTTAAAAAAAACATTTTTGGTTCAGTGTCTAAATATTTTAAAACATGAGTTAAACATCGTAATTGTTGGGACTTTCTGCGAACACAAACAAAACCAAACCTATTGGACTCAATATGAGCCAGAAATATCAAGCATGTACTACGCAAAATGTTGTTGTTGTTGCTTCGCCCTGCCCAATGGGCTCGATCACTCTACTACGCAAAATCCTATAGCCTACATAAAAGAGCCTCTTCAAGGTTGGTCGCCGTGCCGTGGCGAAGGGGCTTAAACGGTGGCCTGTGGAATCTCTCCAACGAGCGAACCACAGACTGCGGTGAACTAAGGGGAAAGCCCGTCACTTCCTTCATTCGGGGCGGTGGCACACTTACCCAACGGTCTGTTGTAACCACGCAACCGCGGATGTGGGAAATGGCGGGATAGCCGCACCAACACCGCCCTAATCCAAGGTGTTAGGACAACCGTGCCGAGGGATGTATGGTCAGCGGGCGGCTTTATAAGTTTCTGATCTCGAACGGTCCCCTCCGACGCCCGGGTAAGGTCGGTTGTATAAGTGCCTTCTCAACGTATGCCGGCTCTGCGGACGAGTGACGAACCCCTTTCCGGTATACTCGTGGGACCAAACATGAACTCCAACAAAAATAAACACAATGAAACGACGGACAAAACGGACGTGACTAACAAGACGAACGTGACCGCGGACGTAGCAACGGCGACAAAGACGACGACGGACATGACGGGGTACAGATCTCCGGACCTTGTGGTAACGGAAGCTGACGAGGACGCTTTACTCGCCTCCAGTCAGGAGACGATCAAAAGTGTTAAGGGAAGTACCACCCATAGTACACCGTTAGCACAAATAGTCACAACAGATGTAACTGTATCTAAGGGTACCAACCATAGTACCCGGGGACCAACTCTTCCTTCCACCACAGTGAAAGTCGGTAGTGCCAACCACAGTGCACCGAACGGACCTGGGGTAAAGAAAAAGAAGAAGAAGACCCTGTTTCAGATACGGAAAGCAAAGTACCAGAGGGCCCTGTACATGCTCGAAAAAATCAAGAGTGGAGATGCTCTAGGTGGTTCCAAGGATGTCTCGCAGTACAGGACGGTAATCGCGGAGTTCGAAGCCTTTGATAGGGAGTTTCGAGCCACCCGCGGAGAGCCCTTGCCCTCAAACAGTAAGAAAGGAGACGGTACTCAAAAGAGAAACCGCTCCAAAAACGACAATGCTAGCGATGCGGAACCGAAGAAGCCGAAACGGGCGGAAGCGGTAGCTGCAAACCATAGGCATTTCAGTAATGTCGCCAGGGACCACCTGCAAGTGGCCATAGTGGATGCCAACAGCAGATCACCGACGTCGATGCAACAGAGTTGGGTGCAGGTTGAGTTCGAGCTGTCGAAGCTCGCGATGCGTCGCCTCCGAGACCCTCCGGGGGTACAGGGTGATCAAATGCGCCAACCAAGCCTCTTTGGAATTCCTGACTAAGTGTGTGGCTAAAATTAGTGACGGGTTCAACAACCTGGCACTTAAGCTCATACCAGCGGCGGAGATTCCGAAGAGACCTCGTGCTGGCATCTGGTTACCCCCTCTGGAGGACCCGGGGGAGGAACTTCTGAGGTGCATAAAGCTGTACAACGGCAACATCCCGGCCATAGAAGACTGGCAGCTCATTAAAGATGAAGCGCCCACGAGAACCTGCAAGCCGATACTGGTCGCGATATGCGAGGAGTCACTCGAGGCTCTGGCAAAGGCTGACCACAAGGTCGCCTTCGCCTTCCGCATGGCCAAGGTGAAGGTTTTTCAGGGCGAAAAAACCCCAGATGAGGACGAGCCTGAAGAGGTAGATGGCGCCAGCCAACTACTGCATGGGGTCGCCATCAATGATGGGGGTGACAGCAAGACCTCTTAAGGGAGTTCAGATTAATCTGCAGCACTCAAAAAGTGGTACAGACAATCTGAACGTCCTCCTGTTCCAGGAGGACATCGACATCAGCTTCATCCAAGAACCCTGGGTCAAAAATGGGTTGATTAAGGGGTTAAACAGCAGCACACACAATCTGTTCTACAAGACGGATGAAGGTAACCCCCGAGCATGCATTTTAATCAAAAAAAGTTTTAATGCATTCTTATGTTCCAATTACAGCACACCAGATTTAACAGTCGTAAAGCTTGAGGAAGATGGCAATCGGGGAGTGTTCTTGGTGTCGGTCTACATGGCACATGACAGGGACGCCCCGACCCCCGAGCTCGCACGATTCGTCAACATCACGAGAGGATCGCATATGATAATATGCTGTGATGCCAACTCCAGACATACTATTTGGGGGAGCAGCACCACGAACGAGAGAGGTGAGTCCCTTTTTAACTACATATTTCACTCGAATCTACGTATATGCAATAGGAGGTCCACACCCACTTTTATTTTTCCAAGCTCGGTAAGATACCAAGGCTGGGAGGAGGTTCTGGATCTCACTTTGGTTTCGGACGATGGCCCGGCGATGGTAGACAACTGGAGGGTGTCAGAACAACCTTCATTCTCGGATCATCGCTGGATTCTCTTCGACATAAGGTGCGAATCAGGCCTCCCTCTCCGCTACAGAAACCCCAAGAGAACAAAATGGGAAAAATTTGTACGCTTAACATCTAGATCTATATCAGCTGCTAACTCTAGACTCAGTATCGACAACCCGCAAGAGTTGGACGAAACGGTTGTAAAACTGGAGTGCGCCCTCACAACAGCCTTCAACAAATCCACCCCGGTAAGCATCCAAAAGAAGAAATCCCCTCCATGGTGGAATGGAGAGCTCAGGAGACTTAGATGGAAAGTCAGAAAATTATTCAATGAGTGCTTCAAAACCAAGTTGTGGCTACCTTATAAAGTGGCACTCAAACACTACAAAAACGCTATTAGAAAAGCCAAGACGGAGTCGTGGCAGAATTTCTGCTCATCAATAGAAAATAGCCGAGAATCCGCAAGGCTTAGTAAGATTCTGTCAAAAGAACACCACAATGATCTCTTTGTTAGAAGGGAAGGCGGTGTTTGGACGGAATCTGCGGAAGAAGCACTAGAGGCTCTGCTAAGCACACACTTTCCTGGAGACGATAGCCTACCAGCACCAATGGCAAGGACTAGTCAACCGCTTCTCGGCGACGTAGTGCCGGAGTCTCCCATCAACAGGGAAAAGATAAGATTCGCTATCAACAGCTTTGCCCCCTTCAAGTTACCAGGCCCTGACGGTGGTACTCCGGTAATGCTTCAGAAGCTTGGTGAGCCAATTATCCTCTGGTTGGAATCAGTCTTTAGAGCCAGCATCGCTCTATCACACATTCCAAAAAGCTGGAGGAGGGTGAAAGTCATCTTCCTACCAAAGGTAGGTAGAAGAACACATGAGAATGCCAAAGACTACAGACCAATAAGCCTAACTTCCTTCATGCTGACGGTCCTAGAGAGGCTTGTGGACATCCACATAAGGACGGTTCTAACAGGACCCAGGCTTTCTGTGGCACAGCATGCGTACATGAAGGGCCGGTCAACCAAAACCGCCCTGCACGAACTCATCGGTACCATAGAAAGATCCTTACAATTCAAGGAATACACCCTCGCAGCACTTCTAGACATAGAGGGTGCATTCAACAATATAAAAGTTAACGCGATCACTGATGCCCTCCAAAGGGCGGGAATTATCTTCCCTATCTGCAGCTGGATCCAGTCGATGCTTGAAAGTAGGGTAATACTAGCCAATATGGGTTCGGTGTCCGCAACCCGCCAAGTGGGCAGGGGCACACCCCAGGGCGGTGTTCTCTCCCCACTTCCATGGGTCGTTGCACTGAACGAGTTACTACTGGAGCTCAACAAAGATGGAGTAAAAGTAGTCGCATATGCAGACGACATTGTCATTGCAGGATCTGGCCCCTTCCCCACAACCCTGGTGGACTTGCTAGAGGGAGCGCTCCACAAGCTACATGCATGGGCAGTTGCGAACGGTCTCAGCGTTAACCCTATCAAGACGGACCTGATGCTGTTCACCAACAAAACCAAGATTCCGCATTTTAGAATGCCCACACTAAAAGATACTACACTATCCCTGTCCACGAGAGTTAAATATCTGGGCGTGGAAAAAAATAGTAAGTTAAGTTGGAAAAACAATATAGAAAGAGGATTTAAAAGGCCTACATAGCATACTACGCGTGTAAAAGAATAGTCAGCAGACATAAGGGTTTGAAGCCCAACCGCATGATGTGGCTCTACACGGCCGTGGTTAGTTAGACCCATACTAACCTACGGGGCGGTAGTATGGTGGCCTGCCTTAGACAAGCAATACAACATCAAAAAACTAAATAAACTACAGCGGGCGGCCCTCGGCGGGGTGACGGGAGCGTTACGGTCGTGTCCAACAGACGCACTGAACGTTATCCTCAACCAGTTACCACTGGATCTTCACATACGTGAAACTGCAGCATGTGCGGCGGTAAGACTCCGCGAGTCTGGCGGCTGGAACTCGAGGCAGTATGGTCATGGTGGTATCCTCCGAGAGCTGCCCGGTATAGTTGCATCAACGACAGACTATCACGCTCCTTTGCTGAACTTCGGCAGGAAATTCAAGGTGATGTTTCCCTCAAGAAAGGACTGGCAGAGGAACGGAGTATGCGATGACGACACACTTTCACTCTACACCGACGGGTCCAAGACGGTCTGCGGGGTTGGAGCGGGTGTGTTTTCGGAGCAACTGAATGTCTCGCTTTCAGTCCGTCTTCCGGATTCAGCCAGTATCTTCCAAGCAGAAGTGCTGGGGATCGAGAAGGCTTGTACCTTCCTGTCGGAGGACACAGTAGGAGGACGTAACATACATATCTACACTGATAGCCAAGCAGCGATTAGGGCGCTTGAATGCCACATCACATCCTCTGAGACGGTCAGCAGCTGTAGGAGGATGCTAGAGTCGGTTGCAGACTTCTCAAGCATTACACTCGTTTGGGTTCCCGGCCACAGGAATATCACGGGTAATGAGAAGGCAGACGAACTGGCTAAATTGGGGACTGAAGCAGAGGTCTCCGATGCGGTGATGTTACATCCACCAATCACATCCATTAAAAGGCACATTCATTGCAAGTACAGAGAATTGGCAGCCCGTAATTGGCTCTCCACCGATGCCTGAAAAATCTCTAAGCAAACGTGGCCCACCTACAACAAAGAGAGAACAGAGGATGTAAATTCGAGCGTGATGCTAACTTGGAGCGGCGGTGGCTCAAAAGCACGGCGGTCGAATTTGTGCTCGAAAATAGAAATAAACAAGAAACGAGAATTCTCGTTATAAAAAAGTGGCCGTATATTTATATAAAATATAATTATAAACAATTAGTTTACCTTGACTAATAATTGATGCGGTCGAAAAATTCTGGGCTGGCCGTGATGTGGTCGTGTCGACTGTCTCTGGAAAAGTAGACGGTTTTGCAATCGAGGACAACCGTTGAACCTGAAAATTATCCTCCGGTTTTAAGGGGAGGTGAACCCACACATGCACACCCCCATGCATGTATATGTGTGCTGACAAAACACGAATATGCATGCATGCCCTGGGTGGGTTGGTGTGAGTGATTGGAAGGGCGCTAAAGTTACATTAGGGTGTCCCATTTTTTAAGACTTTAGGCATCTCGCCTAAACATGCCGGCCCCCTTGCGATACGCAACATCTTACCCCGCCCCAGGATTTTTCGCCGCGCATCCTCTTAAGCTAAGGACTTAAACTAGGATGGTGAGTGCCGGCTGTCCCAGTCGTTTGCCTCCGAAATGCCGTTTGAAGTTTGGCGGCTCCATCGTATCGCACCTAGACCTAAGAGATAGGAGGAAGAAACTTTAGAAAATAAGAACGCTGTATATTTCTTGCATGGAAATAATTGGTATTATTTATTTTAAATAAAAACAAGAAAAAAATTAAAAAAAAAAAAATGTTATTTTAGCTTACATCTAACCTTACATGCTAACGGCTCCCGATAGCACAAATCCAAAAATAGTGCTTTGGGCAAGCAGTGGCCTAAACCACGGTGGAAGAGTGCCCGCTGTTATGACGTCGGCATAGACGTCCCCACCTAGTACGAGGTGGATCGGCGTTGAGATAAAAAACTGCGGATCAGCCAGCCGAATATGCTCATAAGGAGCGGCGACTCGGGCGTCGACGTTCTGGGCTGGGCTGATCCGCTGCAGATTGGACACGCATAACGCGTGCGCCGTTATACTTTTCGGGTTTCCATGTTTCCCGCGGACTCGGAGGAAGCAGCCGCGTTCGCCGCCCGAGTGGGTCGTATGCAGCCCTAACTCTTCCGCCAAGCTGCGATCGATCACCTTGCGGGGGGAGCAGGCATCAATGATCGCCCGGATGCGGAGCAATCCCCCACCGACTTCCAGCTTCACAATCGCAGTAGGCGAGAGAGTGGTCATGGGGCGCAACGGAGGGCCCACCTGGGAAAGGACACGGCTGAGACCGTCGCGGAAGCCAGAAACCCTTGGTAGCTGGCGCGGCTGAAGGGCCAGTCTACCGTCGAAATTCGCGTTGATGCGTAGCTGGCGTGGCTGGGAGGCCAGTCTACACTCGTCTGTATTTGGGCGGCGATGTTTGATGAGCAGTCGCTGGCGCGGCTGAGTGGCCAGTCGACGTTTGCCGCTATTTCGGTGGGCGCGTCGTGGGGTCCGGTTGGATGTGTTGCTGTGATGTCCGGCATCACTGGTGTTGCGTTGTGGTAAGCGCGGGGTATGCCGTTGGAAGGCGCGCCGCTCGTGGGGTAGAAGGGGCCGGAACGGCAGTGAGTCCGATACCCCTTCTGCCGGTCGGAACGGCCGTGGTTCCGGTACCGGCTCGGTGATCTCGCCTTCTGGCGACCAAGCTGTCTCCGATGCATGGAGGGACAGCATCTCCTCCTCCATCGCGTCCAATGTAGCTGCTTCCAGTTCGGCATCTTCTACTTGTTGGGCCCAGCTTTTATAGGGCGTAGGCGCGCGTGCTTGATCGTCCATGGGCGTGCGTTGTGGGTCGTCCATGGGCAGATGGAGGGTGGTGTGGTGTTTTCCACCACATCTTCGGCACCTGACGTCGCTTGTGCAGTCCCTGGCAATATGGACCATCGACAACCAGTTGTCACAGTAGCCCGCCCGGATAACCTCCTTGAGGCGCTGCAGAGGTTCCATCCCCTGGTATCGGGTGCACGCACGTAGTGGGTGGCTATCGCCACACAGCGGGCATGGCTTTGGGTACCGGGCGGCTAGGCGTTCGGCCCTCTTGCGCAAGGATCCGTAGCGAGTCATACTGCATATGACCGAAAAAGAAAGAAAGAAACAAAAAAAATCCCCTTTGAATATTTGTATATTTGTATGGACGCCCATATACGTGGGTGGCGAGCGACCTCGTTCGGGGTTTATCAATGCCATATAATGTGGCATTATTCTCGATTCTACAGAGAAAGTTTATAATTTTATACCCGTATATGGGAATTGGTTATTTTTTTTCCCACACGGCACGGTAGCGACAAGTTGATTACGTTGATCACCTTGTATTTCGATTCGCCACTGGCCCTCATGCAGAGATTTATTCTTACTTGCATGGTCGCCGTCATAAGTGGCGTCAGTGCCGTGCACACAGCGACATTTTCGCTTTTTTTCGGTACTTGGTTTCGGTACCGAACTGGGTAGAGAGTGTGAGTGTGGTAAATGTTCGGGTTTTGTTGTTTTGTGGGCAAAACAGTCCTGCCCCTCCGAAAACAAACAAAACCCGAGAAAAAAGAACAACAACAAAAAAAATAAAAATTCCTTAGCGTGAAACTAAAAACCCTTTTTTTTCAAAAAATTTTTTTTTTTTTTTCGAAAACTTATCGAGCCGCATTAGTCTTGCATTTTAACATAATCGGCATCTTCACCGGTCGGGTACGAACGTAGATTTCGTTACCCTATTGATCCCGCAGTGAATGGTACCGATTTTGGCAGATCGGGATTTCGGTACCCGCTGACTAAAATATAGCATCACTAGCGTGATGGTAAAATTATGCATATATACATATATACATATGCTAGTAAATTTTTTGCGAGTAAATGAGAGCTCGCATGGCGTGATGGTTGAATTTTTTGCACACATACATATATGTGCGTACTCACGATTTTGCAAAGTCGTGAAAAAGAAACAAAGAAAATTCATTGAATTGGAACAATTCATAATTTTCTTGTTTCCGGCACGCGTGGGTCAGCAGCTCTGCAAGGTAAGTAGCAAAAATTGTAAATTTTATTGACAAATTGTATTTAACCTAATTTTTTCTTTTCTTTTCAGGTGTACCAAGGACAAATGGAGATGCGGCTATGGAGGATCGTCTGACCGGCGCATGGACAATATCTGGAGAAGGTAAGTATTTGTTAGCGCTGCCCGAAACTCTGTATCGTTTCGGTAGCAGCGCAAATTACTAGGAACCAAAAAAAATGTGTCTCACACGCTGTGGCGGCCGGCGCATGCTTTGAGACACATTTTGTATGTATATGCATATATGTCGCAATTAATTGTATTCAAATATTAATGATTTTCTTTCTTTTCATTGCAGGTGATCAATAGCAATAATCATTCGACCCGTATCTGGATGAATAGTGATTTTGTTAAGCTAAAACCCAACGTTTTACGCTGAATAAGCGAATTTAATATTTTTCCAAAGTTAAAAAACGCAATGTATTCGTTGAAATGGCAACGATACCTTCACTACATTGTCCACTGGAGAATCCTGAAGCGTATTCAAGTGTTTCATATGATAGTGGTGTTAAATGGAAGCGATTCTGATAGTATGATAACCAAGTACGACTAGACATGGCAAGAACCGCTTCAGAGCCTTGCATGCGTATGCGAAATAGTTGGACTGGACGTGAACCAAGATAACGTGTACGTGTATCAGCTAAAACGCCAGATATTGGACCCACACAGTTCGGAAAGGTACACCATTATTTTTTTGTTTGGAATGAAATTTATTTATCGATTATAGTTACTTATACATAGAGGTTTTATTATTGTGTGCAAAATACTACACATACAAATTGTTCCAGGGAAATTCGTGCGAGCATTGATTGTGATAAAGCAATGATTAAACCACATATGTTTCACATACGCTTTAAATAACAAAAGCAGCCAAGCTGAATGAGTAAATCCTAGAACAAAAAACCAAAAATTACATAACAAAATATAGTAAAAAAAAATTAACAATTAATTAAGTTTGAAAAAAGTTTTATTCAGGTATACGACGGCGCCATGCCGATAGACTTACTATGGGAATTTGAGAGCTTTGACAACTCACCGGCTTATTGAGCGGTAAATCGGCTTGCTCAAAAGCCGTCGGCGGCATATTCACCAAAGTTAAGTGATCCGCATTATCACAGATCAAACGAGCCATACTCGCTTTGCGTATCTCCTGCAGCTGCTCAATTGTAAATGCGCCCGGATTGACATCCTTACCGTCCTCGTAGAAGTAGCTATCGCCATGTTTTGGACCCGAAAACTGATCTGCAATGATTTCAGCAAAAGTATCGCCAACAATAGCATCCTTCATAGGATGCAAACCGCCAACCCAAAGATCAATGTAATCGGGAATGATGATAAAGTTCGGCGAGTGTACGACCAATCTCTTTAGGTAAATCCGAAAAGCCCCTTAACTTCCAAGTATTCATTATAGCCACGAAGCGCATGATCTCTACCGCGTTGTATATTAATAGCTGCCAGATCCAAATCAAACGGACTATCGCCACGAACCAAATAGTGGCTTAGACCATGGGTTATATGACGGTTAACCTTTTGCATCGGCTGTGTACATGCCCTCCACATATTGTCGTAGAACGAACGGGTTCTCATACGCAATGGATTGAGCATTACATCGGGTATATTAATGATTTCGTGAATTTGATTATCCTGCCCAGACATATGAAATCTTCCATAGACCGTCGAATGTCCCATACGAAAAGCAGGACCCTAAAACTCATTTATATTTAACAAAAATAAACTGTTCCTTTTTTTAAATAAAAGTTGAATCCATACTGCCTTGGGATTGTCGGGCAGTTCAGATACAGCCATTTCACTGACTTCTAAACCATGATGCCAAACACGTAATGAGGAGCGTGGCCCGCGTCCACATAACACGTAAAGTTGTGGTGTATCCTGGTTAGCTAAATCAGATACTTGTGACGAAATAATTGGTGCAAAAGAAGACATTTCGTCAACCATAATAAGATTTTTCAGTGGTCTTGAAAAAAGAAAGTTTCACCCTCTTCTAGCGGCATGGCAGAGCTGAATTCAGGTTCGTCATCATCGTCGCCAAGATGTGCAATTTGATAAAGATAGTGGTTGCCAAATTCACATGCTGCAAAAAAAAACCAGTTTTGTTAAAAACACACATTGCTTTGGCAGGTGGTACAGTGAAACATTTGCGTGGCATTGATACGCATGTTCTTACTGCGCAGGAATGCATTACGGCTGGCGAACTACAAAATCGTCACCCAAATCCATTTAAATACGGCTCTAGTAATTATTTTGGCTTGAAATTTGTTACAGTATAAGTGTTTGACTCGCGCTTCAAAAAAATAACCCTTAGTCGGTCCAACACCGGCTACGCGGTCCACAGTACTCCTGCGCAGAACGCACCTTTTGCGCCTTTCGGTATACCCTAATCTGTGATTACAGCAACCACAGGAAATCAGAAAATTTCCAACTTTGATTTCAGATATCTCTTCACTGAGGCAAAAACTTGAAAGTCCGCTTCCGGATTATTGTTACCGGGGTGAAAACGCGTCTTTTGATACCTTGCCCGATAATTTCGGACGTGTTTTAGTAGTTGTCTCCTCAAGGTAACAATTACCAGAATTCACTTCACGTTCGCCATATCCTGGTTTACCTAACGATTTTGTCGGTTATTTATTCATTTCAAAGTATATGTTTTGCTTTTTATATGGATGTCTATACCTCTTGAAATATCCTAATGTCTGTCCTATTTACAGGTCCGTGAACAAGTGCGGTATTGCGGTGACGGTGAACGGTAAGCCTCCAGCGCGCCACTAGACAATATGGGATTAGAGCTATATTCGAGATAGGGGTGAGAAATTGCATATGTATATTTGAAAAAAAAAAAATTTATATGTATATGTATACGAGGGTGGGACCATCTGCTACCAACTTGTCGTGGCAGATGGATAGATTTTCAGTGGCAGATTGGTCCGCCTTTCTGCGTTAGGTTTCTGTGGCCTCATTCTCGAGAGCAATTACGTTTTCTGTGGCAGAATGGATCGCCCTTCTGCGGTAGGCTTTCTGGTGTCCTCGTTAAGGGTAGCGAGTGAAGGGTGGAAAATTTTGGGATAGGGGCGGTTAAAACGGCAGGAGGGGATGGAAGGGGATGGTTAAGATGAGGCCCCGGGCCTCTCGCCAGCCATTCCCTCCATAGGGAGCAGAATCAGCTTGACCAACGGTCTTCTGATCTGCCCCTTCTCGGTCATGAGGTCCACTACACGCACTCGGTTATCTTCGCCGGGGTGTACGTGGGTAACTCGGCCGAGCCTCCATTCATTGGGAGACAAGTTGTCTTCTTTGATGACAACGAGACCCCCCCCCCTTACTATTTTGTTTCGGATGCTTCCACTTCACTCGTTTTTGAAGTTCGGATAAGTATTCCACTTTCCATCGCCTGCAGAAGGTTTGATGAAGAGCCTTGAGCTTCTGCCACCTATTGATAATGGAGGCAGGGCTCTCATTCACCTCGGGTTCTGGCGGAGCCAAGAGATGACTTCCAGTCAAGAAGTGCCCAGGGGTCAAGGGTTCCAGGTCCGCGGGCTCATTTGAGGCTGGACTAAGTGGCCGCGAGTTGAGGCATGCCTCAATCCGGCACAATAGCGTATGGAATTCCTCATGCGTGAATTTATGAGGCGAGGCTAACTTCTTGAAGTGGCTTTTGAAGCTCTTCACTCCCGGCTCCCAGAGTCCCCCCATATGTGGAGCCCCGGCCGGAATGAAATGCAATGTCATGGCTTGATGGCTATATTTGGAAATAGTCATGTCTCGGGCTTCCGAGATAAATGCTTTAAATTCAGATCTCAAAGATCGTGAAGCGCCGACAAAGATAGTACCATTGTCGGAGTAAATGTTTCTCGGACATCCTCGTCTAGCGATAAAACGTGAAAACGCTGCTAGAAAGGATGGGGTGCTAAGATCACTGGTCGCTTCCAGATGGATCGCTTTAGTCGTGAAACAAACAAAGAGGCAAACGTAGCCCTTTGATAATCGACATCCTCTACCGCGGTAACTCTTAATGTCGAAAGGCCCGGCAAAGTCCACCCCGGTATTGGTAAACGCGCGGGTGAACGTAGTGCGTTCGCAAGGAAGGGTACCCATAAATTGGGTTTGCGCTCTTTTTTTATAAATGGTGCAGACCTTACAGTTATGTATGGTGGCCCTAATCATGTTCTTGACATTCGGAATCCAATATTGGGTGCGGATGAGACGGAGCATTAGCTGGTTTTCCCCATGGAGGGAGATTGGATGTATCATTTGTACAGTCAGACGCGTCAACCTACAATTGTATGGCAGTATGATTGGGTGGCGCTCGTTATAAGCGAGGTCTTGAGACGCTCCAAGACGACCACCCGCCCTAATAATATCATCTTTGTCGATGAATGGGTTGAGTGGCAATATCTCGCTTTTTCTATCGATTACCTGTCCCTTCTTCAAGTTTACATATTCCTCATTATAATGTTGCTTCTGATAGAGTTTAATCAAGAGTTGCGTCGTGATCTTGATCTCATCGGATGAGATTAGGCACGATTTTTCTTGAAAGGAAGCTTTTGTCTTGGGATGAGTTCTTCGAAAGAATCTCATAATATATGATAGTACCCTCAAAGCCCTCGGTAAATTCAAAAACCGGTCAAGAATCTCGATCTTTTTTTGCGTTGATATTGCGTAGGCCTGCGCTCTCTTTTCCTCCACGGATGTATTATACTCCTTTTCTTGTACTGGCCATTGGGAATTGTCTTCTTGTAGCCAAGAAGGTCCCTGCCACCACAAAGAATTGTTGACCAAATCCGATGCCGGTAGTCCTCTGCTTCCTAAGTCTGCTGGATTCGTTTCCGAGTTGACATGAAGCCAGTCCTTGCTGCCGACTAGGTCGATGATTTTTGTAATCCTGTGTGCAACGAAAGTTGACCAGGAACAGGGTGGTTTCCTTATGCATGCCAAAACGATGGTGGAATCCGTCCATAGATATTGTTTCACTGGTCCCAGTTTGATGTTTCGGAATATTGATTCCATCATCTCCGCTAACAGTACTGCTCCGCAAAGTTCCAAACGCGGAAGTGAGATGGTCTTCACTGGTGCTACTCTGGTTTTGGCCAGAAGTAGATTTACGAAGATATCATCATTCCTTTTGACTCGCATGTAGACAGCTGCAGCGTATGCCTTTTCCGAAGCATCGCAGAATCCATGTATTTCGACATCATCTTCTGGTGAAAAGTTTACCCATCGTGGTATCTTTATGTTGTCGATTTCGTGGTATTGATGTCTGAAGTTTTGCCATTGTTCCAATGTATTGGACGAAACTGGTTCATCCCACTCGGTGCCCTCTAACCAGATGTTCTGCATCAAAATTTTGGCCACAATGACCATTGGTGCGCGCCATCCTAAAGGGTCGAAGAGTCTGGCGATGGCGGATCGAATCGCTCGCTTTGTTAACTTTTCACTTTCTTCTAGTGACCCTGCTTTAAAGTAAAACAGGTCTGAATGGGCATTTCATCTTATGCCCAATGCCTTAACGGTGCTGGTATCTTCGAATGCCAGAAAGTCCTCGGTCAGCCGATCCGATATTGGGATGTCGTTGAGAATTTCCTCAGCATTCGAAGTCCATTTTCGTAGTGGGAAGCCCGCGGAGAGTAAGACTTGTCGAATCTCATTCCTCGCGTTAATGGCCGATGCGAGTGTGTGTCCCCCCGCTAGTACGTCATCTACGTACATGCCTTCCCTAAGTATGCTAGATGCTGTAGGGTGAGAACTCTCTACTTCATCTGCTAGTTGTAAAAGGGTTCTAATTGCTAGATAAGGCGCACAATTAACCCCGAAAGTGACCGTTTTCAGCTCGTAAAGGCTTATTGGTTCTTGAGGCGATGTTCGATAATTAATCCGTTGGAATTTTATGTGATCATCGTTCATCCAAATTTGCCTATACATCTTTTCGATGTCACTATTGAAAACGTACCGATACAGTCTCCATCGCAGTATAAGTACTGGAAGATCTGATTGTAGTACTGGGCCTGGCAGGAGAATGTCATTTAAACTTGTACCATTTGCCGTCGGGCTTGATGCATTAAAAACGACGCGTACTTTAGTGGTTGTACTCTCCGCCTTTACTAAGGCGTGATGGGGCAAAAAGTAATTGTCCGCCGAATCGGCTGGTACAATGGCATTAACTTTTCGCATATGCCCTAATGTCTCGTATTCAGACAGGACCCTTATATATTCTTTCCCTAATTCCGGGTTCTTTGCTAACCGTGTCTCATTTCTAAAAAATTGGGAACACGCCCGCCTAAGAGACCCTCCTATGTTTATCTGATCTGGGTAGTCCTGTCTGAATGGAAGAGAGACGACATATCTTCCATCCTCTCTACGACTCGTAGTTTCTCTATATAAATCTTCGCAGTACTTGTCATCTGCGTTTGGGCTTTTATTTCTTGGAACATTTTCCAACTCCCAGAATGCTGTAAGCTTTTTGTCCAAAGCAACTTCGCTGTAGAAGGACACTATATTTCTGGTTGGATTTGGTGCTTCTATGCGCCCGGTTAATATCCAACCGAACACCGTTTCTTGGGCGAGAAGTGTACTAAGTACATTCTTTTTCAGCCCACTCAATATAATTTGCGGATATACGTCTCTGCCAAGTATAATATCAACTTCCTCGTTGATGTAGAATCGCTTATCTGCCAAGACTAAGTCTGGGAAAGCCTGCATAGTCGTAGCATCGATATGGCAGGATGGCAGATTCCCAGTTAGTTTGGCTAGAATTAGAACTGATGTTGTTAAGCTGAAGCAAGGGTCCACTGGTGAACGGAGTTCAATATTGGAGGCCTCCTTGACTTGAGCGGACACGGCATTAGTGATGCCCGAAACTTGAGCATGCATCCTTTTTGCCGGTAAATTGATTCTGCGTTTGAGCCGTTCTGTCATAAACGAGCACTCTGAACCAGAATCAATCAGTGCTCTTGCTGGGAAGTCTGTACCATTATGGTGAATGTTTACTCGAGCTGTCCCTAACAGCACATCTGCGCTTGAATGCACATGGCAGGATTTAACGTTTCTGTTTATGGCCGAAACAGATTTTTCAGTTTCCCGTCTCTCTTGTGCCTGTTTTGAAGTTGAGGCAGCATTATCAGCATGATACTGATTAGGGCTGGTGGTTTCCTGCGTCTGGGAGACTCCGCATGCAGGAGCGTATTATGTCGAGAGTGGCACTTGTTGCAGTCATAAGAACTGGTGCACTTCCACACAGTATGTCCTGGGGATAGGCAGTTCAAACAGCCCTTGGTGGATTTGACAAAGTTAATTCTCTCCACCGGAGTTAATTTGAGAAAACGGGGACAGTTTCGCAATCTGTGGGCATTCGATTTGCACTTTGTGCACAGTAGTTTAGTCACGTTTGCTTGGTATGTAGCAAGTCTTTTTGCAGGGGTTTCGTTGGCAATCCGCGTACTTTGCGGCTTTTGCACTTTCGAAGAACTCCCTATGAACCCAGACACTGTTTCGAGTGTCTGAAAGCGGTTGGACAAAAATTTGTCCATATCCTCCCACTTGGATATTTCCACTTTGTGATCTATGCTTTG
Source organism: Merzomyia westermanni (assembly GCA_949987695.1). Lineage (NCBI taxonomy): Eukaryota > Metazoa > Arthropoda > Insecta > Diptera > Tephritidae > Merzomyia > Merzomyia westermanni. The sequence continues at coordinate 75,883,131 of OX465292.1, forward strand.
CTCCCATAGACCCAGCGTACTCTCCGGCAATTTCGTCGAACACAAATACGTTATAATTGCATCCCAGTTCGAAGTGTAAATTTTATGACTTCGCAGGGACGAAAGGCAATTATTTATTTCGCGCTGAAGTGTTTTAATTGCGCTACCACATTCACTCTCTACCTTTTTCAAGTTAAATAAAATTTGGAGTTGCGAGTTTACTAGGATACGTTTGTTTTCGTATCTCTCTCATAAATTTCTCCAGGCCGTATCAAATCCCTCATTCGTGAGCGGACATTTTTTCACGATATCTTTGGCCTCACCTTGTGTCTTATTGTTCAGATGGAACAATTTCTCCACTGGTGTTAGGCGTTTATTTAAGATGTATATAGCCGTGAACATGTCACGAAATGTTGGCCATGACAGATAATCGCCCTTGAAAACTTCAGTATCACATGGAGGCAGGCGGATACTGTGTTAAAATTCGGGCTTTTCTTCAGATTTATTTTCTGGTTTGTTGTACGTCGTTTGGCGTGTAGCCATGTCTGACATGCAGCGTAAATATACTGCATATGCTCTCTTATATTTCTGTTTGACAGAAACTATACCAGTGGCCTCTAACTTATCTGAATTAAGTAACTCGTCATAAGCCGTTCTGGTTTTTCTCCACATTGCCTTCAAGTCCTCTTGTTGAAGCCCAAGAGTGTACTTGATGTGGACTGAATCCTCTAATTCATTGTAGTCTGATTCGAATTCAAAAATCTAATCAGCCAGCCTAATGAAACTTTCCATATTTTGGACTTAGAGGATCTGTAGAATCAAAACAAAACCGAAAAAATAAAGCTGAAGGTACGATGAAATGCTCAACCGTACAAGAAAGATGCTGAATAGAAAAGGTAAAGGCAGTATTTTACCCAGGAAAATCAAAAAAACCTCAATAAAATTGTAATAAACTCAATTAATGTATAATTTAATTCAATTATTTTTATTTATTGTTAATTTTTGAATTATATTGCAGACTTGGCCGATTTGTCTGACGAATATTTGTTTGCTACAAACGCAAAAAATTTAAACAAAATCTTTGTGACTTACTCGCCACCCACACGTATAAGGGGAATATGTATATATAAATGTGTGTATGTGTTGCCGCAATAAAGAAATACACAACAAACACAGATAAAGTGCGCGGTGTATCAAACGAGCGAAAGTGAATATTAAATGAAAAAATGTGAAAACAAAGAAAAGTGCTATAAAAATAGTGAATTTTACCAGAAAATAATAAACTAGCCTTCGATTAAAATTCTGTTCTGTATATTACGAAAAAAAACAAGTGGAAAAAACAAAAAACAAACTGAAGATCGAAAGGCTAAGTGAACTTATTTGTGAAAATGAGGTTATGTTACCTCTTGCCTTGCGCTGTGTCCAAAAAACCTTACCACTGGTGGGGGGATAATCCGGATAGACAAGGGTTTTTTAGCGTTTAATTTAATTTAAAATTTAGAGAAAAATAAAGCACTTAACTGAACAAAAAAATCACTATTGTGATATATTCACTAAACGCACTTACGTTTGATTACACTCGCGGGCGGCACTTTTATACAATTGTATGCAACACACAAAAAAAACTAAGTGGCAAGAAATATACAACTTACGTGCTTTGATGTGGTGATTGGCCGAATTTGTTGTATATAGTTTGTGTTGTTGGTTGTGGTATGTGGCAGAGTGTATGGCAGAGTTGTTTGTTGCTTGTAATTGCGGCAGAGTGTATGGCAGAGTTGTTTGTTGTTTGTAATTGCGGCAGTGCGTGAACAATATTGAGTTTTTTCTACTTTTATTGTGTGGCAGCTTCTGGTGGTTTGATCCAAATTAGATTCTTTGAGATTCTTTCTCCAATTTTTGTTGTTGTGGACTGTATGCAGGTTCCTCTAGACGGGGAGATGGACCATGTAAATTCGAGCGTGGTGCTAACTTGGAGCGGCGGTGGCTCAAAAGCACGGCGGTCGAATTTGTGCTCGAAAATAGAAATAAACAAGAAACGAGAATTCTCGTTATAAAAAAGTGGCCGTATATTTATATAAAATATAATTATAAACAATTAGTTTACCTTGACTAATAATTGATGCGGTCGAAAAATCCTGGGCTGGCCGTGATGTGGTCGTGTCGATTGTCTCTGGAAAAGTAGACGGTTTTGCAATCGAGGACAACCGTTGAACCTGAAAATTATCCTCCCGTTTTAAGGGGAGGTGAACCCACACATGCACACCCCCATGCATGTATATGTGTGCTGACAAAACACGAATATGCATGCATGCCCACACAGGTGGGTGGGTTGGTGTGAGTGATTGGAAGGGCGCTAAAGTTACATTAGGGTGGCCCATTTTTTAAGAGAGGACAGAGGACCTGCTCAAGAGGTCAAGAAAGGAAATATTCAGAATCACATCCACACTAACGGGGCACTGGCCTCTGGGCCAACACGCCAAAAGAATGGGCATCCCGTTTAACAACAGATGCAGGAGCTGCAACGAAGAAGAGTGCAAAGAAACAGTTGAGCACTTCCTATGTGAGTGTCTAGCTCTAATGCACATCCGGTTTGCAACTCTGGGCAGCTATCTAATACCAGATCTTAACGGCATCGCGTATTGCTCTATAAGGGATATTAGCGACTATATAGGAAGAACTCAATGGTTTGTTCGTGACAACAACTAACGCTTAGCCCAACTTACCTACAGCAGCATCCAAATATGTGCATGGTTCCAGGAGGAAGTGCATAAAAATGGCGCCCAAAGCGCTACTTGAGCTCGGGAGTATTTCCTCTCCCGAGCAGCGCAGCAACCAACCAACAAAATAAAAGAGCTCTCTTCGGTGGTAACGGGAAAAAAAGAAGAATATTTATATTTTTAGTCTTTAGTTTGGTGCCTTGTGTGACGATTAGGAACCATTTAAAATTAAAAAGTATGACACATAACAAAATTACAAACTGCTTAATACAAAGAACATATATGCATACATATTAAATTATTAGGAATACGAAAATTCGATAACCGTAAAAAACAACAAATGAATTTGTCAGAAAAGAAATTATAAAAAAACATTAACTAAGTAAGAGTTCACGGAAGGCATAAACATGCAGTGGGACCCTGTACCCGCTTACTCATTATGCCGGGTAAGAGTTCCCGGAGATTTTAGTGAGCGAAGTCTAAATATGAGGTTTGGACGGAAAGACAAAAAAAACACGCCTGTATTTATGGGCCTTTTGCCCGATGGTACTCCACGTAATTACCAAAATTTCAAGTTTTTGAACTTTTCAATGGCTTGTCCTAACTGGACCTATATCCATCCTTTTTCCTGGCCGTTCACTTTGCATAGCATATGGCAACCTTTTTATAAAAAAAAAAAGCTTTCAGAATATCCCATTGGTGAGGCATTTTGATCGTCATTAATTTTGACATTTTCCCTGTTTGTTACAAAAATCAGCAATCACGAAAGTTAAAAATGTGCGCGTTTTAGCAAAAAATTATAAAATAAATTTTTGTAAGTATAACGAGCTCAAGACCAGTTGATAATAATTCTTAGTTAATTATTATATTTTTGATTAGAGGAAAAATTGAAAGCAACAAACATATAGAGGCTATAGTTATAGTACTATTTCGAAAACAGCCACGATTTCTCGTCAGACTAATTCGTATAGTTTTGCTATTTCAGAGAATCGTGGAGAATCGAATCTTACAAAAACATGTAAAATGAACAGACCGTAAAACCAACAACAAAATACATTTATACCGGAGCACGCGGTTATGTACAATAACTATCTTCTAAAAATGGAAAAGAAGAATGTACAAAAACCAAGTCCAACATGCATGATTTACATATAGACAGAATGTCTAAAATATTGTGTATACCGTTGGCAAGATAACAAACAACAATTAGAGGAAAACGTGAATTAAGCAGCTTGCAAAACTACACGCAGCATAGCCTATGGGTTAGGCAGCTGCGCTGGCAATCAGACTGAGTGGGTTCGATTCTCCACAAGATCCTCTGAAATAGCAAAACTATACGAATTAGTCTGACGAGAAATCGTGGCTGTTTTCGAAATAGTACTATAACTATAGCCTGTATAAGTTTGTTGCTTTCAATTTTTCCTCTAATCAAAAATATAATAATTAACTAAGAATTATTATCAACTGGTCTTGAGCTCGTTATACTTACAAAAATATGTAAAATGAACAGACCGTAAAACCAACAACAAATAACTCAAATTGTTTAAAACCATGCTGACCACAACCTGTGGCAATCGTCAGAGTACATCGAGAATACTAGCGTTTAAAGTGAGCTTATCGACACAACCACACCCATAGAATACAGTACGAGCTGGCCAAGATTGAGAACGATCGACCCAAACGTGGGAAACACCCACCCTGACAATCTTGTATGTTTTTAAAATTCCTTCAAAGAATCCAGCCGAAAACGAAGGCTCTTATCCAGCCGGATTCTTGCTTAATTTCATCAGATTAAGTTAAATCTAAGACTACCCGTTTGATAAAAATCGATCAGAAGCAACATTACGCAGCAGAAATCGGTGAGTTGAAAGCCAAAGAAACACAAAGTCAAAACTGTGATAAAGTCCACGATTCACAATTGTAAGATCTGCACGATCTATAAATAGCGCGCCCGGAATCAGCTCATGGAAATTCTTCTTCAAGAACGACCAAACTTTTCGCGCGGGTTTACCAATTCCGGGGTAGATTTCGCTGGGCCCTTAGACATTTAAAGTTATAGAAGTCGCGGGTGCCGGACCTCGAAAGGTTACGTTTGTCTGTTTGGTTGTTTTTCAATTTTTCAACTAAGGTCATACATTTAGAGGCCACTAGCGACATGAGCACTTAATCGTTTCTAGCACCTTTTTCAAGGCTGGTAGCTAGACGACGACGCCCAAGCAATGTTTACTCAGACAACGAAACCAACTTTGTAGGGGCATCGCGCGCACTCAAAGCAGAGTTTGAAGTATTTATGAAACCCAGACGCTATCAAAATATGCGCATCTGGCATTAATGTTAAACTTTCAAGGCATATCATACACCATGGAATTGCCAAATCGTAGGTGACCATAAACATCACATTCCCACAACAGCCGATTCCATTGTACCGGAATGACTAGGGTTTTTTTACCGGACCACAAGGGCTGTTATTTCGATGTAACCCTGTCTAACTTTTCACCTTTCCCCCTAACACTGTCATCCTCCGACTCTCTAGCTCCGGGCGGGTGTTAAACCCAGCCGGGGACCAAGAAAATGAATCTGCTGCGTTTGCTGGAAGAATATTTACGTCAAACGTTCACTCCGTTCAATGTTACGAATGTAATGGCTGCAAAAAACAAGCTGATTCAGTCTAAATCTCTCCACACACATGCCCCCTAGTTTCTTCAAAACTTGTGTGGCCCTTACTGTTCACGTCCTAGGGCGTCCCGTGGCCAACCTCGACCCAGTGTCGCACCGCCACAAGTTCTAGATACAGTCTCCACTACAAACAGCACTAATGGGCAGCTTACGCCCATCAGCGCCAACACAGCAGCTCACAGCTACTTTCTGTGTGGCACCTCTCTCCTAGATGAGAGCAATGCTGACCGACAGCCCGCTCCCTCCTATTTACAACCTCCCATTCTTCTTCCAGCACTAGCACAAATATAAGTCTAACCCACTAGCTCCTCATCCCTTACATCATGTGCACTGTTTGTCGGCTGAGATTATATACACAGGCGACATCAGTAAAATGCAACTCTTGCCTTGGCCTATGTCACCTGTTTATATGTCGACTGATTCGCCTCCTTCGGGTGGTACGGATCCTTTGTCTTCTATATTGTGAGGAAGTGCACGGCCCAGCCTGCTTCCACCTAGGCATACGCACCAGTCCTTTACTCCCAGTGTGACTATTTCTTTCCCTTCGCACTTTCGTGTCATACAGTTGAATTGCAGCGGCCTAGCCGGCAAGGTTAGTGAAATATTGAACTTCAGATTTTCCGAACTATGATGGCTACAACACCCATCGGCGTGACCGTGTGAGAGGACTTGGGAGCGGACTTGCTCTCATAACTCATCAATCTGTGCAATACCGTCTATTTGAGCCTGATGTCGACCCGAGCGATAACACCTTACAATGTCAAGGTATGACTGTCCGGCCAGACGATGTCGATCTAAAAATAATTCATCTTTATATATCTCCTGTCCCCCGCTGACCGAGTGCATACCGCCCTGACTTTCGTACGTTACTCATAGGCGATAATCGTGTATTCTTCGGAGACTTCAACGCACACCATGCTCTTTTCCACTCAAGCTTACAGGTAGATGGAAGGGGACAGGAACTGGCTGCACAAATCGATGATTCGACGTTCTCCACGGGGATGCCCCCACGAGAGTCGCCGTAAATTGTTTAAGCTGGCCAGACCTTACCATCGTCAGCGCTGGTCTCATAAACTGCGTGGAGTGGCGACCGCTGTTGACTCTTGCATCAGATCATTTACCGATAGTCTTCTCAATCGATCACCTCTCCGACTTTGTTACCTCTGAAATTCGCCCCTTCACTAATTTCAGCAAAGCTGATTGGGCTGGTTTTCTTAACTTCACTGAGATCTCCTTTGCTGCCGTCTGACGTACGAGGGGGAAAGCGTTTCCCATGGTCATAGCTTCAGCCTCAAATCAATACATTCCGTCAGGTATAATCAAGGAGGTACGTCCGTATTTCCCCACAAGGCAGAGACCCTGGCAAATGAACGTAGCCATGTGCTACGCTTAGACCCTACGGATCCCCAAATTCAGGATCTCAGTGCGGAAATCCGACAGCTGGATGATCAACACAAACGCGCCAAATGGGAAGAGTACTTAAGGTCCTGCAACCTCTCTGCTGGTGTTGGCAAACTATGTCCGACTAAACCTAACTATAAAATATCCATCGCCTTAGGTGTTAAGGTCCAGTCGAAACCGAATAGATGTACGCGCGCTTTCTGCCGGAAATTTGTACTGCAGTCTCCGGTTGACAGAGAAATTAGACCAGCCACCAGGTAAGCGCATAAACGTAAAATAGTCAAGCGCCCATTGCCCTTACTACCACAGAGATTCGGGAGGCCATACGGGTTTCTAAAGACTCCAAATCGATCGGCCCCGACGGTATATCCATGCTGATGTTAAAACATATCGGCGATGAGAGAGTAAGGTACCTCACAACTGTCTGCAATCTGTCCATGATCATCTTTGTCTTCTAGGAAAAAGGAGACAGCCAAAGGTGGTGCCACTACTAAAGCCTGCCAACAAAGAGTCCTATCGACCGAATCGCTCCTCTCGCCAGTAGTTAAGACCTTGGAGACAGTCCTGCTCCCTTACTACACCGCTAACCTGCGACTCCCGAACATCAGCATGGATTCCGTAAAATGCATAGCATGACCACCGCGCTTAACGCCATTACCACTCAGATAGGGGTCGGTCTCGACAAAATCTCCCTAATAACAAGACTGTACCAGTTGCACTTGACCGGTCAAAATCCTCCGATACCGTCAACTACGCGCAAGTCATTAACGACCTGGAAGACTCAACTCTTTCCCCTATTTGAAGCGTTGGGCCGCCCATTATCTGAGTGGTCGGCAGTTAACGGTTGAGTTCAGAGGCGAACGATCAAACCCACGTATAATCAAACAAGGGCTGCCACAGGGTGGTGTCCTATCCCCGCTTTTGCTTAATTACTACATATCGAGGATCCCCTCCCATGCTCAAGAATAAACTCTTGACTCACATCCTTGTCCGGTTTTTTTTGCTGGACAAAATCTCACATTGTCACCGACCAAGCCCTCGGCCACCTTATTTATGACGTGGACAGCGCATTTGAACATGGAATTAGACGTCTACGTCGACGGCATTAAGCTTCCGACTCTCACACATCCCAAAATCTTAGGGGTCAAGTTCGATGACACATTCAACTTCGGTGCTATGTGGCAGACACATACTGGAGGAGGTTGCAGGCCTGTCAAAACACCACACTCAGGACTGCCACGGGATGCCTCCTTATGTCACCTGAACACCACCTTCATACTCATTCAAAAATGCTCGTTGTTAAAGAGCATAGTGAAATGTTGACCAGGCAATTCCAGTTCAATTGCTACAAACAACAGCACCCGAACAGGCGGCTGGTCAACGAAAATCCGCCTTCCAGGAGAATAAGGAGTCATCTCCGTAAGCACTATAATGAAATCCCGCACCACATTTTTTCGCCGTTTGGTCCAAAGGCGCATCGACGGGTCTTTAACTCATCAACACAGAGTCGGTAAACTCCTTTGCCATCTCTCGTTCAGTGAACGCCGTTATTCAGGCACAAGCTCCACCTGTTGCCGAAGAGGAGCGCGAACTGCCTAGGGAGACAAGGGTCATGCTGGCCCAACTTCGCTCTGGATATTGTAACAGGTCAAACTCTTACCTACCAACACTGAACCTCGACATGCCAAATGTCTGCCCGTCATGCGTCGTGTCTCCCATGATACTAAACATCTTTCCATCTGCTCAACTGCCTTCTTTTCTAACAGCAATCTCACTATGGTCCAACCCTGTTGAAGGCGCGAGGTTTCTAGGACTCCCGTTAGAAGAGCTCGATGACAGTGTTAGGTAAGGAGGGTGATAATTAGGCAGGATAACTATCGCTACAACAACAACAACATCACTTTTTTTGACAAATGTGAATTTTTTTAATTTAATTCGGTTTACTTCGTTTAAATATTGGCGTATTTTTAAGCAACTTTTTTGGAGCTTATGGTCAATTCGGTTGCTTGCGGGATCCGAAAACTATAATTTACAAATCAAAACAAAATTCTCAGAAGAAAAGCTTTTTTTACGGGTTTTTTATTTCCTGCAAACTACAACAATAGAGTAAACAACTTTTAACAATAGCAGAGGTAGCGGCTCGTAGGTACAAACTCTTCCGCTACCAATTCATTGCATACACCCTTCTCGTCACTGAAAACATCAGGCTTTTACGAACACTGCCTGGTTTTCATAACCTCTGGGCCCTAGATATCATTTGCAAGTCCAAGAAATATGTTCGAAAGCTTAACCCAATTCTTTAACCCTACTACCACCAACCACCAATTGTAAGGTCAAGTATACACTTACCGTAAATTATTTCTCGCCATCCCTAAAGTGTTTGTTCTCCTAAAATCAAGCAGGCATAAGAACTGCAAATATTATTCATTTCAGAAATGACACGCTTCACTCACATCCGCAAAAATTACGAGGCAAACACGTACTTCTGGGTGTGTCGGCTATGCGAAAGAAAGCACCCCCTTAGGGTATGCCCCATATTTTGGTCAAACACAACACAGGTGCGCTAGATCATCGCGATTAAAACACGCTATTGTACAAACTGTTTATCGGTGTAAGAAGTGCTGTGACGATCACCATACCATGATACACATGGTAGATGAAGATAAGACCAACCATCATCTCCGCTGGACTTGCGAGACAACTACGCCTTGGAATGAGCTTCATCAACAATCAAATGGGGTGCTTCGCCAAATTACGTGGGAATATGGCAGTAAATAGTTTGATTGAAATGTGGGACGTTTAGATCGATATCACAACCAAATTCAGGCCAAGTAATTTAGACAGTTCTTTATTTAATTTCTTATAGTTTGCTTTGGAAAAGTTAAAATCAAAGCTACTACATGAGTAGCATTGAGTACCTTGGTCATTACTTATGGTTTCGTAGACTATTTCCATAGAAGGGTGGTAAAGGTGTTCTGGTAAAACCAACGATTCACCACGTCTTACAGAAAATTGGTTTATATCAACAACATACATTTATTTGATTAAGGCAAAGATCGGAAATTCCATCAAAAAAATCATTGTACCCCAGTTTGGACTTATTTGGAGTAATGTTATCATCAGTTATGTCCCACGATATATGAGGTAAGTTAAAATCACCCAAAACAATAATTGAATCTGAAGCTTTAGTCATAAAGTTAACAGTTTTGAGCAGAGAGACATGTTGCATGTAGGCTGAAAAATCTGATGCTGAAGAGATGTAGCAAACATATAAGTACATAGATACGTTCTCTAGTTGAATGCGGATGCATTCGGACTCAATGAAATCGATGTTAGGAATATTAATCTGAAGGGATGGAGGAATGAACGGCAAGCAGAACACCACCTCCAACTGTGTTCAAGCGATCATTTCTATTTACTTGATATTCATTACATAAAAACTCTGAATTGAAAATATGAGGTTATAGCCAAGTTTCGGTAGAAGCAATTACGTTATATTTACAATGAAAAGATTTCAAAGAGAGATCAGTTAATTTGGTATTTAAACCTCTGACATTTTGATAAAAGATATTCACGAATTTAGTGCTCAGTTTTTTGACTCAACGTTATTACGAGAAATTTTCGCTACATTTCGAACATTCCTATTCGGTCTGCATTCAAACTCCCACACAAGAGCCCCGGGAGGCCAAAAAGAGCTGTGCAAAAGAGTATCGAAATCTTTCCCAGATACATCAATCTTAAACGAAGACATACTTCTTTGATATGTGAAATTTAATTTTCTGACAGTTACGCTTTGATCTTTAATTTTAGAAGAAATATGGTACATCAAATCATCCTCGGTAGTGTCTGGATCGAACCTAGATACAAAAATAGATTTTTTGCGAGGAACCACAACCAGCTTACTAACGATTGGTTCAGACTCCATTGCAATAAGTCAATATCTATCTCGATTCGGTTATGCCGTTAGGTACTGCCGTTAGGCGACTAAAGTTAATATACCTTGTGTGCGTAGCACTACTAGGTATAAAAACTGTACCACCATCACGCCACTTTCGCATACCGGGATTCCACGCCATGAAAATAACGGCGACATATATCTAGTAACATACGCCATAAACACCGTTTTTAATTGTCACGCCAAGCCGGCGGCAGCGCATTGGTTTTTTACATGTGTGAGTAAGCAGCCGCCGTGGTGTGGAGGTAGTGTTGCCGGCCTACCACACCGAAGGTCCATGGTTCGAGCCCTGGTACAGGTAACATCAAAAGTGATTTGAAAAAAGTTTTTCAAAACGGGGTCGCCCCTCGGCAGTGGTTTGGCAAACTCTCCGAGTGTATTTCTGCCATGACAGGCTTCTCAGCAAAAATTTGTCTCCTTTGTAGATGCCGTTCGGAGTCGGCAAAAAACTGTAGGTCCCACCAATTTGTAGGGAAAATTCAAATCGGCACACCACAAATTGGAAGAGAAGCTTGGCGCAAAAATCTCTTAGGAGGTTTATGATGATATACCTGTTGTATATCGCGCCATAAAAAGAAAAAGAAAAAAGAGTAAGCAGAAGGCATCGCAGCAGAGAAGCGCAAAACAGGCAGCGGTTGAACAGAAGCGGTGACGACAAGAGCTTGGTGAAGCGGTAGTTTGTGGTAGAACATTTACATATTTAGCTGTACACTATTTTATAAAACATTGTATACGTATACGTATTTAATTGAATTTCCAAATATTACATACACATACACATACATATATAATACTTTGTAAAATCATACATACATATATAAAACATTTTATAAAATTTAATAATTTTTTTTTTTTGAGTCACATTTAATTTAATATATTTTTCAATAAGCGGTACGCCCGTAGTATTTAATGAATTTTACAATATTATATAATAAAATTCTCATTTTCCACACATTGTATCAATTAATATTTTAATGAAACTTTTTTATGTAAATTTGAAACAATAATATGTAAATGAGAAATATGTAATATGTATATGAGAAATAATTTTTGGTGCGGTTCAGACGTGTTCTCCTTATCTCCGCTAATTTCTTATTTTTCTATCGGAAAATCTTTTCTTAAAACTTATACAAGTATACTTGGTTAAGTGTTAGTTTTTTCACTGAGTTTTATCAATCGATTCTGATAAAATTTTATACTTAATAAACTCTTATAATAATTTTAAATCAAAACTACAAATCATTTTTTCGATTATCTTCTTATTCCCGTGTCATAATACATACAAACATACTCGTACAAACAATGCCTTGCATCTGTGGTCATAGAGTCGATAGGTATTCGCATGACAAAGTGCAGTGTGGTAAATGCAATGAATTTCTTCATATGAGTTGTGTTGGAATTGTGCCCGCTGACATTGAGTTTTTGGCTAGTGAGAACAAAAAGTTTTTTTTGTAAAAGCTGCACAGCTGTTCGGCGAAAGTCTATTTGCTCTCCGCAACAAAATCTTAGTCATGTTAACTCGGCTCCGGATATCTCAGTACCATTGCACTCTTCTGCTAGCACCAGTAGCGCTGCCAACCTTGGTCGCTCACAGCAATCTAAGACTTCTGATAAGCCCACCAACAATAAAGAAAATAACAACGTTAATATTGACGAAGAAGTGAGTTTGTCTTCGATAGCTAACACACTTGCTGCTCTTCGTGATGAAAATTCAAATATACAAGCACTATTCAATACTCAACAAACAGACAATATAAACCTGCTTGAGAAGATGGATAAATTGCTTGTTGATTTCGGCTCATTACAACGAAGTATCGCTGAAAAAGACGATTTGATCTCGGCTCTAAACATAGAGGTCACTGAACTTCGTGCCTTACATGCTGGTTCTCTAGCTGAACCAAGTGGAAAACGCAATGTTCTTTTGCCATTGTCGCCCTCTTCGCTTTCTTCAGCTGCCGCTGCGTTGGCATCTAATGCAAATTATTGTGATGCTTTGGTAAACAACAACACGGCATTATCCATTCCCCCTACACAGCCTAACATTTCACTCTCACTCTCTGACAATTCTTTGTTTGCTTCTTGTGCGCCGCTTTCGGAAAAATCTGATGCTGGTAATGAGGTAAACATTGATAAGGTTTATGCTGATCAATCGCGTACCAGTCAAACTATCAACAACTCAGCTGGTGATCACAACAAACAAATAACTGCGCGTCATGAGAGGGTTCACAATGCTAAATTTGCTAAAAATATTGTGATGGGTCGGAATGCCTCTACAGAGTTAGATGTTGCCTTAAAGAGAAAATGGTTACATCTAGCTTCATTTAAGCCGTCGGTAACTGAATAAAATATAATTTCTTATGTGAAAAAACATTCTGGTATTGAGGATGACATTGCATGCTTCAAGTTAGTCAAGAAGGACACTCCCCTCCAGAACCTGCGGAAACTTAATTTCAAACTTGGCGTCTCTCCGGCTTTTTATACCAAACTATTGGAACCTAGTCTTTGGCCAGTAGGGGTTAACGTAAAGCCATTTCGTAACATTCCAAGGGACAAGGGCGAGCAATAATGTAATAGTTCATGGTCCTAGCTTTAGTTCTAATTCTAATTCTAATGTTGTTCCTAATTTTAAATCTAATTCTATTTCTCATGCTAATGTTGAAAGCCTTAAGAGCCTGAGAATTTATTTTCAAAATATCTCTGGTATTCGTACTAAGGCGAAAGAAGTATTTTTATTTACGTCTCGGTGCGAGTTTGATGTTTTTGTGCTGGTTGAAACATGGTTGACCAGTGACTTTTTTGACGCGGAATTCTTCGACCAGAATATTTTTCAAATCTACCGTAAGGACAGAGATGCATTTAAAACAGGCTGTAGTAGAGGCGGCGGCGTCCTAATTGCGGTGAAACGTGCCTTGAGATCGTCAGCTTTCACGCTCGTTAACGCTGATTCTCTTATCGATCAACTTTGTATACGTATTTTCGGTACTTTTGGTAGTTTGTTTATTTGCGTATCTTATATTCCACCTAATATGTAGTTCGGATTATTTGTATGCAGCTCATACTAATAATATTTTAAACATCTACAAAAACCATGAAGATGACCATTTTTGCATTCTAGGCGACTTCAACTTAAACAAGCTCGTATGGTCCAGCTTACTCAGTAATGTTTTTTTAACAGCTACTAATGTAAGTCTTCCTCATGAGATACATTTCTTAGATAGTCTTTCCAGCATTAATCTTACCCAAGTTAATTATATCCCCAACATGCTTGGTAATATCCTTGATCTTTTATTCATCGATGCGAACCTCATCTTTCAGCTACAGGAATGTAATTTCCCAATCTGCAAGTCTGACATGCATCATGTACCTCTATACTTATCCCTTCAGTTCTGCACTTTTCCTTCTACCTACATGCTTGATCCCCAATCTTTAAATTTCAAAGATGCTGATTATGATTCCTTAAATACAATTTTTTGTGAGATTGATTGGAATTCTATTTTTCTTGGACGTAATGTCTCTGAGTGCTTTGAAGTTTTTCTCGAGCAAATTCTTGAAGTCTTAAACTCCAATTTATCTTTGATTCCTGGTCGAAAACATAAGCTACCCTGGTACACAAGGGGGCTGAAAAGACTGAAGAATAAAAGAAACAAATATTTTAAGCTTTTCAAGTCCACCAATAATATCACCTTCAAGGAAAAGTACGTCCGCTTTATGAATCAATTCAACGAGCTGGATACAATTTTGTATAATAACTATATATCCCGTTACGAAGATGAGCTTAAGTCAAACCCAAAAGCTTTCTGGAACTATGTTCGATCCAGGAAAGGGTGCGCAAATATCCCTAACTGTATGAATCTTGATGATGTTGCTTCTACTAGTTTGTCAGACACTGTAAACCTTTTTGCAGAATTTTTCAAATCCAACTTTGTATGTGATACTATGAACTCTTCCAACTCCTATGTTGATGCTTTTGATGCTCAACGGTTAGATTTCGGTGCCCTCTCCGTTACTGAGCTAGATATCCAGATCGGCATTTCTTCCCTAAAACTGTCTCTAAAATGTGACCTTGACGGTATCTCCTCGTTTTACTTCAAGAAATGCAGCTTATCCCTGTCTAGTCCTCTATCCCACATGGAAGGTGGGTTCAATTACGCCCATCCATAAATCTGGTAACAAAAACGATGTCAAAAACTACCGACCTATCTCCAAATTAACTACCTTCTCAAAGCTTTTTGAAAAGGTGGTTAAGGACAAGCTTTTTTTCACAGTTAAGGAATTAATTGATCCAAACCAACATGGTTTTGTCAGTGGTCGCTCTACAGTTACTAATCTCGCTGTGTTCTCCGAGTACTGTATATCGCCTTTTAGGAGTGGATCTCAGGTAGATACGATCTACACCGATTTCAGCAAAGCCTTGGATACAGTCTCCCACGATATTCTGTTATATAAACTTGAACGATTGGGTTTCCATTCAGTGTTTCTTTTGTGGCTTCGCTCTTACCTCACCAATAGAATATCGTTTGTTGAAATTGCTGGGACTAAGTCTTACTCTTTTGTGGCTACTTCCGGTGTTCCTCAAGGCAGTATTCTAGGCCCACTGTTCTTTGTCCTTTTCATAAACGATATTGGTTCGTGTTTTAGTTTTTCCCAATATCTACTCTACGCCGACGATTTGAAACTGTTTAGTAGTGTGAACTGCTCGTCTGACGCTCTTCGGCTTCAGAACGAACTTGACAATCTTACTGAATGGAGCGTCAAAAACAAATTATCACTTAACATCCGCAAATGTTTTCATATGACGCTGTCGAAAACCCGAAATCGTATCAATACAAGTTACTCTATCCTAAGCAATCAACTGTCTTCAGTTGAAGTATTTTCCGACCTAGGGGTTCTGTTTGATTCTAGTTTTACCTTTGTAAATCATGTAAATAGTGTCATCCCCAAGGCATACTCGAACTTAGGTTTTTTAAAGCGTTATGCAAAAGATTTTGTTGATCCCTATACTCGGAAATCCATTTTTAATTGTCTTGTCCGATCTAAGCTATGCTCAATGCCAGTTGCTTGATTTGTGCTTAAAATATGCCGATGTATTTGCTTTAAACAATGACCGTATGACTATTAACAACTTTTATGAACAGAAACTTGGATTGACTAACAAAACACCGGTTTACATAAAATTATCGATTGCCTTACTCTCAACGACAAGAAATAAACAGCCAGGTTGATAAATTATTTCGAAACGGTTTAGTAGAACCAAGTTTTTCTAATTACAATAGCCCATTAATTTTAGTACCAATGATGTGCGTATATTTCAGAGCAGTTAATAAAAAGCTCATTGCTGACACATTTCCATTAGCACGAGTTGATAATCTTGGTAGAGCTAAATATTTTTCAACATTAGATATTTTTTCTGGTTTTCAGCAAAATTCCACAAAATCTAACTCTAGGGACGTAACATCTTTCAATACTGATAAAGGAGCTTTTCGTTGGAAAATGTTGCCTTTTGGATTAAATGTAGCACCGAACTCTTTTTTACGTATAATAATCGCGCCTAATCAAGCATTCATGTGTATTGATGATATTATTGTAGTTGGTTTCAGTGAGACACATCATTTAAAAAATTTAGAAAAAGTTTTCGAAACTTTGCAGAAAATTCAATTTAAAGCTCATTCGCAACAAATGCCATTTCCTTCGGTAGGAAGTAACCATTTTAGGCCACAAATGTTCTTCGAAAGGTTTGTTGCCAGACGACTCCAAAATACATCGTCGTTTTGTTGCTTTTGCTAATTACTACAGGCGATTTATACCTAATTTCGCATCGCTGGCAACACCTTTCAACCGTTTAAGTAGAAAAATAGTAGAATTTGTTTGGGAAGAAAAAAGTGAAACAGCTTTTAATAAACTTAGATCTGCCCTAATGTCTCCTCAACTTTTAGAATATCCTGATTTTAGTAAAGAATTTATAATAACAGTAGATGCGTTAAAGGTTGGATGTGGTGCTATATTAAGCCAAAAGCATGGAGATGTTGACTTACCAATCTGCTTTGCTTCAAAAGCTTCCAACAAAGCAGAACAGAAAAAGCCTATTATCGAACATGCACTTTTAGCAAATTTATTTCGCAATAAAACAATTTCGTCGGTACATTTACGGCACACATTTCACTGTAAAATCCGACCATCGACCTTTAGTTTATCTTTTAAATACGAAAGAGCCAGCATCAAAATTAACGAGAATACGGTTAGAGCTATCTGAGTATAACTTTACCATCGAATACGTAGCTGGCGCGCTCTCGCGAATGACGATAGACGAAATAAAAATTTCAACGAAACATATTCTAGCAGTAAAAACAAGGTCAAAAACACAACACTTACAACTACAAAAAGACGACAAAACCACGGCAGATAAAACTATCGAAGTACAACCGGTACAAATTTATGGTACATTTTTGAACGATTTTTCCAAAAAAATACCTCGAATAAAAACACAATACAATCCGATAAAGAAAATTAAAAGTTCAAATTTTCCAGTTTGTGCAAATTTAAAACAAGAAAATTTAATTACTTGATTTTGCGAATGCCAACGAAATAACAAATTTAGACGAGGTGCTTTTGAGGCTTGAAAAAGAAGCCGACATTCACATTTTTAAGCAATTATAATTGCCAAACAACGATATATTTTTCAAATATTTTACAATAATAAATTTCAAAAACATTGCAAATACGGTAACAGAAAACGACAAGAAACCAAAACTAATAACAATTTATCACAATGATCCAATATCAGGTAGACATTGCGAAAACAAAAAATTATACGGAAAAATACGTACAAAATATTATTGGAAAGGTATGACTCGTAACATACCTAGTCACAATAGCCATTCCAGATAAAACTGCAAAAACAGGGGTCGAATTACGTTATACGTTCCGTGATCGAAAGCGAATTTTTAAATCAAAATAGCTCTAAGCCCATAATGCGGAACGATGGCATACGTGAGCAATTGGCTGGAAGTAACGGGTTGTTCAATTATGCATTATTACTCTTTTAAAAAGTTGGACAATTTCAAAGTTATCGTGACTTGAAAAACGGTGCGTCGAAAATTATCTAGTTGACGAATTATCTAGAGGACTTCGCATTGCCAACCGAGCCGTTTCTCGGGCTGCTTCTCTTTGTTCTTTTCATTGAAAAGCACGAAGTCGAACCATGCTAACGCGGCGCTCTTCACATCCAATTTCTTGCTCTTCTTCAGTCCTTTCATTCGCAACGTTTCGAATCCCACTTGTATTACGGGTTTTTCGTGAAAGAGTTGACCGTCTTGTGGGCGAGATGATATTGTTAATGATAATATCGGCCGCCGTGGTGTGAAGGTAGTGTTGCCGGCCTACCACACCGAAGGTCCATGGTTCGAGCCCTGGTACAGGTAACATCAAAAGTGATTTGAAAAAAGTTTTTCAAAAACGGGGTCGCCCCTGGTGGTTTGGAAAACTCTCCGAGTGTATTTCTGCCATGACAGGCTTCTCAGCAAAAAATCGTCTCCTTTGTAGATGCCGTTCGGAGTCGGCAAAAAACTGTAGGTCCCACCAATTTGTAGGGAAAATTCAAATCGGCACACCACAAATTGGAAGAGAAGCTTGGCGCAAAAATCTCTTAGGAGGTTTATGATGATATACCTGTTGTATATCGCGCCATAGAGATAGAGAGAATATCGGCACAATACACTAACAGAAACTCGAAATACACACATCAGTCGGTCAACTTCAAAATATTTAATTTTTAAAACTTCCAAAGAAGTGCCATTAAGAATGACGAAAAACTATTTCGAACCGCAAAAAGTAAAAAGTTTCCGCTAAACAGGAATCAGTAAATACTTGCAAGCAAAAATGCTTTTGAATTTTTCATTGGTTAATAGCTTAAGTTTTTAAAATTTTGTTGTTGCTTTCCTATGTCAAGACCATTTGTTTTTCAGTTGCAAGTTTTACTGAGTGAATTTCCCCCAGCAACTCTCTCTCCCTGCAAATCTTTTTTGCCGCACCATGAATAAAGGAAAGTTAGAATAGGAAGGTCCACTTCCCGGAAAAAAAAGAATATTAAATATCAACAAAATCAAAGTGCTACCAAGCAAATACCACCATAAATAAAAAATTTTCGAATAGGACGGCCCCTGATCCACTCCCCGAAAAAAACCAATATTGTTGTTGTTGTTGTCGTAAATTTTAATAAAAGTAATGTACTAAATTTCAAGTAAATCGCAAAATAAATAAAAAAATTTTGGAATAGGTCGGCCCCGGTCCACTTTCCGGAAAAAAGTATCCGATGTCCTTTTTCTGGTTCTAAGCTACTTCCCCACCAATTTCAGCCGTTCTTGAGAAAAGTGCAACATAACTTTCTTTTCATCCGATTTTCATCATTATGTCCCATACCAGGTAAGATATGGAACTTAATTACATTATTGCAGCATTCATTGTCACCTTTCGTGTGATACCCATTTGTACTAACACATTTTGGGTCTCCGAAACCGGTCAAGCTAACGGAACAAATAATATTTTAAATTTTAAGTTAAACGTCTAGTAACACAAGGGCAAAATTCCATTCAATTCCATTCAAAGTTTTTGAGTGATGCGCGCCCAAACATACATACAGATAGACAGACATACAGACAGACAAAAATTCTAAAAACAGTTGATTTGGCTTCTATTGGCCTAATAATGATCCCTGCTATCGATTTTTCTTAAATATCTGCAATGTACAGACATCAACCTTTTACAATTTTATTATATGTAGAGATATGTCGAGATAAGTCGGCACGACCTTTAACTATTAACATCGGCGATAAGGTAGTAGTAAATAAAGAACATAGAAATAAGCATGAAAATATATATCAAGGACCATATACTGTAACTAATTGATGTAAAGTCATAGTTGTCGATAAAATACACAAAAAACAAAAAACGGTTCACAAAAATAAAAGAGATAAGGTATGAAAATTTTATATACAACAAACTACTAATGTCTAACAAATAAATTTATTACTTGCTTACTTAAACATACGAATCATAATTTTCACTATTACTACTATTATTAAATACTTAGATTAGTATACTTTTACGCTAACCACAATGAACAAACTAAAATTAAACCCACCAAAATAATTCAATATTTAGATTTTAATGTCAAGCAAAAAGAGTAAAACTCTGTAAGTACTTAAATTAAGTAACAAAATTGTAAATTTCAATAACTTAATTTGTATAAATAAAAAAAAAATTGCTCTGAGTGAACGATTCAAAAAAGAGAGGAACATCCTAATGTTACAGCAATCGTTCACCCAGAACAATTTATTTTGCAGACAGCAAGAAGAATCTGACAAATCTGATCAGTTTTTCATATCTTTCCTTTTTTTAGGAAGGTTGGTGTAACCGAAAGCAGCTTTATGGCTTAATGGCTTCTAAGCTTTGGCTGAAAGAGCGGAATTTGAATTCCATACCTTCAGCCAAACGCACCTGTTCAGTTTTAGACACCTCCTCACGAAAACTTAAAGTGTTAATATAAAAGAGTTTGTATTTTTATAAATTATAAATAAAAACATAAAGTGAACTTAAGTTAAACAATTATAAGTTAAATAAATAAAGAACTATAAACTAAGATTAAAGTGAGTTGTATAATTTAAACGAAAGTGACGTGGTGCGGCAGGTGCATAGTACCCCAGCCGGAAAATATTCCTAATCACCGTTATCGCAATATTAGCACGAGAGGTGCGTCAGGTGCAGAGGCACCATGACAATTATAATACTTTCTTTATAATAATGTTGAAAAGTGTAGATAGTATACCTCGTAACATGTTTCGTAATTTTATTTAACAGTGTTCTGAAGTTAATAATAGCTGAAATTTGACATTCTGTCCATTTATATGTGGGCGGTGCCACGATCATTTTCCAAAATTAATAAAAAAAAATCATTAATAAGATCTTTATGTCATTGTAGCATTCTATAAGCATCAGTGAAGGAGATATGGAATGTTCCGGTTTTCTACCTCTCTTTTAGAAAACTTTGGTCCAAAAGTGGGCAAGTGGACCACCGCTTTTGCTTATTTTCCGTATATATATGTCTATAGTATACCTCGTATTAAGTTTCGTAATTCTATCTTACACCATTCTGAAGTTATTAGCAGTCGAATTTGAAATTTGCTGGACATATAAGTGGACGGTGCCACGCTAAATTATATGATTCTACCTGTATCAGTCAATGAGATATGGGCAGTTTAGTATTTCTACCTCCTTTTCAGATAAGCGATTTCGCTTACTTTCTATGGGTGTATGTACCACAACCATAGTATTCCTCCTACCAATTTCGTTATTCTTGCATAAACGGTTCTGTAGTTATTAACAGTCGAAGTTTCAAAATTTGTTCACTCATATGTGAGTGGCACCACGTCTATTTTCCAAAAATTTGGTCAAATTGTCAGTAGGTCAACTAACTTGGTAAACCTCCCAAGTTTCATTATTGTAGCTGCTTACATTATTGAACTATGTCTTTTTAAACGTTTTTCGAAATGTTCGATATCGAAAAAAGGGGTATGGTTATGGCTCGATTTCGCACGTTTTAAATAGCAACCTACCTTGGCCAGAAAGCAACCTGTGTACCAAATTTACTCAAGTTATCGTGTCCACGGACGGACGGACGGACATGTCTTAATGGATTCCTCTGTTCATCCAAGAACTTTGACAAGGGCGGATTAGGGGGGAGTGAAAGGGGGCACGTGCCCCCCAGACGGTATTGTTATGTACTACGGATACTCCATCACAGTGCATTTTTAGTCGGAAAAGACAACAAATAATTGAATTTAGCAACTTTTTCGGAATCGTGCCCCCAGATGGTATTTTTTACACTATAGAAATTCGTTTCAATAGATAAAGAATCAATGAATTTTCAAAATCTACTATATACTAGTTTATATGAATATATATATTGATAAAGTTCTGCGTAACGCAAACATCTAGATAATTCGTTTTGTTTGTATTGTGTAGGGGTATGTTTGGGAATGTGCACCCATTTACAAAATAAGACCTTAAAGGTCACCCTGTGCCATCTAACATAGCATATCTTCGTCAAAAACCATGTCATATTCATGCCAATAAGCAGTAAAACCCCGACTCGCGAACCATCTGAGTAAAACAACAACGGTTTGTGTCTGAGAATTGTTGATTTTGCCAACAAGGGCTCCACCTCATAGGTTTAAATGCAACTATTTTTCGCAATGGCTGCTAAAACTTCAAAGTCGAATCTAAAAATTCGTATTAGCTTATACCGCTACGCCTACTAGCTTTGTGCCCCGGGAGTCTTTATATTTTTATTTTATTGCGTTAGAAGTTAACAAAAGTGATTATAGTATAGTGCTATCGTGTTTAAGTGATAAGAGAGCTTAAGTGCGTTCTTCCATCCGAAGAAGCAAAGATGTAATGAAGCACTTTCTGATAAAGGAAGTCGTGTCCTATTAGATTCCTCGGAGGCGAGTTCATCGAGCAACACACTGCAGGAACGGGATATAGGTTAGTATTGTAATCCTTGTGGTTTTGGAAATTTTGTGTAGTAGTTAAACTTTCTAAAGAATGGCCACTAAAAATTATTTCTGCAATCGTCCTATCAATAAATATTTTTCTTCTACAGTTTTTTTTGTCATATAATTCTCCAAATAATATTTCTTTTCTACTTTAGGGTGGGTTTCCACTTCACAAGAAAAAGCACTTCCTGAAAAAGAGAGCGGTGCCCCATTATATTCCTCGGAGGCGAGCATTTAATAAAGACAATTCATAGAAAAAGCCACATACAAACGTTCAAATAAAAATAACTTCAAATTTGGCTTGCAAAGCAAAAATAAAAATATTTCTTTAGCGTTTTTCTGTATAGGAAACCCAGCCTTAACGCGTAGATCTATTGCCTGGATATCCGCAAACCTACATAGATATTCAATTTTTATACCCAGCATAGTAGGACTAGTACAGGGGTATCATAACTTTGGCCACATAACGGTAGTATGTAACGGAATAAAATTAACGAGATAGATATAGGGTTCCATATATCAAATATCTTTAGATGAAATCGATTTGTCATGATTGTCCGCCCGTCTGTCAGCCCGCCTGTCCGTGCACACGATGACTTGAGTAAGAATTAAGGTATTTGAAGGAAATTTGGGTACGCAGGTTACTTTCTGGCTAAGGTAGGCTGCAATTTAAAATGAGGGAAATCGGATGATAACCACGCTCCCTTTCGATATCGAAGATTTTGAAAATCATACAAATTGACATAACCCGGTAACGGAAATAGCTACAATGGTATAAATTTTTAGGTGTATTCCTCTGATCAATTATGGCTGGTCATAACTTAAAATTGATTGTGGCACCAGGCTACTAGTATTCTGCCGTCCTAATTAAAAAAGTTTAGTCTGGTCAACGGCTTAGGTTCGCCGTCAGAAAAAAAACTTCAGAAGTCCCTATTGATCCCATGTGTGCTAAAAAAGCTATTCGGGATCAAAAGTAAAAAAAAAAACCAAAAAACAACTTGGACTGAAAAACCGGGTTAACCAGGGTGTGAAAAATTAAGCTTCTACTCCCTTGAATGTCCCAAAAAATCAAAGTTGTTTTATTTAAACGCATACCTTCTAATTTTGACCATTACACTGCGTTACAAAAACGAGCTTTAGTTCTGTCCTATGAACCAAATATACTTTTTCGGAAAGCGGAGAAAAAATAAAAACACACGTGTATCGGCGATTTTCATGTACACGTCAGAATCTTTTTTTTTTATTGTATAATTATACAGAACTTAAGCTCGTTTTTGTAACGCGGTGTTGTACATAAAAACAAAATTCTGACGCGTACATGAAAATCGCCGATACATGTGTATTTTTATTTTTTCTCCCCTTTCCGAAAAAGTATATTTGGTTCATAGGACAGAATGTGTGTACCGCGGTGTTATGCACCAAAATCGATCCTGACAAAGTTTTATGCAATTTGGACCACGGCAACCCGTGCCGACTTGCAGTTGAAGTGATTAGTAAAATCTTTCTGCTCATTTGAAGTATCTAAATAAATTTTCCACAAATCCTAATGATGTTGTGGCTCATTTTATTTTACATACAAAATGTGCAGTATCTGCTAATGCAAAGTTGTCTAACAAATTTTGCCTTGAAAAAAGTTTAGTATCTACATTTCGCATTTACAGAAGCCGAAATTAATGTTTTTGGCATAAATAAAAAGATTTGGATGTGATCTTGCTAAAATGGTTATTTTTAATTACAAAATTAACATACGAGTATGTTGAAAAGTCCAGATACAAACACGTTTTGTTCAATATTTCGATTGAGCTAGAATGTATATACATACATTTTAAATTAGGACGGCAGTGTTGTCCTTATAAAAATTCAAAGGTAGAGATTGGTTGCACAATCCTTTATATATGGACACGATATTAAAATTATGTGTTTTTCGAAGCCTTGATGGAATTTTTTGCGAACTTAGTATAAGCTGCTAGATAAAACTTTAGCTAACAATCGGCACGGGTTACCGTTATCCTAGAACAATAAAATTTCGCACACATGTTATTTAGACTAAAATGCACCGATGTACTATAGGCCGAGATTTCCCTTTCTCTCCTTTTTATTAATTACGTACACTTTTTCTGCACTGTGTAATCGATTTATCATTTCAGGTACTCTACTCGGCAGGCAAGACGGGTTACTTCTTTCTGATGAGGAACGGTGCCGGTGGTTGAAGCATACCTGGCAACCTACTGCAGAATTTAAGTTTCCACTGGTGAGCGAGGAAAAAGAAGAACCGGTCTTTTCAAAAAAGATGGTTAAAGGGCCATGAATGACTAGTATATAGTAAAATTGCTGGCGGCGGATTATGCAAAGTGTGTATGCTCTTTGGAAGACGTGGAGCGGGCACAAACAATGTGAAGCTGGGAAAACTGGTTTCGGAACCACTGGCAAAATATAAAAAGGCAATTGATACGATCACATACCACGAGAGCACGAATTACCGCAAAGCGAACATTGTAGCATCTTATAATTTTATGTTGGTGATGGAGGGAAAGTCGTTAGATGTTGTTGGCCAAATGAGATCCCAGGAAAGGGAAAGTATCCAAAATAATCGCAATAAAACTAATTCCCATTATAAAGACAGTGATCTTATGTGGAAAACAAAACATACCTTTGAGAGTTCGCAGAGATGACGGTGAACTAGACTTCCAAAGCTCTTTTAAACATGGGGAAGGAAACTACAGAACATTGCTAAAACTTCGAATCGATGCTGGGGATGAGATACTTCAGGAACATGTAAGACATAGAGCTTAAAATGCTCTTTATATCAGTAAGTCAGCTCGAAATGACTTAATTGAATGCTGTGGGGAGTTGATCAGCAACAAAATTGTGGCTAAAATTAAAAAAATCTAAATATTTTACCATTATGGCTGATAAGACCACAGATGTTTCTGTTTGTGAACAGTTATCCATTAGCATTCGCTATTTCGATGTAGATGCAATGGTAATACAGGAAGATTTTCTAATGTTTATTGAAGTTGGGGAAGTCACTGGTGAAAACATTGCACACCATATTCTGAAGGCATTAGAAAAGCATAACCTGGACATTAAAATGTGCCTTGGTCAAGTGTAAGATGGAGAAGATAACGTGAGCCGTAAATTAAAAGGTGCTCAGGCACGTATATCAAATATTCAGCCTTTAGCTTTGCAAGTCACCGACTTAACTTAGCTATTAGCACAGCCTGCACCGTATCCAGCATAAGAAATGCCGTAGGGGTTATATCAAGTACTGCCACTGAATCGGCTAAATGAGTACATCTTCTCAGAGAAGAAATGCAATCACAACTGTCAAATGAAAAACAAAATATATTAAAAAAAATGCGTGAGACATGAAGCGATTTTGACATTTTTGGACGTATTGCCATGCCTCCCTGAAAATTACAAAAAATTGCTTATCAAGAATATGGAAATAGAACAAGTTCTACACCGCCATTTTCTTTGCTTCAATCCATAATGTAGTCAGAACTAGGAATGACCCTGTCCTTATCCTGATCGCTGCAAGCCAAAG
Source organism: Merzomyia westermanni (assembly GCA_949987695.1). Lineage (NCBI taxonomy): Eukaryota > Metazoa > Arthropoda > Insecta > Diptera > Tephritidae > Merzomyia > Merzomyia westermanni. The sequence goes on from OX465292.1 coordinate 75,908,955, forward strand.
ATATTGATATACTTTCTGCAGTTCAGCTTATTACTATGACCACAGCAAGTTTGCAGAGGCAGCGTGAATCTAGCAAGGACACATTAAAAAAACTTTTCGACCAGGCTGAGGCCATTGCAAATGAAATTGGTACGGAAATCACGGCCCGTAGAACCACCGGTCGGAAAATAAATCGATCAAACATTCAGACTGAATCAGTTGAAGAATATTCCCGACTTTCAGTTTATATTCCTTTTTTAGACTTCATGTTAAGTGAAATTTCATCCAGGTTCCCTAACGCTCCCCTGAAAAGATCTAGAGAATGTTTTATAATGTGCTGAACTTTATAAAGAAGATCTTCCATACTTATTAGCTTTAAAGGGAGATCTAAAAATTTGGCAACGGACCGAAAATATACCAGCAGAAGCCTACAACCGAGCCACGATGCTGCCAAATATTTATCAGAACGATTTGTCACTTGCTGTGCACGTTTACAGTGACAACCAGCACTGCCGAGCGATCTTTTTCTGCCTTACGACGATTAAAGTCATATCTTAGAAACAGAATGACAAAACAGCGTTTAAAAGGATTGGCATTAATGCATATACATGCTGATATTGCGGCACAAATGGACGCTAGTGAAGTTTTGGATATTTTCAGAAGAAAACACACAAGAAAACTCTCTTTATTAAACATGTAATATTTCTGCGTAACTCCTATTTTTTCAATTTTTACCAATTTCGCCTTAAGTAAAATTATTTAAACTAATCTTCTCTAAAACTACGGGTCAAGATTCAATACAGAAACCGTAATCTATGTTTTAAAAATGTATGCGAATTTCGCGAAACTTAGTCGAACTTTCATAAAATTTTAAATTTTTTTGAAGCAGTATTGTAGCCAATTCAGTTTTGCATAACAAGGTGTTAGCCTTAAGCCCTCAAACTCTTTTGCAGATTATCGTTTTTTTTTTATATGGAAAAAATTACTCGTCAGAAAAAAAAAATCAGCGAAATCTTTAACGAACTTAATATAATATTGAATGATGTGAAAAACTGCATAGGCGTAAAAAGTCTGAAAAAAAAATTTACAAACTGGTATGCATATATTTTTAAAACATAGATTTCGGATTCTGTATTGAAACTTGACCCGTAGTTTTTGGGAAGTTTGGTTAAAATAATTTTACCTAAGAGGAAATTGGTCAAAAATTCAAAAATGGAAGGTACTCATAGTTGCGCCCGTCACTGTATACTAGACCTCACATACGTAAACTTGAAGTATGATGCTGGGCATCTTTGAAAGGAAACACATAATAAAACTGTTATTACTAAACATAAATGTTTTTTTTTTTTTTTTACTTTTATGTGAGTTCTATACATCCCCGTACTTGTGAAGATAAACTAAGTATCGCACTAATTTTATTTCTATCAGTTGTTGATATTTTTGCGTGTTGGGCCTTCGTGCCGCCCCCAGAAAAAAATCCTGGATCCGCCCTTGAACTTTGATATATGGAACTATATATCTATCCTAAAAATTTTGTACCGTTACAAACCACCGTTATATGACCAAAACTATAATACCCTGTGTACTAGTACACGCTGGGTATAAAAATGTGTGGTAAGCAAAGAAGATTAAAACTCGCTTTATGAGTAATAATATTTTGTTGAATGGTACATAAATATATGTACGTGTAGAAAACATGTGTAAAAACTGAAGTACATGGCAACGAAGAGATTATTATACAATTGTTGAGCCGGTTTGTCCAAGAAAGATGATGCTGCACTGTATGCTTACCAATAATAAGATCGTCTTCCGAATTAAATAGTTGAGATTTGCGGGTTCAAACAAAGTGGCATTTATTACAAAATAAACTATTTCACCAATTTATAATTTTTGCAGCGAAAGAATCTCAATAGCGGCTAGCGGTTTGTTGAATCGAGAGAAAGAATGAGGCAGAACAAAAGTGTAAAGGCAAAATGTCAAAATAGACAAGCGGTTGATGGCTTGCAATCAATCATGCTTAACCCATTGCTTAGAACTCAACAAATCCATTTTCTTAACCCTTCGCACTAGAACTCAACATACCGCCGCCCTTGAACTATTAATGCTATGTTCAATTAAATTACAATTAAAAAATACAGGTATGTTTTGGTTAAATACAACTCAAAAAATTATGTTTAAATTACTTTATCGCCCTCCGAAAAGAGATCTTCACTTGTTGGCAGTAGGCAGAGCTTAATTATCGGTCGAAGTAACTCACCATGCGGAGTCTTTATCGTCACCACTCTTACTCGCCCGTCAGACCCGGGATGGCATTTTATGACTCTACCCAGCATCCATTTCGTCGGTGGAGAGGGCTCCTTGTAGATTGCCACCACGTCACCTTCCTTGATATTGCGCGATGGTCGAAACCATTTCGCACGACGTTGTAGATTGACGAGATATTCGTCTCGCCACCGACGCCAGAAATGTTGTCTTAAAGCGGAGATTGCGTGCCACCTTTGTCCGAGGTTTCCCCAGAACCCTTGACCCTCAGGTTCGGGGATTGATTTGAGGGGTTCGCCAATGATGAAGTGACCCGGCGTCAATACTTCCAAATCACCGGCAGCTGCGGGGTTGTCACACAATGGCCTTGAATTTACACAAGCCTCGATTTCTGTCAGAAGCGTATGGAATTCTTCGTAGGATAGAAGGGTTTCGCCTAGGACTCGTTTTAAATGGTACTTAATTCTTTTAATTCCAGTTTCCCAGTAGCCTCCCATGTGAGGCGCAGACGGGGGATTGAAGCGCCATTCGATTTTAGAATCGACGAAAAATTTACTGAAGCTATGGTCTGCGAGGCACTGCTGGTATGCTATTCGAAGATATTTCTCAGCTCCCACAAAATTTGTTCCGTTATCAGAAGACATGATCTTACAGTGGCCTCGGCGCTTAAAAAATCTTTTACAAACGAACGAGCATATATATCCTTTTGTTGCTTTAGCGCCTCTGCCGTGATTGTATTTATACATGTACGGCCCAGCGAAGTCAACAGCGGCGTGGGTGAAACAACGAGCGAACATCGTACGAATCTGTGGCAAATTTCCCATAGTTTGTGAAGTGATATTTCGGTTGAAACAATTGCATTTAACGCACTTGTGGTAAACGTTCCGAATAATATTACGGGCGCCGATAATCCAATATCGACGTTGCAAAACCGTTTGTATGATGCGCGGGCCAGCATGTAACGTGTAGAGATGAATATCGTGGATGATAAGCTTGGAAAGCGGTGAGTCCTTCGGCAAGATGATCGGGTGTTTTGCATCAGGTGTCAATTCAGCATTTTTCAACCTCCCCCCACTCGCAGAACACCTTTCTCATCCATATACGGCTGTAGGCGCAAAAGAGGGCTGCTAAGCGAAATAGGTTTTTTCGAACTGCAAAGACAGATTTCGTTAGGGAAATAGAACAGTTGTGTGTACCTTATGAGACGAAGTTCGGCTTCCGAGATTTCTGAACAATTAGGCGTACCAATTCGTTTGGTAGCATTAAGTCGAACAGCAGCGCGTGAATTAAAGCAAAACCTTAACATGTAGGCGACGACACGACGCAACTTCGAGTAAGACGAAAACTTCGTGAATAAAGGCCAGTGCTCGTTTGGCGCCGTGATATGAACGGCTACCTTTTTTCGTATGCCCATCTCTGTTACGTGTTGCGGTGAAGTACCCTTCCTAACTCATCAGGGCTTCTCAAAAAATCTGGACCTGTCCACCAAAGTTGTCGTTGTAGCAGTTCGCGAGGAGGCACACCTCTAGAGGCACAGTCGGCGGGATTAAGCTCTGATCGGACATGGTTCCAGCGTTCAGGCGGTAAGACCTCCTGAATGTCGGCGACACGGTTCGCAATAAAAGTCATCCATTTGCTGGGATGTGCTTGTATCCACGCTAAAGTTATCGTGGAATCCGTCCAGGCATATAAGGGATAATGATTACCATGTAAACTCTGAAGTACGCTTCGAGCCAACTTGGCCGATAGATGCGCAGTGCACAACTCTAATCGAGGCAACGTTGTTGTTTTAACGGGTGCTACCTTCGTTTTTGACGAAATTATAGCGACTGAGACCTTTCCATCAAGCCACAAGGCCCGCGCGTACATGACGGCTGCATAGGCGCGCTCGGATGCGTCTGCGAATACGTGCAACTCAGTGAAAGATCCAGGGACGCCCGCTCCCAGCCAACGATTGACTTTCAAGCTGGACAACAGCTGCAGTTCCGAACGATGCTCTAACCATTTTGCAACTATATCGCAAGGTACAGCATCATCCCACCCAACGTTATTACGCCAAATCTCCTGAATCCACATCTTCGCCTTAATCGTTGTAGGCGCGAGGAGCCCTAAGGGGTCAAAGAGCGTACTTACATCCGATAGAAAACTTCTCTTCGTGAAAACAGCTGGTGTACTTCTCAAGTTAACTGAAAACGACAAGTTATCTTCCTCCGTATTCCATATTAATCCTAACGCGTGCACCTCTTCGCCCTCTACTAGATAGTGTGACATAGCTTTGGACGAATTGCCAATATTTTCCGTGAGTTCTGCACAATTAGAGGCCCACTTCCGGAGCTCAAAACCGCCTTCTCGCAATATCTGAGAAACGTCTCTTTGTAGCAATATCAACCCTTCCTGTGAAGACGCACCAGTGAGCAGATCGTCCATATAAAAATCATTGAATATGACAGCCGCAGCTTCTGCGTTAGCGTTTGGAGATGATTTAGCCGTTTGCTGTAGCGATTTAACCGCCAAATGCGACGCAGCAGCGACACCGTAAGTAACGCGTACCATGCGGTAGTCCTGAATTGGTAGCGAAGTATCGCGCCGCCATACAATTCTTTGTAGATCTGTATGCTTGGGAGATACACAAACTTGACGGTACATTTTGGCTACGTCGGAGGTAACGGCGAAGCGATGCATTCTAAAACGTGTTAAAATCGAAAACAAATCCTGCTGCAATTGGGGACCAATGAATAAGGCGTCGTTGAGCGAATTTCCACTACTGCTTTTGGCCGACGCGTTGAACACGACTCTCAACTTAGTAGTGAGACTCGCCTCCTTCACTACTGGGTGATGCGGCATATAGTACGTTGGCCTAGTTGTATCTGGAGCGAGTTCCATATGCCCCATAGCAAGGAGCTCTTCCATGAATTCGATGTAGTGTTTGCGTAGATCGCAGTCTTGACCCAACTTTTTCTCAATGCGTAGCCAACTTCGAACGGCGCAGCTTCGTGACTCTCCTAATTGCACGTCCGGCTTGAGTGGTAGCTCCACTATAAATCTCCCATCAGAGCTTCTTTGGTGTGTTGTTTCGAATAGATTCTCACAATGTCGCTCTTCGGATGTTAAATGTGTCGTCACCGGCGACTCTTCTAGCTCCCATATTCGGGTCAACGCTCGATCTAAATGAATATCGGAATGTAGTGACTGCAAAGAAATCTCGTCGGTTTGAACTTGGTCGATGTTGCCAAAAAGCGTCCAGCCGAATACCGTTCGCTGCGCCATCGGCGTTCCAGATGGACCTTTACGTAACTCAGAACAAACGAGATTTTGCATGACGTCCATTCCCACCAGCATATCGACGCGGCCTGGTTTCATGAACTCGGGGTCAGCGAGGAACAATCCCTGGACGTGCGGCCAATCCGATACTGGAACAGATTGCGTAGGTAACTCACTTGTAATTTTTGGAAGAATTAATGCACTGATTTCGAAGCATTTGTCGGTAAAATATGATGATAACGATAGCCTTACTTCACCTCTGGAGCGACCTCCTTGCGAAGAGCCTATTCCTGTAACGACTACTGCAGACGACTTTCGTGGTAGCTTTAAACGTTGCACGCAAGCCTCAGTTATAAATGACGCATGTGACCCCGAGTCGAAGAGCAAGCGTGCGGGTTGCCAGCGGCCGGAATAATCCTGGATTTTGACAAGCGCCGTAGCTAAAAGCACGACTCTCTGCCTTGAATGCGACCGTATTAAATCGGTGTTTAAATATGATGATACGCCTGTTGGTTGAGTACAAGATTGTGAGGGGGGATAATAAGGCGCGGTGCTAACGGTTGGCTGCGATAAAATGTCTGCGGGGAGGGAGCCTGAAATGGCTGCAGATGGATTATTGACTAAGTGAGCGGTGGTCGAGATATTAGGTGCGGCGGAGGCGATGTGCAATAATGTGTGATGGCGCTGATGGCACACCCTGCATGCGGATGTACTATTACACTTAGCTTTATAATGACCTGAGCTTAAGCAGTTTGTGCACAAGCGTGATTCCCTTACGAATTTTGATTTACCGGTGAAGTCTAAATTCTTAAACTTATCGCAGCTATACAACCTGTGTGCCCCATGGCAGTAACCACAATTCGCACTGCTTTGATCTTGAACGGCGTGAAATACGTTTGTTGACTTTGAGCCTGAAGCCGACTTTCCTTTGACTGATACCGATTTGACGGAAGATGACAGCAAAGCGAGCGAGCGACACCTAACCTCCAAAAATGTGGTTAGCTGCTCGAAAGTCGGGCAGTCGTCGCTTACCAGCGAAAGCTCCCATTGCTTTCTTGTTTCGGAGGCTAACCTGTTCACCACTTCGTGAACAAGCCAATCGTCCCAAAAGTCGACTGTTCGACCCAAAGCCTTAAGTTCCCTTATATGCTGTTGGAACGCATCTACAACCCCCTTAATTGCATCAGCAGTGTCGTGCGTTGCTGCTTTAATGCTAGCCATTGCCCTAAGATGTCCTTCGACAATTACCCTCATAACTTTATATCGGGATTTCAATAACTCCCACGCTTCTACATAATTGGCATCGCATACCTTGAATCCGGTTATGATTTTCAATGCTTCGCCTTTTAGGCAACTCCGAAGATAGTGCAGTTTTTGTCCATTTGACAACGTAGCATTTGTGTCGATTAAAGATGAAAATGCGTCAAAAAATGATATCCACTCTGTGGAATCACCCGAGAACGTAGGTAGATCCATTTTGGGGAGACGAATAGCGGCAGCTACTGGCGTTGAGGTAGAAGGGCATTGCGATTCTGCACGACATTTCTGAACGCGGCTGAAATTGGCTAAGGCTTCAGAAAACCACGTCTCGCCTTGGATTCGGGCATTCTCCTCTACTTCCTTGAGATCATCTCCACAACTTATCTCCACTGCATCTTGAGCAGCGTTGAATCTTACCCACTGTTCTTTGAGGAGCTGTAGGTAACTTTCGACTGTATCCTCGTCCATAGTATAAGCTTCGGAGGTACTTTTCGTCAGGTACCTCTTTATGGCATTGAGTGCAGAATCGCGTGTTTTGACTGAGTTCGCCATTTCGATAAAAATAAAATGTACTATATGCGTTTGTGAGGGTACGTGATGCACTTATGTATGAGGGGCAGTTGGAAAGCAAAATAATAGTCTGTACAAAAAACTTTTTAAATATATGCGGTGATACTCCAATAGCAAATAACATCAACAATTTAAAAATCAGTAGTCTTTATTTTATTTGTTCGCAGTTTTATATTTTGATGTCTCTGTAACTTATTTGTTGTACCGGAGATCATTCGATTTTGAATGTGCAAAAGCGTTAAAATGAGGTTATGTGATTTGCAAAATTATACGGCTCGTGAGGACCAAAAAAATGTTGAGGCGGTTTGTCCAAGAAAGATGATGCTGCACTGTATGCTTACCAATAATAAGATCGTCTTCCGAATTAAATAGTTGAGATTTGCGGGTTCAAACAAAGTGGCATTTATTACAAAATAAACTATTTCACCAATTTATAATTTTTGCAGCGAAAGAATCTCAATAGCGGCTAGCGGTTTGTTGAATCGAGAGAAAGAATGAGGCAGAACAAAAGTGTAAAGGCAAAATGTCAAAATAGACAAGCGGTTGATGGCTTGCAATCAATCATGCTTAACCCATTGCTTAGAACTCAACAAATCCATTTTCTTAACCCTTCGCACTAGAACTCAACAACAATTTATATAAAATTTTTATCAAACTTTCATAAACTGGATTACACACTAATTATTTTAAAAAATGTAGTAAGTTAATTTTTTAAATTTTAATAAATTATGAATACCCCATGAAATAAATCAGTAGACAAGAAATATATTACGGTAAGAACGGGATAAACACATATGAACAAATGGGCACAGGCGAAGCTTCTAGCCATCTCAAATTTCAGTTATCAATGCAAATTTTTTAGAAATGTGCCTTTGCAAAATTTGAAGTTCAAGGTCATAAAACACATGTTGAGATAGGTTAGGGAATAACTTAAAAATACACCTCAAAAATTTATGTTAGTATATATGAGAAAAGAAAAATCTTGGTCAGTAAAGATACGTAGAGAAATAATTTGTAATTGGATTGAAAATTGTAAGCATTTTTTTTCGTAAATTAAGAGTAGTTTATAATTGATTATAATTGATTAATACATATATTAAAATTAGACTTGCTACGATGATGTAATAAATTCAAACTTTTTGGTCTGATTCTGATGGAGATGGTTTAACGGGTCATCTTTACCATCAATGATGGGTGGTCAAGAGACGATTTGGCAGTTGGTAGGTAATTTAGGAGCTTAATGTTACAAGTTTACGTTTCCAGTGTGCGAATATTGAAGTTTATTTTGGTAGGTTTTCAGGTTTGAGAGGAATTATCTTGTCCTTAGGAACCCACGAAACTGAAACTCCGGGATGAGCCAGTGAGAATGTCACAATTGCGTGTTAACGACACAAGCTCGTCTCACACATCCTCCCCATATTCCCGACAGATCGAGGTCCACGCTATTTTGGAAGGTTATCCAGTGCGGTATATCCCACTCTGCGTACTAGGAATAGCGGTTTATTTACATACTTCTTCTTAGCAAATAATTAACGATAAACTTCCCAACAAAAAATTTGATTTTTTAGCTAAGCAAAATTGTATGTTTCACTTGATAGGTGCTAGTACTAATAATAAAGGAAACAAAAATAAAAGAAAATAAACTTGTAGAAAATAAAATAAAATTGTCAATAATAATAAAAGCATTATGAAAAATAAAATTGAGCTAAACGAAGGAGACAGTAGTAATTCCTACGCGAGGCGGTCGAGACTAGGGCAGTCTCTACCTGTATAGCCCCGAATGGATTCTGTGCTGGTTTTCCAGTGCAAGGGGGTCGAAGATCATGATTTCCGCTCCCTAGGAAAGCTCATCGTAAAACTAAAAGAATGAAAAACGTTGCGCTAACCAAAGCGTAAAAGATCTAGTGAAGGCTACCCCAGTCTCTTACGATGAGGCTGTAGAAGCCGTTATAGTAGAAAACCCGGAAGTGGACACAAAACAGTCTCAGACGTCGCCACCATTGAGCCAGTAGCCACGAGAACTATACGCTAAACGTGGCCGGGAAGGCGCTATCGGTAGCACGCCCTCCCCGCAAAAAATAGAAGTAGGACTCAAAATTCTTAGCCTCCGAATTAGCCAAGCAAGGTTTCCCAAACAGCGGAATCAATAGCTCAAGCAGCGGCATGGAAAACTATACAAAAGAACGGACCAAAGCAATAGCCGAAATGTAGAGTTTCTTTATGTGGACATTTTGAAGGCAGTAAAACCCGAAAGTTCTCTAAAAGAAATGAGCACTTGGGTCGGTTTGAAAAATCCGTAAGACTGCAAAAGGAGGTTTACTGTTTCAGCTCACCAATGCATTGTCACCAAAGCTAAAGTCAAATCCATTAGTGAAGAGACCCTTTGTGATATCCGAGACATGGATTAGGGGACCACGGCAATGGAAGTCAGCCTGGAACTGAACTCGCAGTTGCCGGGTCCCAAAATCAAACCGTCTAGCATCCGATCCAATCGGAAAGCTTACGGCGGAACACTGACGTCGACAATGTCTATTCCCGCGGAATTTGAAAAGAAAGCTTATAGCCAGGAATTGCACAGCAAAGAGGACGCAAAAGAAAAATTCTTTAAATGAAAGACACATCTCCTAAACGTGCACGAACCCGCCAAAGTGCATTCTGTTCACTAAAAATGGAGTAAATATATACAAAGAGACGTTCCAGAAACTAAGACCTTTATGAGATTTGTCTAACTTCTTCTCAGCCACTGCCAAACTGCACAAGATATATTGGCGGAAACAACGGCACATTCAGGGAAAAGTATATAAATTGGCTGCCCGATTCATGTGAGAAGGCAGCAATATGGTTCTGCGGAGGGAACCCATTTTACACAGATCCCGTCCTTAAAGAGGGAGGGTTTGTCGCGGGAAAGATAGGTATATCTTAGTATATAGTTGCTATATACAACCTAGCACTCCGCTAAATATTTTTGAAGAAATTTTGCGGGAAGATAGCCAAAGACGCGTCCAAGAGGCAGCTGTTTGTCATAGCTGGCGGCTTTATTGCATGAGCTGTCGAGTTGGCCTTACAGCGAACTACGTCGAAAGGGACTTTCTTGGACGTAGCGCTCCTGCAAGATCAGTGAGGGTTGTACTTAAAGGATTACTCAGGAAGCGACAATGCTTTCTCATCCTCTGCGATGATGCTGAAAACGATCCCTGGGGTAGCGCTTACAAATCTGTTTTAAAAAAGTTGAAAAAAAAGGGGAGGCATCCCAACATGTCCGTCCTTCTTTTGAAAAGGTGGTGGATACTCTCGTTCCCACGCAAAGAAAGCTGATTTCTTCCGTGAACGAAGTTCTTCAAGCGGTTCACAGACTTGACGACAACAAGTCTTCTGGAGCAGACTGTGTCCCCAATAAAGTACTGAAAGTGGCTTTTACTCATAAGACATCAACATTAGCTAAATTTGTTTATGAATGCCTAGATGAGGAGAAATTTTCTTAAATCTAGAACAGCCAGACGTTGGTGCTCTTGCTCAAGCCTGGAAAAACCCCGGCTGGACCATACAGCTACAAGCCCATATCCTGCTCGATTCTGCAGACAAAACTCTTGAGCGCGTTATCTATAATCGTCTCGAAAAATACATTGTGGAGGCATATCTGAATACCAGTTCAGGGTCAGTAAAGGAAGTTTCACCATTAAATCCGTGAACATGGCTGATATGACCGCTCAGGAGGCTGTAAGCGGCACTCGATGGCTCGAGGGATATAAAAATATTGCCTTGTCGCGACCGTAGATGCATCTAACAGCACTAATGGGTAAATATTTTCGATACTCTGATTCAGATAGGTATATCCTACTATCTGAAAAGTATCATACGCAGCTATTCTGACGGCCGATTGCTTCAGAATGAAACGATGCCACGAAAAAGGTCCATGTAACAGGCGGAGTTGCTTAAGGGCTCGACCCAATGCTATGGAACATAATGTACGAGGGAGCATTGCAGCTCAAAGCACCTAACGGAATAAAAATTATTGGTTTCGTGGATGATATCGCATTGGTGGTTACTGCCAAACACCTAAGGGACATATGCGACAAATCTTATTTAAGCATAGCAGTGTTCTATCATGGCTCATGCAACATATATTACAACTTGCGGAGCAAAAACTGGGGCAGTACTTTTATCAGGCAGAAAGAAGGTAGAAAAGGTCACGCTACGATTGGGAAAACATAACATCGACACGTTTCCCCAGTGAAGCATCTAGGGATTATAGTAGACAGGAGGCTCTCTTTCAACACATACCTAGAGTATGAAAATGCAGCTAAAACAGTATCATCATTATCACAGATACTTGCAGGCATTGTCAAGAGCCAAATTTTCTACGGAGCTCCAGTCTGGCAACACGCCACGGATCATCAATGGTACTTCCGCTTGGTAAAGTCCATTTATCGCACATGTGCGCTTCGAGTCTGAACTGTCGCAGACGATGCTGCACTGGTAATCTCAGAAATGTGCCCAATCGACATATTGGCAAAGGAAGCACAGATGATTTTCAAGGTTAGAAACACACGGTCCGAAGCATGAGAGATTATGAAGCGTCGTTGTTGATAACTACACTCGCGAGCCGTTGGTTGGGCATATGCTGGGAAGTAAACTGAAATGGACTGCAAGCTGCGACGTAAACGCAGAAACCATAAAGTGGCTTAGAAGTCTGGAACGGCTGCCTCACAGCAGGAAATACTAAGACAAAGAGCAAAACGCGAAGAATATAGAACGAATGGCAGCCAAGGCATCTCCAAGCGTCCAGAAAGTGGCATAAAAGGCAGCTCCTGCTTGACATATGTCACAGCGAATCTCGGATTGAAAAAAATAGTTTTCGAAATAACAGATTGGAGACCCAGCCTCTCCATTTGTATTTCCTTGATTGAAAACATGTTGAGTAAGTAGCAAAGCTGCGGGTAAGAAATACCGTCCTTCCAACCGCCTGGTCCATGTGCCCTAAACTGGAAGGTTCAGATCGGAGACCCGTACGCATTGCCTTGTAAAAACGGCCCTTGTCGGAGTAAGTATTTGATTGGAATCATAAGTAAGTAGGATTGATGCGGGTTTGAAACACGGCCCTTCCAACAGCTCGGTCCGCGTGACCTATACCAGAGTGACTTGTGGATTCAAAACATAAGCCTTCGAAGGAGCGTATTGGAGACCCGCCTCTTAAACTGTACTGTCTTGAAATAACAGTGGTAGTACGAGTAAGCTTTTAAGTGGAAGCATCGGGAGTAAAGTCGGATTAGTAATATTAGCTAGAGTTGGCAGATCGCGTGATTTTTGCAGAACAGTGTGATTTGTGATTTTGACTTCTCAGCAACAGCTCTTTTGATCCGTGACTGTGACTGCCCCTTGGAAAGAAGAGCAACCAGCATTGATTATAATTATGAGTATCGTTTGTTTTGGTTATACATTTTCGTTTGTAGTCTGAAATATTATTGTATAGCCATAGTCAAAGCTGAGTATGACTAAAATTTAGATGAAGCTTTTTCAAGAGATATCCCATATCCAATTGGGTTAAATAGCTACAGCTAAATTCAAAGCATACTTAAATTTGACTATGACTATGCCCCGTTGTCTCCAGATGGTTGCAAATAGATTAAAGTTTAAGTAATTTTTTTAGTAAATTATAACATTAATTGGGAAAAACTTTTCCGAAGTACCCTACGCCTACAAACAGGACCTTTTCCCGCAGTTAGAGTCCTTAAGCCCTCACGACTCATTTTTTTCAGGAAGTCAACAGTTTATTAATAATTTCTTGTTAAAATTGCCAAGGTAATTCGTTTGTGGAAAAACTCCATTCAAAGTTATCTCATAACCTTAGGGCTGTATGCAGCACAATTTTTTTAATCATCACGAATTTGTGTCTACCATTAACATTTCACATATATTTTCTATGGTTCTTGAATTGTGACTGCGCCGTCTACTGATACTTAGTCGCAGCTGAAATCACAGATTCATACGTGAGCAGGCATTTGCTCCTATGACAGCTATAATTGCGTTTATTGGCAACCGTGATTGGGAATGGTAGCGGGGAGCAGATGCTGTCACAGTCACGTCATTTTACTTGAAGCTGTCGGTCCGATATTCTGTAACATTCCAGTCGCACACACACAAAATCACAGGTACACGAATATTTGCCAACTCTAATATTAGCAGCGCAATTGAATCTTCTGATGGTGACAACACCGATACGCAAGTCTAAGCTTGCCAGCAGCTTCAATAAATGAAAACAAGAGTAATAAGTTGCATGTATAATTTTTTTTGTTGGACACCGTCAACCTTTTCTCAATACCACTCCAGACTAGAATGAAAATCTAATAAATAACTTAAGAATTGAAATGGAAATACAGTAACTCTGACTAACGTTGAGACTTGTGATTAAACCACTTCCCGAAGGAAAACTTAACAGGATCACCGGTAATCGGAATAAGAGAAGGTTTAAGTCCCACACCGGCTTTGAGGGATTTCGATGCTTTCTCCTCTCAAAAAAAGAAAACAAAATACTTGTGAACAAGACAATCCAATTCCCTCGATATTTCACAATCTTAATAGCGAAACCAAATGCAAAGACATGGTTTTTTTAGTTTTCGCAGTACGTTCACCTTTACAACTTCACAATACTCATGTGTTAAAATTTTTAAGACTAATGTGTAATTTTTGCGAAGTATTTTTATTTTTTTTTTCGCCTTACAACTCCCAGCCCTTTCAATCAGTTATAGTCAAAGAACAAACAAGAGCTTTTTGTTTCTAACTCAAAAGTAATTTCACAATTTATTTATCATGAATTGTTTTGTATTGAGAAGAACGATGTAGTGGGTACTAATCAGTAAAGCATGTTTGCTAACTCTAATTGTAATTAATTTACGGATAATTGCTAGAACCGGTTTTCCTGACGGTGAATTTCTTTACTAGACTGCATTTTCTCCGGTCAATTTCTGATCCTGGAATGAAAAAAAGAAGATTAATAGGAAATATACGTTTACAAATTTTATATTAACAGAGCAGACAAATTTAGGAAATGAGTTTGAAGATACAGGGACCGAATTGTGTATTCCGTAATCGAATCGGCAATCGTATCAAAAATGTTTACGTTACTGATTGTACAAGGGCCATTGTTGGTGTCGCGATACAAGTTCACAATCAATTAGTAATCTTTGACAAAATGTCCAAAATATTAATTAAAATTTTTTTGTGGCGTTCAAACGTGGGGACGTAAAAAATTAAATTTTGATTTCTGCTTCCTGTTCTGTGGATCGTCGAACCCTTCATTTTCTCTTCTGCTTCTTTAAATGGTCACCTAACTGCCTGGACGATTTTGACCGTACAACATAGCTCTTGGCTTCGTTGCGGCAACTGGTGCAATTCTTCTTCTTCTTTCTAAGAACCTTTCTCTCGAATACTCCCAGAGCCGCGTCATCAGATGTGGTTAGTGTCCACGCTCTGCACCATATAGCAGGACGGTTACGATGAGTGTTATTTTCGTTCCTTGAGAGACGACTTAACTTCACAATTTCCTACTCAGAAAAAGAAGCTACGCTCTTCAAAGAGCATGTAAAGTATGGCGAAGTTGTACCGTCGCCAAAGACTGGCAAATCACGCAAACGGTGAAGACGCCATAACACAGCTCGCTGAAGAATTTTATAGGACATTGCAGGCTCAGTTTGTTTTTGTTCCAAAAATGTTATTCTAATTTCTTTTCGAAAGCAATTTTACAGAACACTGCAGGCTCAGTTGGTTTTTGTTCCAAAAATGTTATTTTAATTTCTTTTCGAAAGCAGTTTTCCTATCGAATATATTTAAAATTTAGAAAATTTCATTTGCGCTAACTTACTTTACAAGTTAGGTTTCCGCACTGTATTTTTCACACTTCCACAAAAACGAGTCCTTGGATATAACATTCCATTGATGTCGCGAATATTTGCATTTGCAGTCGCATTTGCGAATATTCGCATATTTTTGGTCATTCGCATTCGCATTCGGAAAATTTCTGCCAAGGTTTTGCGAATATGAATATCAGAAAAAAAGTCATTTGATATTATCTTCAGGTTAATAAGACTAAAATCCATTTATTTCCAATGTTTTTTAATGCATGAAAAGTTAACTCAACTAATAATATATTATCAAACTAAAAATATACTATTCAACGATAAACTATAAATGTATGTAATCTAAATAAAACAAACAAAAAATTGTAGACGCTTAAACAAAAATACTTCTCTCCTAGAAAATAACAATTCATTTTTTTTAACAAATTTTTTCAGTTTATAATTAAACTTCAGCCACTGAAATATAACAATAAAACGCAGGACAGCTTTAAAGAAACCCCCGTGACTGACAGAATCTGCTCCCGTTCTCAATCACGGTTGCAATAATCGTAATCACGTATTGGCTTTGTCAATATGAAGCAATGAATCTGTGATTTGTGTTATTTAGATGATAGAGGATAACACAAACAAATACGTGCAGACTAAAAAATGTATGCTTTTCCCCCAATGTTTTTTAATGCTTTAAGTTTCGAATGCTCAATTTAAATTAATGTGAATATTGTCTTTTGGTGTGTAAAAGGAAATTACTTTGGAAATGTCGCTTAAAAACCAAAACTTATAGTTATTTTTGGTAGTTTTTTGAAAAGGTGGTTAATTTTGCTATTGCTATTGTTTTAATTTTATTAAAAATTTCTTAAGTTTTGAAATATTCGAACACTGCAAATAAAGTTGCATAGCGAAAACAAAGATGGCAATAGTCATTAGCTGTGTTCGGTGACAAAACTTGTTACGAAGTGTTAACAAAAAGGTAGAATGACGTAAAACTGTCTCGAAACGCCAAACAGTAGTAAGTAAAAACTTGCAAACAAAACAGCTATTCCCATTTCGATTGGGTAAAAGCTCATATTTTCAAATTTTTGAATTTTTGTTGTTGCTTTTCCATGTCATGATCAGCTGTTCTAACTTGCAAGTTTTACTGAGTAAAATTCCCCCAGCAGAAACTTGCAACTCTCTCTCTCAATGATATGTTAAAATGCGCTCTCTCGCTGCAAATGTTCTGTGTCACAGAAAACTTTCCAGTAAAAATTTGATCCTCACCGAACACATCTACTGCTTTTATTCTATGTGCAGTCACATTCTCGAATCAAAATAGCTGCGACGGAGAAATCATATTCACAAGGCACACTGTTCATAAAAAAACTAACTCTAATTTCAACAGAGCGTTCTTAAGATACACATTTTTTATACAACTTTGGTGTCACTCTTCGGCAAATTAGCGAGCTAGAACTGCTTTATTTTCAATTATTCGCAAAAGAAGATGTCAAACTAGTAGAAGTAGAAAATGCCAAAGAGTCTTAGCAACATGTCGATTCGGGAACAAAATGCAAACGAAACGCAAGTCTATCGAACGAGACTGCATAGAGCTACACAATTATCGACAAATTTGAACAAAAACTGAATATTCGCAACTCATTTGAAATTTTGCAGTGTGGTTGCAGATACCTAAATCTGATTTGAGAATAAAAATGGGCGTGATCCGCCCACTTTTTCTCCTTGCCCTCATATAAGGTGAAATTTCACGTAATCATATTTTCTACTTTAAAATCATTTTCCAGTGCCAATATAAATAAAAATTATTTAGATTTCTTAACTTTACCTTAGAGGCTTTTGATTAATATTAAAAAAAAATTTATTTTCAAAGTCAAACAAAGCATACGTACATATATTTGTAAAAACTAAATAGAAATACATACTCATAAATAAAAAGTGACATTATAACTGGTATGAAGTTAGTCGGAGTCAATATCGTCGACATGCTCTGGTTCAGATAATAAGCCAATAACTTCACTAGTTAATGCTCGCCGCTTTAACCTAGGGGTTTTCCGCAAACTGTTTATGAATGGGTCTGACGATATCATCAATCTGTGCAGCAAGTGCAAGTTACTACAAATTCTTGACTTTTTTCTGGTGAAAAGTTCACAATAGTTTCGTGCATCTTTGTTTCTGGACTCTTGAGCTTCTTCCTGACCAATAGGAAGAATAGGAGACACGATTATACTCTTTCCATGAAACAGAATTTTATGTACGCTCACTGGCATATTGTACCAAGCATATTCTAATCAATATAGTTGACTTGTATCTGTCACATAGTGGTCAAAAGCTTCAGAATTTATTTGAAACCCACATCCTTTGCATGAAAGTATTTTCTGATACGTTTTCAAAAGATTGATGTTTATGACGGTTATGTCTGATGTTATTTCAGGATCTCCAAAGAATCTTCCGGCAGTGTTGCCATCATTTGTATTGCCAGTTTTTTGCTTTGGCATATCAACCAAAAGATCAACTTCTTTCCTGAATCTATTTTGGATATGTTCTTTCTTCTTTTTCATCTTTTCCTTATTTCCTTCGCCCCGCACATACCAGGCCTTCATTTCCATGTGTAACATACATTCCATGCGTCGTATCCAAGAATGTAAAGGCAAAATTCCGAAAGCAAGCATGGTTTCGTCAACATTTTGTTCTGACAGGGCTCGCATGTTGTTCATATCTTTTGGAGAAGCCCCACATATGTAGCACTTTTGCGATGATGTATATGCCGATAGAGCGTTGGAAACTTTGCCATCAATCATGCACAACACAAACGTTGATTTCACTAGGAAGTTTAGGTTATCGGTTTGAATTGTTGTAGGACGAAGGCTGGAAATTTGGTCTTTGACAGATTTCACCTCCTTTGAAATGACATCTCCTGTTTCTTTGTAAAAACAAATTTTATCTGGCGGCAGTATCCCGGGAAGATGGAACAGGATTACTCCAAACTATTACCTTTCGTTCGTCAACCATTGTATACATTTAAAGGAGTACTAGTGAAATGAAAAACATACTAGTGTCCGATTTGGTTTCTTCTGAAAATTGTTGTTTGTAACAGCTATGATCAGCTCCATCACATCCCCATTTTATAATTGCATTTAGTTCTTTAACCTCAGGAATAGAAAGCAATACCTCTTCTTGTGCAATCACAATCTTCGTAAGCTGTGATCACTTAGGGATTGCAATTCAATTTCAGCATAGGTGTCCGTTGCGGTTATTTTTTCAGAATAGCATAAAACTTTTGATTCTTTTTTTAACAGTTATATGAAGGATATATTTTTCTGTTAACTTCTGAAGTGTGTTGCCGGATTAGGGAGTATTCATGTATTGAAAGATTTGAGTCAACTATCATCGCAATTGCTTGATCTCGTGACCAGCTTTTCTTATTTTCTTCTGATACTCGGGACTTTTTGATTGCAGTGCCTCTTGATGGTGATGCTGTGGACAAGTCCTCAATTACTTTCGCAGAATTTCTTTTCCCTGATGATCGTAATTTCAATTCCGCTGCCATTAACAGTTGATCATTGTCGACATTGTTCATTAGTTCCTTAGCTTAGTTTTCTTCTCCTTTATTATATACTAACAGACCCGGCAGACGTTGTCCTGCCTAAAAGTTGAGTTGCCTACATTCTCACCCCATTGGCGCTTCCTGGTATATTCCTGGTATTCCTATATCTTAATTTTTCTTTCTACTTTTACTTTTCCCCCACGCCGATATCCCATTTGTTTATTTTACTCTCTTCATTTTTCTCCTCTAACTCTGAAATTTTCTATTCTTACTCTAATTCTACCCCCTTTTCCTCTGCGGGTACTGATATGTCTTGGTTCCGCTTACTTTTTCAAAGGTTTTTTGATATATAGAACCCATATCTAGCCCACTTTTAAAACTTTTGAAAATCTTGACCATATATCCAAATATCTTTAATGTGGGAGTGGCACCGCCCACTTTTCCAAAACTATATTAAATATTTTTTTAGTTTATTTTATTCTTCTTTCATTTTATTTTAGACCATTATAATTTGTTTTATCCTATTTTATTTTATTTTAATATTTTTTTATTAATTTAATTTATTTTGATTTATTTTATTTTAGTTCTTCGTTCTGTGCTATAAACCAAATATACTTTTTCGGAAAGTGGGGAAAAAATAAAAATACAAGTGTATCGGCGATTTTCATGTACACGTCAGATTTTTTTTTTTATGTATAAAGTATAAATCTCGTTGTGTCCGTTTGTCCGCCTGTGATTTTTACTTGGTGCGAATAAGCCACAAACGTAACATAAGTTATTCGAGTCGGGCACTGCATCTTTTCTCAGATGAAATATATAGAAATGCGTTTTCGCACAACAGAACTTAAAACAATTGTCAAAGTATACGTCTCCTAGTAGCTCAACTGTCAGCTGATCGGAACACACACACAAACGGTAGAGAGTGTGTTGTATCAAGCAATGAATTAAACGAATTTAAATGATGAAATATTGATTGTGCAATTCAATGTTTCGTCTGTCATACCAGTTGTAAGTGTTGTAAAAGTCGTAAACAGTTTAGTGTTAGAAAGTTACTATTGATAAACTACAAATATATGGAATACGATGGGTCAAAAAACAAGTTTTTTTTTCGGAACGCTTTAGTAGTTTAAAAATTTGAAGCCCCTTCAAGTTATGCCGAAAAAAGTCAATTTTTTTTTTAATTTGACGTGATACAGACATTTCCACGAGTCTGCCTGCGGAAATTCAGCTCGATTGGATCACGGACAAAAGGTTATAAATCGATCCAAAGTCTTTCACACAGGCGGACAGACGGACACTACGAGCTTTATACATAAAAAAAAAGCTTCTGACGCGTACAAGAAAATCGCCGATACACGTGTGTTTTTATTTTTTCTCCCCTTTCCGAAAAAGTATATTTGGTTCATAGGACAGAACTAAGAACTAAACAAAAAAAAAACAAAGTAAACTCAAAAAAGAAAACAAAAAATTTAAAATAAAAAATTAAATAAAATATGATAAAACAAATCATAATAAAATAAAATAAAGTAAAAGAAAATAAAATAAAACAAAAAAACTAAAATAAAATAAAATAAGACAAAATAAAGTAAAATACAATAAAATAAAAAAAAATTTCCTCTAATATCAATTAACAAACAAACATAAAAAATTCGAGCTTTGCTCCAACAACAATCACCATAACTACAATTGATACAGGGACAGTGCGGTGCATAACAAATAACACGGAAGTGTTAATATGCAAAAAGCCCTTCTGTATCTAAAACTGTTCTATGAACGCGCCTAAAAATATTCCACTTTCCTTGAGTTGACATATAAAATATATTTACCAAAGAATGTATAAAAGGAATAAGCAAATGGCACATTAGAGGAAAAATGCATCGTGACGCTACAGGGCATCATAGCTTAGTTGTTAGAGTACTCTTACAGCGGCTTTGGTGCAGACACTTGGGTTCGTATCCCAGTGTCCGAGAAGGGGTCTGATGAGAAGTTGGGCACTTCGAAACATGTCATCCCATACCATCTCTGTGCATATCGTTGTAATTTTTCCTCTAATATCAATTAATAAAAAAAAATTAATTAAATTAAAAAAAATAAAAAAAAATAAAAAAATAGGATAAAACAAATTATAATGGAAAAAAATAATATAAAAGGTAGCATTGAGACACAGGCCGTTGTCTCTCGCCCAACAAGATATTGACATTAAATCGCTATTAACTTTTAAACATAAGTCACTTATATCACAGAAATTGCTAGAAAAATACAGCTGAATATCATCAGCATATGCATGCATACTTACAAATTTACATACATGAAACACAAAGAAACTGAACAACAGAGGGCCAAGTATGGACCCTTGGGGAACACCTGAGGTTATACACTTTCTCCGACACACTTGTACCATTACAAATAAACTGTGACCTGTCTGATAATTAAACAGCTCCGGTTAACATGGCACATTTTTCTTATAACACATTTCTGGATAGTAAAAAGGGGCTGAATTTTATTAGAGTATGCCCCACCCCAACAGCTAATGCCATATTGAAGCTTAATATAAAGTTACATATGTATGTATATAAATTTGTACACCACATACATATATACACGGCATACATATATACATACTTATTGTTTACAAACAAAATGCCGATAAACAACAATATGCCCTTTAACCTTGTATGATAACAATAAACACAACACCAAAACCACAGAACTTGTCTCAACATACATTATCGCGAACCACAACCCACAAACGTCAGAACAATAGAAACGCACTGTCGATACGACAAACAATAACAAACCCAAATAGCTATCTACAGTCGTAAACAGTAAACAATTAACAACGGGATAATCCACTGCGATAACAACCGACGCATCTCAGTAGTATAAATATAACTAAAATCGTTTCATGAATACTTTAAAATTAATGTAACAAGTTAATCTTAAGAATCGATAAAGGGCACGCATTTCGGCGTAACGATAAATATATTTTTTTACCCAAATATCGACCAAACGATATTAACTGGGGGCTCAACCGTTTTTAAGCCACTTTCACGGGAAATAAGAATTCCAGCACTAACATTTGAAAAAAGTGCATAAATAATTAATGAAAAGAAAAAAGTTTATAAAAATTTCGAACAAAGTGAAACAGTGAAGATCAAATAACGGAAGGTGAAGTTATAAAAAGTAGACTCCTTATAGCTAAGGACACAACAAAAAAATGGAATCGCGAAAAAAGCGGCACCACATCTTTGACTCAACACGTTTACATCGGTGCGCACAGGAAATAGCAAACCTGAGGGCACAAATAGCTGACTACAACCCTGACTGAAACCCAAGAGACGATGAATTCTCTTGAAACCAACGCAACAGTCACAGCCACAGATCAATACCAAGACTGTGCACCCAACATTACTGATGCGTCGCAAATTAACTTAAAAGTTTTTAAAATGCTACCAATATTTACACACGAACCATTATAGATCGTTGAGAAAACGTGCCTGGACACACTTGGAAAATATCAAGAGTTACGCTACTACACCCACGTATTATACGACGCTCTCGATGGTTCATTCAAAAATTTAAGGAGAGGCGGCCAATATTCTAACTAACCACGACGCAAAGTTCAATTTTTACTCCATAATTAACCGTCTCGATTATACCTATGCGGACCAGATACCCTTGTATGTGTTGCTCGAAGCAATGAAAAGAATAAAACAGGGAAAAAGGAAGTTGGCGGAGTGCCATAGTGAAGTTAGTAAATCTCTTAACCTTTCACTCACTAAAGTTGAGATGGATAGCTTCGGGAATCCCTCAGCCCAGAAAGAATACGCAAACCAGGAACCTGTAAGGACATTCCTTCTCGGTCTGAACAGCAAATACACCAACGGCACTCTCTATAGCCACAGTCCAAAGGTCTTAGAAACCGTTTACGCTATCGCAAGCACTATACATCACGACAACGTGAACTTCCAGTTCGACTTTCCGCAATACAACCACAGACATTGCAATGCTTCGCCAAGCAGAAGATATGAGGAACCACAAAGGTACAGACCTAACGTGCAGGTGCAATACAACCAAACTTCACCCAGGCAAGAGCACCAACCAATGGAAATAGATCCGTCCCAAAAATACACCAGATCCGCAAATTACAATAGGCACCATTCCGCCCCACAAAACAGCTATGACCGCCAGAGGCAAGGACTACCTCCTAATAACCCATTTCGCGGAGAGCCTCAAAAAAGGGAACGAAATCCTTCATCTCGTAATTTCAACATACAACACAAGGTACAACGAGTAAATCAAACACAAGATGAAGAAATACAATCACTTGCACCGGAAAATGACGAATATGAAACAGGCAGTGTCTTTTTAGGCGTATGAACGATTTGCCGTGTCTGCAACGCCACTGCAGGGCAAACTTATCAACATCCTGATCGACACCGGAGCAACAAATAATTATATGAGTGAAAATGCAAAATCGGTAAGCCTATACCAATTAAGCCAGTTAAAGTAAAAACCCTGCATGGTTACTCAGTAACTAAATCAAAAAATATAATAATAACATTATTAGAGCATAATCTGAAATTTTTGGAAACAGATGCATAAGAAGAGTTTGATATGCTTCTGGGTGAACAGGGACTTAGAAAAATGAAAGCAGAGGTCAATATTTTCGAGTATAAGCTCAGTTATAAATATAGGGCAAAGAAAGAAAGTGAATCTATTCGAAAAATTAATTATACGGTTAATAGTGAAAAGTATAGGGAAGAGATCGAATAAATTATGCAAAAAAATTAAAGCACAAACGAAGTGCTACCATACACTACCACGGTACAGCCTACCATTAGAACGAAATCCGAAGAACCTATTTGGACCAAGCAACATTCGTGCCCCATATCGGATAATGACTTTATTCACAAAGAAATTAACAAACTTTTAGAAAATGAATTAATTCAACCCAGCAAGAGTCCGTACAACCCTCCCATTTGGATAGTCGCTAAAAAAGGTACCGATGAACAAGGGAAACCTAAGCGCAGAATGGTCGTAGACTTTCAGAAGCTAAACGCTCAAACTATCACAGATAGATACCCATACCTGATTTGGCTATGACCATACATAATTTAGATAATGCAAAGGTATTTACTACTTTAGATTTAGAGTCTGGCTTCCATCAGATCCTTATTAATGAAGCTGACAGGGAGAAGACGGCCTTTAGTGTAAATGGAGCTAAGTACGAATTCCTTCGTATGCTGTTCGGCCTGAAAAATGCCCCGTCCATTTTTCAAAGATGCGTGGATGATATCCTTAGACCATATATCGGGAAGTTTGCGTACGTTTATATGAACGATGTTCTCATTTATTCTTATTCTCCCGAGGAACATATCGAATATATCCGCATATTAATAAATGCGCTTCACCAAGCGAACATGAAGATTTACAACGAGAAATCTCACTTTTTCCAAGATTCTGTGGAATACTTAGGGCATATAATTAAATACAACAGGATCAAAGTTGACCCTATAAAAATAAAAACTATTAAAGATTTCCCTATTCCCACAACACTGAAGGAACTCAGATCCTTCCTAGGTCTCGCTAGTTATTATAGAAAATTTATACAGATTTTTGCAGCAATCGTTAAACCACTCCATACGTTCCTGAGAGGAGAGAATGGTGGCATATCAAAGAATCAAAAATGAAAATCACCCTACCGGGGCTTGCACTAGAAGCACTGAATAAAATAAAAGAGGAACTGCAAGCCCAAGTTGAACTCTTCCAACCAAATTTTAACAAACCTTTCGAATTAACCACATATGCTAATAATTACGCTATAGGAGCCGTATTATCTCAAAACCAAAAAGCTATATCATTTATTTCACGAACGCTCAGCGAAACAGAACAGAATTACTCGACGAATGAGAAAGAGTTACTCGGAATTGTATGGTCACTACAGAAACTACGTAATTACTTGTCACCGAAACCGAACAACAAGAACAAATCATACAAGACACATACAGACGTGCTCACAGAAACTACAAAAATAACTCAATGGAAATTTCCCTCAAATATTACTGGCCCAACATACGTGACGCTTGTAAAAAGGAAGTACAGGACTGGGAAATTTGCCTCACAAACAAATATGAACGCCGACCAAATAAACAACCAATAGGTTCTGCACCAATACCGAACAAGGTAGGCGAATACATACACTTGGACTTGTTTTTTATGAGCAATAATATGTACATTAGTTCAACCGACAAATATGTACTCAAAATTCTGCTATTTGAGACAAATACCATCAAAGAAGGACACATGCAAATACATCGACGAGATACTATCACAAATATACCCTAACGCAAAGTTTGTAATGACTGATAACGAGTCAACATTTACTGGCATATGTGCACAACAAGTATACAAGCTACTACAAATAACGCATACCAAAACTCCAGACTATCATTCGACAACAAACGGTCAAGTTGAATGAACGCATAGCACCATAATTGAACTCGCAAAAGTTTTGGCACACCAACACAGTTCGGCACCTGATGAACAGATATTTGAGGCAGTCCGACAGTACAACAAAACTATCAATTCGGTAACCAACGACAAACCCGAGGACGTGTTTTTCAATCCAAGGGGGTATTCTGACATCAAAGAGCGTCTTCAACAAAATCAAGAGAGAGTTTTGCGATACCACAACCGCAATCGCAAACAACTGAACTTCAAATAAGGAGAGGTAATATAATCCAAGACGCATAGACGGAACAAAAACGTAAAAAATACGCGAGACATATAAAAGTGTCTTTATCCATAAGGACAATATTAGAGTAAAGGCATGTACTATAAAAACTTCACTTAATAGGCTAATAGAAAATAATAACAAGCAAAGAACAATTAACTCACAGTTCGAAAGAATAATCGAAACCCTTGATCCTAAAACAGTAACCGAAAACATTGTTATATCAGATGTTTATAATGAACCAATCAATAACAGACAATATAAATTTTGCCTAAAACTAATCATTTTTATGCTGGCACATCAAATTTGAAAGATTTGTACGATTTAATAAGCCACGAAAAACTAGATCTTCCAATAATTAATATATAAGAATATGCCGACATTCGTATCTGTTACCTACAAGAAGCAATTATTACAATATACAAATATCCTATCCTCGAAACAAATGTAGCCTATTTAATGTATATCCTTTAGCACATAAGCATGGTAAAATTAAGTTAGACCCTAAGATCGCAAAATGTAACAAATATCCAAATGTAGAAATTATATGAGTAACTTTATGTGTAAGTCCGAACCCTCTGACAGTTGTACTATGAAAATATTAGAAGGAAAATCAGCCCAATGCGAAACAATCCATGAAAGTAATGCTCCACTCTGCATCCTAGAGACTGGATACATTTTTACAGATTCTTATTCTCCCGAGGAACATATCGAATATATCCGCATATTAATAAATGCGCTTCACCAAGCGAACATGAAGATTTACAATGAGAAATCTCACTTTTTCCAAGATTCTGTGGAATACTTAGGGCATATAATTAAATACAACAGGATCAAAGTTGACCCTATAAAAATAAAAACTATTAAAGATTTCCCTATTCCCACAACACTGAAGGAACTCAGATCCTTCCTAGGTCTCGCTAGTTATTATAGAAAATTTATACAGATTTTTGCAGCAATCGTTAAACCACTCCATACGTTCCTGAGAGGAGAGAATGATGGCATATCAAAGAATCAAAAATGAAAATCACCCTACCGGGGCTTGCACTAGAAGCACTGAATAAAATAAAAGAGGAACTGCAAGCCCAAGTTGAACTCTTCCAACCAAATTTTAACAAACCTTTCGAATTAACCACATATGCTAATAATTACGCTATAGGAGCCGTATTATCTCAAAACCAAAAAGCTATATCATTTATTTCACGAACGCTCAGCGAAACAGAACAGAATTACTCGACGAATGAGAAAGAGTTACTCGGAATTGTATGGTCACTACAGAAACTACGTAATTACTTGTCACCGAAACCGAACAACAAGAACAAATCATACAAGACACATACAGACGTGCTCACAGAAACTACAAAAATAACTCAATGGAAATTTCCCTCAAATATTACTGGCCCAACATACGTGACGCTTGTAAAAAGGAAGTACAGGACTGGGAAATTTGCCTCACAAACAAATATGAACGCCGACCAAATAAACAACCAATAGGTTCTGCACCAATACCGAACAAGGTAGGCGAATACATACACTTGGACTTGTTTTTTATGAGCAATAATATGTACATTAGTTCAACCGACAAATATGTACTCAAAATTCTGCTATTTGAGACAAATACCATCAAAGAAGGACACATGCAAATACATCGACGAGATACTATCACAAATATACCCTAACGCAAAGTTTGTAATGACTGATAACGAGTCAACATTTACTGGCATATGTGCACAACAAGTATACAAGCTACTACAAATAACGCATACCAAAACTCCAGACTATCATTCGACAACAAACGGTCAAGTTGAATGAACGCATAGCACCATAATTGAACTCGCAAAAGTTTTGGCACACCAACACAGTTCGGCACCTGATGAACAGATATTTGAGGCAGTCCGACAGTACAACAAAACTATCAATTCGGTAACCAACGACAAACCCGAGGACGTGTTTTTCAATCCAAGGGGGTATTCTGACATCAAAGAGCGTCTTCAACAAAATCAAGAGAGAGTTTTGCGATACCACAACCGCAATCGCAAACAACTGAACTTCAAATAAGGAGAGGTAATATAATCCAAGACGCATAGACGGAACAAAAACGTAAAAAATACGCGAGACATATAAAAGTGTCTTTATCCATAAGGACAATATTAGAGTAAAGGCATGTACTATAAAAACTTCACTTAATAGGTTAATAGAAAATAATAACAAGCAAAGAACAATTAACTCACAGTTCGAAAGAATAATCGAAACCCTTGATCCTAAAACAGTAACCGAAAACATTGTTATATCAGATGTTTATAATGAACCAATCAATAACAGACAATATAAATTTTGCCTAAAACTAATCATTTTTATGCTGGCACATCAAATTTGAAAGATTTGTACGATTTAATAAGCCACGAAAAACTAGATCTTCCAATAATTAATATATAAGAATATGCCGACATTCGTATCTGTTACCTACAAGAAGCAATTATAACAATATACAAATATCCTATCCTCGAAACAAATGTAGCCTATTTAATGTATATCCTTTAGCACATAAGCATGGTAAAATTAAGTTAGACCCTAAGATCGCAAAATGTAACAAATATCCAAATGTAGAAATTATATGAGTAACTTTATGTGTAAGTCCGAACCCTCTGACAGTTGTACTATGAAAATATTAGAAGGAAAATCAGCCCAATGCGAAACAATCCATGAAAGTAATGCTCCACTCTGCATCCTAGAGACTGGATACATTTTTACAGATTACCAGCACACTTGGAGCAACATGCATATATCAGGCCCTAAATTAATACACTTTAATGAACCTACCATCGATAATATCACATATTACAATCATCAACGACAACTCAGAGAAATCATACACAATCAACATAGCGAACAACTTGAAGTACTCCGCATCCTTTCCTCAAACTCAGCTTATGTTTAGCAAAGCAGATTCTTAGCAAGTGGACATCATGGTTGATACCAGCCACTAAACCTAAATAATTCTACGAAAAATCTTAAATGAAAACAATATTGGACCTAGAACAGATCCTTCTGGAACTCCTAAGCTGATGGAAACATAATCACTTATACCTCCATATACTTTTACCCTCTGTTTCTGCCTGTTAAATAAGAACTAAACCAATTGTGGACAAACCGAAGAAACCCGGCTTGGTGCAGTTTGTCCAGTAAGATTTGGTGATCCACCATATCAAACGCTTTAGTAATGTCAACAAACAGGCCAGCGCAATTCTTTTTGATATCTAAATCGCCATAAACAAATGAACAAAAGTTCAGCAACGCATCTTCCGTAAACGTTTCCAACCATTGAACTAAACAAGTGTTAATTTTCAAGAAACGTCAGGATTCTACTTTAAATGAGTTTTCAAAAACTTTCGATATGGATGGAAGCAAAGAAATTGGCCTGTAATTGTTTTATTCTTGACAGTAGCACATTTCATATCGGAAAAAAATTCCAGAAAGAACACTCTTATTGAAAAGATATGTACAGATATCAACTTAATAAAAGGCTACAGTTTTCAATACATGGTTTGAAATTCCATCATAATTGCACGATTTAGAGTTGTTCAAAGACCTTATAGTTTTCAAAACTACACGAAGATACTCAAGTATAAGTTTGCTCAATGTAGGCAAAATGTTTATTAAAACTATTAGCAACTTCCTTTGGGTTTGTAACGGTTTCACCACAATTATTCAGAACTACTGATATGTCTCTTGTTTTACAATTCCGGTTCAGCATACTGTTAATAAGATTTCACTCTTTCTTGGAATTACCCTTCGAAGATATAAACTCATTGCAATAAAAGTTGTCACTTTGCAAGTGAACTTATTTTTTAAAATTTTTACATAGTATGCCATAACGACCCCAGAGTTTGTAGCTTCGCGGAAGTTTACTGCACGTACTCCCACTTTGGTTTGTTAATCGTATCTTTCCAATAAGTGATTTGTTAATCCAGGGTTTAAGCCTTATATCCACTTTAAGTGGCTTAAATGTACGAGGTGTGTTCAAAAAGTATCGCGAATTTTAAATTTTCGCTGGTTACGTATATTCGAATTTCGAATTTTTTGTGGCGTTATGTTGGTACTCATGTGTCTCACTTATGCCGACAAGCTCGGCCATTTTGAATGTTCAGTTAATTGTTGACAGCTGCTTTGCTTGCACGTGTTTTGGATTTGGTTTTTACCAAAATTGCTCAATTGTGACCAAAAACAGCATCGTATGAACATTGCTAATGAGATGTTAAACTCTGTCCGCGACGACCCAAATTTGCTCCAGAGGGTCATAACTGGTGACGAATCGTGAGTTTATGGTTATGACGTGGAAAACAAAGCTCAATCGCCTCAATGGAAGCTGCCGCACGAACCAAGACCGAAAAAAGCGCGCCAAGTTCGGTCGAATGTGAAAGTTTTGCAGAGGCGTGGTGCATCATGAGTTCTTGCCACAGGGAAGAACGGTCAATAAGGAATATTACCTGCAAGTTATGCGCAATTTGCGCGAAGCAATCCGCCAGAAACGCCCGGATTTGTGGAAGAACAAAAATTGGCTTTTGCACCACGATAACGCCCCTGCTCCCGCATCGTTGCTTGTGCGCGACTTTTTGGCCAAAAACAACACACTAATGATGCCGCAGCCACCGTATTCCCCAGATCTGGCCCCCTGTGACTTTTTCTTGTTCCCTAAACTGAAGAGGCCCATGAAAGGACGACGTTACGCTTCTCTTGACGAGATAAAGACGGCATCGAAGGAGGAGCTGAACAAGATACAAAAAAATTATTTTTTGAAGTGCTTCGAAGATCGGAAAAACCGTTGGCACAAGTGTATAATATCTCATGGGGATTACTTTGAAGGGGACAAAATAGATATTCATGAATAAATAAATAATTTTTGAAAAAACACAAAATTCGCGAGACTTTTTGAACACACCTCGTATAGCTAGCTTACAGTTTCCGAATGATTTTATAAGATAGTGGAAAAGCTGCTATATGCCTTCGATGTATCACTTTCAGAATACACTTCGTCCCAGTTTTTAAATTGTAGCCTTTGCTTCAGCAAACTGAATGTTAGCCGATTTTTCATTGCTTAGGAGAACTGAAAACTCTTCCAAAAACGTATGGACGTACGTGCTACGAATAAATACTCCTACTCCACCTGCAGAATAACGCTTATTGGTATTAGCAAAAAAGTTGTAGTTGTGAATTTTTAAATCTGGTATTTCATGTGCATATATCCAGATTTCTGATACAAAAATTAGATCAGGGTAGATAGCTCCAAATTATAAAGAAGGGGATCAAAGACTGCTAACATTTTGGTGAACAATTAGAAAATAGTTGTTAACATTAGGTAATAAAGTGAACTAATTGATAGGACTAGTAATGACGTCATTGCTCGTTTGAAAATAGTTAAAACAATTCATAAGTGACAATTATAAGATACAAAATTTGATTATTTTTGACAAGTCTCCAAGAGTTCTTAAAACAATGGCGCCATCGTTATCGCCCTTTTCAAGAAAAATTTTATTGTTGTTCACCGACAGATATCTGTAATTTTTTTCTTTTTACGTTCATTTGCAGTAGCAAGCAAATCTCTATTATAATATGTAAGCCTTTCATTTATATAAATTTTCCCTTTGTCCGCCTTCCCAAAAATATCTGATTTTAATTTGCCCTTTGCCTTTTTTTCGTAGACACCACTTTTTCCTTAAGTTCAGTGGAGGGAAAATGCACACGAATTATATTTTTGTGTTTAAACTTTCTCACAAAACAACTTTGCAATTCTTCAGGAGAGATGGAGATACCTAAAACTGAATTTAAAACTCTTTGCGTGCAATCTCTTACTTTGTCGTTGGTAAGCTCCGGCACTCCAACAATGTCAACAGTAGTTTCGAAGAGTTGTTACTCTCTCCAATTCAACATACCTTCAAGTCTGTTTACTTTTGTGCTCAGATTTGCAATTTCTTCTTTGAGTTGCTTCACAGTGCTAACGAAATCTGCATTAAATTTCTTTAAGCTAACTATCTCATCGTACAACAGCTGCAAGGTAATTTGTTTAGAAAAAGCACCGTTTTCAGCATTCGTTTGTGTTATGCTCTTGCTGTGTACGTTGGAGGTTAGTGCTGTTGTTTCTGTTGCTGTGAGAATTTTTGGTGCAACTTTGTATTTGCTGATTTTGCTTGCTGTTGGAATTTCGTTTATTTGACACAGCCGTCAAAGATTTACTGGTAGGCTGTGGGAGAATCTTTAGCCCAGATTGAGCAGCAGATGATGTGTCTGTAGCTGAGATACCTTCCAATGGCTGAAGATGGAGAGCTTTACGCCAAAGAGCATTATAACCGTCGCAGCGATGCTTCACGTTGTTGGACTTCATGTAGTCCAAGTCAGTTGGGTTGATCTTGGCGCACAATGCATGGAAGTAGGCGCTACAGCAGGCACACGGAATTTTAGCCACTTCAGCGCGATCAACTTTTTCTTTCCAAGTTGCACAATACATTTTTTATGTTTTACTTTTTGTATTTATTTTTTATTTAATATTGAATGTTCGCGGACCCCACAACACAAGAAAAACACGTCAAACACCAAACCTTAATACTAAACAAGTATTTTCCACGCCGTACCGCTATGAAAAGATAAGTTCCTTGGAAAAAACCATAGGACACTTAACGAATATTTACTTTCATTTGTAGACGATTATGCATGGGACAAGTGGGTCACATATTACAATTTTGCATACAACACAACCCCACACGTCGATACATTGTACTTACCGTATGAGGTAGTATTCTGTAAATTACCCATGCTGTCAAGGGGGGAAAAAAAATCCACGACATTGATAATTATGCCAATGAGTGGAAACTGAGACTCCAAACCTCAATAAAGAATCCCAGAAACATAATAAATATTGTAAAACAAAAACGAAAATCGAAATATGACAATAATGTATACAAAGTCAAGTTTGAAATAGGAGATTTAGTTTATGTAAGAGTAGAAAAAACACGAAAAGTATTTACATTACTTGTCACAAAAATTAAATTTTTTTTTCCAACTAAACGAAATCATATTTTCTCTTCGGCTGTAAGGGTGTAGTGAATTCATTTCCACACACACACATATCGTGCAACAGACACGACCTATGCACACGTCGGTAAGGTACAAATAAAGAAATACGTTTGACATCAATAGCCAATTAAAAAAAAAAATACTTGGCGCGATATATACCTCGGATGAGGTTAAGGCCGAGCTTCTGTACCAATTTGTGGTACACTGCTTCTAATTTTTTCGTACTAATTGGCAGATGAGTTTTTGCTGAAGCCTTCCATGCCAGAAATACACTCGGAGAGTTTGTCAAACCACTGCCAAGGGGCGACCCCGTTTTGAAAAAAACTTTTCCAAACCACTTTTGATGTCACCTCTTCCAGGGCTCGAACCTTCGGTGTGATAGGCCAGCAACACAGCCAGCAATTAGTAAGACTGTGATTGCAAAGAAATACCTGAATCTATGTATATTTGATATATTCTCCTACCCCTACCTCTATCCCTGTTCCACACTTAGGCTGATATCTCAGAAACGTTTGATACCCATATTTTAGAAAGAAGTTATTTCTAACCTGGTTCACATTTGGTTGGATAGCTCTGAAACCTTCCCAAAATCTTATGTTTTGAAGCCTATGCCCATGTCGATCTCATACAAAATTTACGTACCAAATTTCATTTCATTCGGTCCATAAAAACGACAATGGAAATATACGTTAGTATAGATATAGATGTAAGCAGAGGATTACCAATTTTGAAGAAAAACGCACAAAATACGATTTTTTAAGAGGTCGGTCTATGGCCCACCTCACGCAAAAAAGTATCAATCGACCTCTTCTCAGACCTACTGAATATACATAAAAAATGTCATCAAAATCGATCAAGCCGTTTTGGAGGGGTATATTTGATTTATTTATTTAACAAATTTTTGTACAACTAAGAACTTTAAGCAGTCTTTTATATGCGCATCAACTCGAATTAAAATCTTATACTGATGTTTAATGTTTACAAATATGAACTTATAAGTATATCATTTTATGTATGTATTTACTTAAATTACGTGTACAATTATGAAATAAATAGTTACATAAGTAGTAGAAAAAGAAATCAGATAAAATAAGAAAGACACAGAAATCAGTAAGAGTAATTGTATTTAATATATGGACGAGATTTCCACACTGCTAAAGTAGTTAAGTAAACCCCTTTTGAAGTTGCTCTTATTTAGCCCGACTTTAACTGACTCGGGAATAGAGTTCCAAAGTCTAACGGTGCTAATAAAAAAAAATCGGCTAGAAGTTAGATACCTAAATTTTGGAACAATCAATCTTTTATTTCTCTGAGACTTGGTTAGCTGAATCTTGTCGTACAAATACCTTAGAACTTTCCACTCTAACAGTTTATATATACGAGGTGTGTTCAAAAAGTATCGCGAATTTTGAATTTTCGCTGATTACGTATATTCGAATTTCGAATTCTTTGTGGCGTTATGTTGGTACTCACGTCTCTCACTTATGCCGACAAGCTCGGCCATTTTGAATGTTCAGTTAATTGTTGTCAGCTGCTTTGCTTGCACGTGTTTTGGATCGTCTTCGATTTTTACGCGAAATTCGTACCAAAATTGCTCAATTGTGACCAAAAACAGCATCGCATGAACATTCCTAATAAGATGTTAAACTCTGTCCGCGACGACCCAAATTTGCTCCAGAGGGTCATAACTGGTGACGAATCGTGGGTTTATGGTTATGACGTGGAAACCAAAGCTCAATCATCTCAATGGAAGCTGCCGCACGAACCAAGACCGAAAAAAGCGCGCCAAGTTCGGTCGAATGTGAAAGTTTTGCTGACAGTTTTCTTCGATTGCAGGGGCGTGGTGCATCATGAGTTCTTGCCACAGGGAAGAACGGTCAATAAGGAATATTACCTGCAAGTTATGCGCAATTTGCGCGAAGCAATCCGCCAGAAACGCCCGGATTTGTGGAAGAACAAAAATTGGCTTTTGCACCACGATAACGCTCTGCTCACGCATCGTTGCTTGTGCGCGACATTTTGGCCAAAAACAACACACTAATGATGCCGCAGCCACCGTATTCCCCAGATCTGGCCCCCTGTGACTTTTTCTTGTTCCCTAAACTGAAGAGGCCCATGAAAGGACGACGTTACGCTTCTCTTGACGAGATAAAGCCGGCATCGAAGGAGGAGCTGAACAAGATACAAAAAAATGATTTTTTGAAGTGCTTCGAAGATTGGAAAAACCGTTGGCACAAGTGTATAATATCTCATGGGGATTACTTTGAAGGGGACAAAATAGATATTCATGAATAAATAAATAATTTTTGAAAAAACACAAAATTCGCGATACTTTTTGAACACACCTCGTATACATTAGAGCGGGTCAACTTTTTTCCATCAGTATAGCAAAAACGTAATCTACAGAACTACACCACATCTCTAAGTCCGATTTCGAGCCCCCACTTTTGCAAAATAGATATTTTGCAATATGAATGTAGGGTTTGGCCAAAAAATTTTTATAGCTTCTGATAGAATTATAGGAAAAATATCATATTGGGCTTACTTTAAAGGTATTTTACGTACATTCCATTAATATCTACAGTGTTTTTGAATTTTAGTAGAGATATCAGGCTTAAATTATGATAAATTAGCCTAAAATTAACTTTTAACTACTATATTATCATTTTTAACAAATTTCTTATGGAACATTTTTGTTTTCTTTACAGCTAAAATAAGTTCAGAACATTTCCAACAACTTTCATTCAGACAGCTTTTCTTTTTTCGAATTCATTTTAGTAGAAAAAAATTTTCAAAAAAAACCTATATTTTCAAGTAATAAGCAAAAAAACACAATTTTTATAAGTTAAATGTAATTTATTTAAAAAATTATTTTTTTACTTAGAATTGACCATTTTAACGTATTTTTCAAAATAAAAGTAATGTTACGTAACTATTTTTCAAAATCTTTTTTGCCCTCCATTCGTGGTTGTTTTTCACGACTTTCTGCTGTGAAAGCCTTCACGTTTTTTTCTATAACACGTTTGGAAACATATGTTAACAACTGTAC
This sequence comes from Merzomyia westermanni, assembly GCA_949987695.1. Lineage (NCBI taxonomy): Eukaryota > Metazoa > Arthropoda > Insecta > Diptera > Tephritidae > Merzomyia > Merzomyia westermanni. The sequence continues at coordinate 75,944,528 of OX465292.1, forward strand.
GTACTTTTCTGTTCCTTGTATATGCATTGGAATATAAGGATCATCTAGTGTTGGCTCATCATAATCTAAGAATTGTACCAAGTGATCGTATGGAATATTTCTTGTGAATGCCGGTTCAGATAGTAAATTATCGTCATTCAGATCAATCATATCAGTATAATCTGAAGCATAAAAATTGATATTATATTTTGATATAAATATTTAACATCTGTAGATAATTCTCGTTCTTGTTCATCACTGATCATACCAGGCATATTTTTCAATGCTATTGGTTTAAAATCACTTACAAAATAAATGAAAAATAAATTTTTTAAATCAATTAAAATTAGTATAATTTCCCTATTTTAATTTGATTGAAAAAATATTATAAAATAATTTTAAGAAATGCATACCTGAAATTTTTTACAGTCTTGAATGTCTTTGAATATATTTCCACTTGCTGCTTTTGGTCCACTCTTGACTGTTTTATCTAATGCTCTGAATAAATGGCCAAATGGTGATTGTTAGAAAAACTACTTTGCTAACTTACTACTTTGTAATAACATATAATATTTAGAATAGTTGTATTGTCTTTGAAATTTATTTTAATGAAATAAAATTTTTGTAAAACCTTCTCGCAGTTGAAAATATACGTACATTGAAACGGGTTTTGCGTGTTATAGTATTTCGTGTTTCGGTAATAGAAAAAATCTCTGCGAACAGGTTATGGGTCCAGGCCATATAAAATATCAACAGCAATTAAGTACATATAACACATAGATTCAGTATAAATGAGTGCTGGAGGTTTATATGCAACCCAGAAGCTCGATGATTCAAATTATGTATCCTGGTCAGCTCACATCGTTAGTTCATTCGGAGTTGTGGCCAGTTATTAGCGGAAAGCTGAAGAAAACCGAGAACTCGAGAAAAGGCGTTGACGAGTATATTACTATGTATAAAGGCATCTCAGATGAACCACGTAAGACATTGCGCGACAGCAGCAGCAGCGTGGACTAAACTAAAGGAAGTTCATCAACCTGATGGTCCTGCAAGAAAGGTTACACTGTTCAAGAAGTTACTATCGTTGAGTTTTTCGGAGTCTGACAAAATTTCAGATTATATTGCGGAGTTCTGGGAAATTAATGAAAGGCTAGCGGACATAGGCATAGCAGTACCGGAGGAGCTTTTGGTCATAATTCTATTAGCAAGTTTGCCGAAGTCATACGAGAATTCCGTTTTAGCAATTGAATCTCGGGACACCTTACCTACGTTGAGAGTACTCAAAATTAAGTTGATTGAAGAGGGTACAAGGCGTAATAGCGAGCAATCTGTAAGTTTTGATTCACTCTGTAAAGAACAGTGACGGTAGCAGTGGCGCAGGCAAAGTAAAATACAACGAGAGAAAAACGCAACGAGGAAAATGTTTCAATTGTGGAAAGTATGGACATTTTTCGGCGCAATGTAGGGGTTCCGGCTCAGACCGTAAACAAGAACAGCCAAGAATTAATAAATCGTTAGCTATTTTAGTTTCTGTTTCGTCGTCCTCAATTTGTCGTAATGCTTGGTGTATAGACAGTGGTGCAACGGCACAACTTTGTTGCAATCGGTAGCTATTTGTGAACTATAGAGAATATTGAGAAAAAATAGAACTTGCGGGAGAAAAATATTTAGAAACACAAGGTGTTGGTGAAGTATATATGAAAGAAAGAAAAGCTGAAGAACGTTTTATATGTGCCCGATTTGCGATGTAATTTTGTTGCGGTGAATAAAGCATGTGAAACTGGACTTGTTGTCGTATTTAAGGAAAATGAGACGATAGTTAAAGAAAAAGACGGTGAAATAATATTGCGAGCTCAAAAAGAAAATGGGTTGTATATGGTGAAGTGTCAAACTAACAAATGTTTATTGTCAAAAAACGAAAAGAGTGAGATAAGAATGTGGCATAATCGCTATGGACGTTTAAATATTGACAGCTTAAATGAAATAGTGGGTAATAAGCTAGTAAAATAACAGATAAACTTGACTGTGTAACATGTGCAAAAAGCAAAATTAGTGTGAAGCCATTTTGTCGTGCTTGTGAAAATCGTGCCACAAGTTTGTTGCAAATAGTACATTCTGATGTGTGCGGTCCAATGAATAAAAGTTCATTTAGGGGTCTCGATACTTTGTGACTTTTATCGATGACAATTCTCGATACATAAGTGTATATTTTATAAAATCAAAAAGCGAAGTTTTCAAAACTTTTAAAGCGTTTAAAGAAAAGAACGAGAAACAAACTGGTAAGAAGAAAAATATTCTCAGGAGTGACAGTGATCGTGAATACCTAAGTAATGAGTTTGAATAATATTTGTTTGATAATGGTATCCAAAGACAGTTAACAGTGCCTTATACACCGCAACAAAATGGCGTTGCGGAACGTGCTAATCGTACCTTAGTGGAAATGGCTCGTAGTATGGTGGTACATAGTGGATTAGACGAGCCTTTTTGGGCGGAAGCTGTGTCAACAGCCGCGTATTTGCGTAATAGAGCTGTAACAAAAACACTCGATGGTAAAACGCCGTATGAAGATTTTTTAGTTAAGAAACCAAGCGTCACACATTTAGAGATTTTTGGGTCGTTAGCAATTGCGTTGGATAAAACACAATCTAAAAAAATTAAAGCAAAAGGCAAAGAATTAGTTATGGTTGGTTATTCAGAAACTTCGAAGACATACCGTTCAATGAATCAAAACACGCATAACGTAATTATTAGAAGGGACGTCATATTTTTTGAAGAAAAATTTCTAGGTACAAATGAAGAAATTTCTACTGATATTGTGGAGTTTGATATTTCGGAGATAAACGAAACCTTCGATAATAATGAAGCTGTTGATGTTAATAACCAATCGAGTTCCGAAGCAAGTTCCGAGTTGATAAATGGCGAGGAGTCAAACAGGTATGGACGAGGTAGACCCAGAGTTATACGTTCCGGAAATCGTGATAGTCCTAGAAAGGAACGACATGAATTGAATTTTACGAGCAAAACCGACATAGAGATTCCACAAACAGTGAGCGAAGCTTTGAGTAGCGAATATGCAAAATATTGGCGGGCGTCGATGCAGAAAGAGTACGATTCATTAGTAAAGAACAAGACCTGGTCATTAGTTGAATTACCGTTAGGTGAAAAGGCGATAAACGACAAGTGGGTTTTTAACATTAAAAGAAATCCAGATGGTAGCATGGAAAGATTTAAGAGTCGCTTAGTCGCGAAAGGCTGCAGTCAACAATATGGTGTAAACTATACAGAGACGTTTTCTCCGGTTGTGAGGTATGCAACTGTACGTTTATTGTTTGCATTGGCGTGTGAATATAAGTTACATATGCATCAAATGGAGTGTCAACGGCATATCTAAATAGCGATCTTCACGAAATCGTGTATATGAAGCAGCCAGAACTGTTCGAATATAAGAAGTATCCTCAGACAGTTTTAAAATTGAATAAAGCTCTTTATGGCTTAAAACAGAGTGGTCACGAGTGGAATGCGAAATTTGATGAAGTCGTGAGGTCATTATGGTTCTTGCCATGTCCCAGTGAGCCCTGCGTTTATACGAAAAATGAAAATGGTAGCTATAACTTAATCGCTGTTTATGTCGATGATTTAATTATAGGTTGCTCAAAACTGGAAGACGTCATATAGAAAAAAGCTAAGATTTCAAACGTATTTGACGTAGTAGATGGTGGTCCACTCAAATATGTATATTAAAGTCAGTTTGTGGGCGTGAATACGTTCAAAAATCAAAAACGGCTTGACCGATTTTAATCATTTTTTGTTTACTATTCAGGGCTCAGTTATGACAACAAGATTTTTTTAAAAAACCATCATGATCAAAAACTGACTGCCAGATGGCGGTGTTGGTCATGTATATGGTTAAGTGAATAAAAGGAGTTTAGAGGACAGAAAAACCAGCGTATTGTTAGCTGAAAGGTTAGCAATGCGTGCCAAAATTTCTCTGATGAGTGAAGTCTAGCAGCTTCCGAAATGGATCTATAAGAAAAGCTATGGCAGTTGTCTCTAAACATTTTTCCTACTCTATTCAATCAAAAAACTTTTAATAATTAATTAAAATGATTATTAATAAATAAAAACAATAATAATTTTCATAAAAATTCAAAGAGTGAAAAATTATTATTCTTAGCCTTGAGCTCGTTTCATGAATACTTGAAAATGTACAGGCCGTAAATCAACAAAAATTGTTGGTATAAAAAAGCAGTTAAATAAATTATTAAAAAAAAATTAATTAACAGTAATAATTTTGGCTATAGAAAAATTATTAGTAGCCTTGAGTATAAAAAGCAAAAATTCAAAACCCGTGAGCACCCGCTAGCAGGATGTGACAACAAATCAGCTCTGCAAAAAATCCATCATGATTAAAAACTGACTGCCAGATGGCGGTGTTGGTCATGTATATGATAGAGTGAATAAAAAGATTTTAGAGGACAGAAAAACCAGCGTATTGTTAGCTTAATGGTTAGCAGTGCGTGCCATAATTTCTCTGATGAGGGAAGTCTAGCAGCTTCCTAAATGGATCTATAGCTATGAAACTATGGCGGTTGTCTCTTAAAATTTTTCTTTTCTATTCAAGAAAAAAAACATTAAATAATTAAATGAATTATTAAAAAAACACCAAAAAACAATAATAATTTTCCCTATAGAAAAATTATTACTGGCCTTGAGCTCATTCATAGTTATCATCATGACAATGAAAATGTAAACACTAAGAAATTGTTGGAATAAAACGCAATAAAAAACCTTAATTTAATAATATTTTAGCTAATACTCAATAACCGCTTCACCGATTTCAATAATGTTTTCTTTTCTGTGTTCGATCGGACTTAGTGTTCATATACAACTAAAAAAAAAATTGTAAAACCTTCAATTATTACAATTATTATTAATACAACTTTACCGGCATACGAGGTGAAGTTAGTTTAACAATTAAAAACCGGTGTAGCCGTTTTTGATTTTTGAACGTATTCATGCCCACAATTTCATTTTAGTATATATAGATTACTTCAAATTTTCACTTTCTCACCATGTAAATTGGCGTGTTAAAAAAACTTTGTGATTATGTTGGAATCGGAATGGTGCCGTGGTTAGTGAGGAGATGTTATACACAATAACCGCTTCACCGATTTCAATAATTTTTTCTTTTCTTCGTTCGATCGGACTTAGTGTTCATGTATAACTAAAAAAAAATTTTAAAACCTTAAATTATTACAATCATTATTAGTACAACTTTACCGGCATACAAACTGAAGTTAGTTTAACAACCAAAGTTGAGTTTAGTGTTTAACTGACAATTAAAGTTGAGTTCAATGTTTAGCCTTACTAATCACGGCACCACTCTGATTCCAACATAATCACAAAGTTTATTAGCACCCCAATTTACATAGTGAAAAAGTGAAATTTGAAGTAATCTATATATATAAAAATGAAATTGTGTGCGTGAATACGTTCAAAGTAAAAAACGGCTTCACCGATTTTAATAATTTTTTTTTAATATATTCGATCTGATTCAGGGCTCATTTATGAGAAAAAGTTTTTTAAAGAACATCAATTGGATAATTTCTTAGCTAATACTCAAAAACAGCTTCACCGATTTCAATAATTTTTTCTTTTTTTCGTTCGATCGGACTTATTGTTCATATATAACTAAACAAAATTTTAAATCCCCCAATTATTACAATTATTATAAAAACAACTTTACCTGGCATAACCACGGCATCACTCTGATTCCAACATAATCCCAAAGTGTTTTCAACACGATAATTTACATGTTGAAAATGTGAAACTTTGAAGTAATATACTCGTATATATGTATATAAAAATGAATTTGAGTGCGTGAATACGTTCAAAACTCAAAAACGGCTCTACCGACTTCAATAATTTTTTCTTTTCTTTGTTCGATCTGATTCAGGGCTCATTTATGACAAAAAAGTTTTTTTAAAAAACCTCAATTGAATAATTTTTTTTAGCTAATACTCAATAACCGCTTCACCGATTTTAATAATTTTGTCTTTTCATCGTTCGATCGGAATTAGTGTTCATATATAACTTGAAAAAATGTTTTAAACCCCCAATTATTACAATTATTATTAATGCACCTGGTATACACACTGAAGTTAGTTAAACAGTCCGTCTGTGAACACGATAGCTTGAGTAAATTTTGAGAAATCTTAATGATAATTTGGTATGCGGGTTCTTTCGCACTCATCTCCGAGCGCTATTTAAAATGGGCGAAATCGGATGAAAGTCACGCCCAATTTTTATATATAAAATATTTTCGAAAACACAAACAAGTGATTACTCAATACATAATACACCTATAAGGATAAAATGTAATGTATACATTAAGGCCCGCTTTCAGAAAAGCCGGTTAGTGCTTAATCGGACTTTAATCGGTGATTTGGCTAAAAACCGTTTTTACAAAGGCCGATTAGTACAAATCGGCCGATTAACGGCCGATAAACTTTATCGGCGATGGATGGCCGATTATCTGTTAACCGAGCAAAAATTGACATTTGTCAGCTGTGGAGACAAAAAATTTTATTTATATTTACACGAAAAACTTTGAATTTATTAACTAAATGCGTTAGTGTTCCGTATTGTTTATGCTAGTTAATCATACCGAAAGGTTTTCGTTTTTTTATTTATAATAACTGTGGCCAAGTGAAACGTGTAACAACAAACGTAAATTGTACAATAAAAATTAGGTAATTCTATACGACAGCACGTAGCTGCTAATATACGTCCAAAAATCTCGGAAAGGTATCAAAAGACGCGTTTGATCTCTGTATCAATAATCCGAAAGCGGAAATTAAATAATTTGTTTTAGTGAAAAGTTATTTGCAAAAAAACCAAAAATGGCCCAGGTCCGATCCCAAATAGAGGGCTTGATCCAAGGTATTTATGTGCACAACACCTTTCTGCGTAGGCGGTCCAACACGAGCTACGCGGTCCACAATATTTCTGCGCAGAACACATTTCTGCACTTTTCGGTACACCCTAATTTGTGATTACAACAACCACATGAAAATGACCGAAATTTTTCAACTTTGATTGCAAATATCTCTGAACAGACGTAAAATATCGAATTATTGATACGGAGGTTAAAACCCGTCGTTTGATACATTCCCCGAGATTTTTGGACGTATATTAGCAGTTACGTGCCAAAAATTAATATAAACGTATTTAGCGCAATAATAAAGTAATGGAGCGTAATATGGAGCTATAAAATATGTCACGTTGGGACTCTTCGCGCTATACAAGAAAACCAGGTGCATTTCAAAGTAGGGGAAATTTTTTTGAAAAGTATGACGATGACACCTTTATTCAAAGGTTGCGTCTCTCCAAACAAAGTGTTTCTGGTGTTTTAGAGAAAATTGAAGGAAAAATACGAAACTACACTGAAAGGTTTGTGAAAACCTATCTATCGCTTGTATTAATAAAATTCGATTTACAGAAACCGAGCTCTTAGCCCAATGGAGATGCTATTGTTAGCCTTGCGTTTTTATGCGTCAGGAAGTTTCTTAATTACAGTAGCTGATTTCTGTGGAGTGAGTGTGGCCACTGCCAGCCGGTTCGTAAAGAAAGCGTGTCATGAAATTGCAGAACGTTCCAAAGGATACATACAAATGCCTAAAACCAGTACAGAGCTGGAAATTACTAACCGTAGTTTCCACCGTATTGCGAGTTTCCCCAAAGTTGTTGGCTGCATTGACTGCACCCATATCAAGATCCAATCACCTGTTGGAGAAAGTGTGGAAATATTTCGAAATCGAAAAGGATACTTTTCCTACAATGTGCAAGCAATCTGGGATGCAGACCTAGTTATAAAAGATATTGTTTGTCGATGGCCTGGCTCCGCACATGACTCAAACATATTTAACAACAGCCGTATTAAACACCGCTTGGAGGTAAACGAGTTTAAAGACTGTTTCATACTAGGCGATAGTGGGTACGGTGTAAACAAGTATATGATGAACCAACTTTTATATCCTAACACTGCGGCGGAACGTTTATACAATGAGTCTCAAATAGATATTGACTTATACATATCATATCAAAATATTCAGGACGAAAGAGGAAATTAATTAAGCCATGTCCGTCCGTCCGTCTGTGAACACGATAACTTGAGTAAATTTTGAGATATCTTAATGAAATTTGGTATGCGAATTCCTTGGCACTCATCTCCGAGCGCTATTTAAAATGGGCGAAATCGGATAATAGCCACGCCCACTTTTTATGTATAGAATATTTTCGAAAACACAAAAAAAGTGATTAGTCAGTACATAATACACCTATAAGGATAAAATTTCGTGAGTACATTGAGATTGAGGCATTAAATAAATGTTTCAGGAAATTTTTGAAAATGGGTGTGGCACCGCCCACTTTTGACTAAGTCAAATTTAGAAATAATATGGGCGGGATCGGTTAAGGTCTACGCCCACTTTTATATGAAAGATTTTAAAGAGGATGGTAGATATATTAAATAGGAAATAACTTTGTGTAAAATAGCTTTACATCATTTATATTTCGTTTTTAAAGTTTCCATAAGCAAAGAAATCCAAAAACTTAAAATTTTCGAAAATGGGCGTGGCCCCGCCATTTTTATAGTAGACTATTCCACAAAACTTTTTATGCCATATCTCCGCCAAAAATTGAGTTGTCGAAACGAAATTTGGTGATAATGTTCTATATATAAAGGTAACTGTTTGCTGTAAAAATGATCGAAATTGGGTAATGTCCACGCCCAGTTTTTTAATATAGTTCTGACATTTTTTTTTTAATTTAAAAAGCCACATTTCTATAACTAAGCAAGTTATATCATTCAGATTTTGCACACATAATAAGCTTTTTAAGAAAAACTCGGCCGGAAAAAAATGTTGTCAATTTTGAAGAAGTAGGCGTGGCGCCTATAAAGGACACCCTTTTTTATATATATTTTTGTTACGCACCCAAGGTATATTACTTTTTTCGGCATAAACGAATCGAGATATATACTTATTAATGTATATCAAAACGATCAGGATAAAAAGTAAAATATCTGGGCAAGTAGTTAATAGCCCACTGAAAAAGCGAAGTTGTATATCTTTTTTGATTTTCATACCTTTCATGAACATAAAATGTTTGTACGTATGAGAAGAAAAAGAGATAGTCCCATCAAAAAGTATACTGAAGTGATCAGGAGGATGAGCTGAGTCGTTGTAGCCATATCCGTCTCTCGATACGTCTATCTGTCTGTCCGTCTGTATATTTGAACGCAAATACTAACTGAAGGTATTAGAATAGACCTGCGTAAATTCTGATGCCATAATAAATCGCTACTAGGTATATAATGTTCGGCCCCACCCAAACTTCCTACTTGTTTAATATAGTTATGAAAATTTTATTTGTAAAATTTAAAAAGCGACATTTCTACAACTAATCAAGTTATATCAATCAGATTTTGCACACATAATACGCTTTTTAAGAAAAACTCGGCCGCAAAAAAATTTTGTCAATTTTGAAGCATACAATTTCTGCTATTTTCAAAGGCAATCGCTTATAACTCAATCTTGATATTTCAATGAAAATTGGTCAGCTGCTTCTCACTAGTATGTATTATACTCCTGCCAAAAATTAGCCAAATCGGGAAACACACAAGCAAAATATTCGGGAACGTAGTTAATAGCCCACTGCAATAGCGAAGTTATATATCTTTTTTGATTTTCATACCTTTCATAAACATTAAATGTATGTAAGTATGAGAACAAAAAGCGAAAAGTTCACTAAAATGTTCAGCACGATGAGCGGAGTAATTTTGCCCTGCCCGTCTCTCCGTCCGTCTGTCTGTCTGTCCGTCTGCCTATTTGAACACAAACTAGTATCTCAGTTTTACAAAAGAATGCTGAAATGCGTTGTTTGCTTTCGCCATTTTATAATATACCAGCAAACCCGGTAGACGTTGTTTTAACGTTTTGACACATAGAACACATCTATATATAAAATGTCATTAATTTGAACCAAATAAACTCTTAACTATACCGAACTGCAGCTTTATATAACCTGGGGGCTTTTCCAAAAGCTATATATAGACTGTGTCGTGCCCAGCGAATCCCTGAACCTATCGTGAAAGTTCAAGAGCAAAACAAAGCACAAAATATGTGGGCGTGGCACCGCCCACTTTTGAAAAATTATGTAGATATTGACTAAGTGACACATATATCCAAATTTCATTAATTTATACCAAAAAAGTTCGGAGTTATGACGAATTGAAACCTTATATAGCCTGGGGGCGTGGCTACTTTTCCAAAACTATATACGAGGTGTGTTCAAAAAGTATCGCGAATTTTGTGTTTTTTTCAAAAATTATTTATTTATTCATGAATATCTATTTTGTCCCCATCAAAGTAATCCCCATGAGATATTATACACTTGTGCCAACGGTTTTTCCAATCTTCGAAGCACTTCAAAAAATCATTTTTTTGTATCTTGTTCAGCTCCTCCTTCGATGCCGTCTTTATCTCGTCAAGAGAAGCGTAACGTGGTCCTTTCATAAGCCTCTTCAGTTTAGGGAACAAGAAAAAGTCACACGGGGCCAGATCTGGGGAATACGGTGGCTGCGGCATCATTAGTGTGTTGTTTTTGGCCAAAAAGTCGCGCACAAGCAACGATGCGTGAGCAGGGGCGTTCGTGGTGCAAAATCCAATTTTTGTTCTTACACAAATCCGGGCGTTTCTGGCGGATTGCTTCGCGCAAATTGCGCATAACTTGCAGGTAATATTCCTTATTGACCGTTCTTCCCTGTGGCAAGAACTCATGATGCACCACGCCCCTGCAATCGAAGAAAACTGTCAGCAAAAGTTTCACATTCGACCAAACTTGGCGCGCTTTTTTCGGTCTTGGTTCGTGCGGCAGCTTCCATTGAGATGATTGAGCTTTGGTTTCCACGTCATAACCATAAACCCACGATTCGTCACCAGTTATGACCCTCTGGAGCAAATTTGGGTCGTCGCGGACAGAGTTTAACATCTCATTAGCAATGTTCATGCGATGCTGTTTTTGGTCACAATTGAGCAATTTTGGTACGAATTTCGCGTAAAAATCAAAGACGATCCAAAACACGTGCAAGCAAAGCAGCTGTCAACAATTAACTGAACATTCAAAATGGCCGAGCTTGTCGGCATAAGTGAGAGACATGAGTACCAACATAACGCCACAAAAAATTCGAAATTCGAATATATGTAACCAGCGAAAATTCAAAATTCGCGATACTTTTTGAGCACACCTCGCATTGTCTATGCTGCACCCAGTGAAGCCAAGTATATATTGTGAAAATTTCATAAAGATCGGTTGTTCTTTGGCGCCTATAAAAGACACCCTTTTTTATACCTAGTAGTGCTACGCAAACAAGGTATATTAACTTTAGTCGCCTAACGGCAGTACGTAACGGCATAAACGGATCGAGATAGATATTGACTTATATATATCAAAATGTTCAGGGCGACAAGAGAAATTGATTAAGCCATGTCCGTCCGTCCGTCCGTCTGTGAATACGATAACTTGAGTCAATTTTGAGATATCTTAATGAAATTTGGTATGCGGGTTCCTTGGCACTCATCTCCGAGCGCTATTTAAAATGGGCGAAATCGGATGATAGCCACGCCCACTTTTATATATAGAATATTTTCGAAACACACAAAAAATGTGATTACTTATTATGTACTGTATGTATGGTGAGTACATTGAGATTGAGGCATTAAATAAATGTTTGAGGAAATTTATGAAAATGGGTGTAGCACCACCTACTTTTGACTAAGTCAAATTTAGAAATAATATGGGCGGGATCGGTTAAGGTCTACGCCCACTTTTATATGAAAGATTTTAAAGAGGATCGTAGATATATTAAATAGGCAAAACCTTTGCGTAAAATAGCTTTACATCATTTATATTTCACTTTTAAAGTTTCCGTAAACAAAGAAATCCAAAAACTTAAAATTGTCGAAAATGGGCGTGGCCCCGCCCCTCTTATAGTTGACTATTCCACAAAACTTTTTATGCCATAACTCCGCCAAAAATTGAGTTGTCGAAACGAAATTTGGTGATAATGTTCTATATATAAAGATAACTGTTTGCTGTAAAAATGGGCGAAATCGGTTAATGTCCACGCCCACTTTTTTAATATAGTTCTGAACATTTTTTTTGTAAAATTTAAAAAGCGACATTTCTACAACTAAGCAAGTTATATCAATCAGATTTTGCACACATAATAAGCTTTTTTAGAAAAACTCGGCCGCAAAAAAAGTTTGTCAATTTTGAAGAAGTAGGCCTGGCGCCTATAAAATACACCCTTTTCATACCTAGTACTGCTACCCACACGAGGTATATTAACTTTAGTCGCCTAACGGCAGTACGTAACGGCATAAACGGATCGAGATAGATATTAGCTTATTTATATCAAAATGTTTGGGACGAAAAGGGAAATTGATTAAGCTGTGTCCGTCGGTCCGTCCGTCCGTCTGTGAAGACGATAACTTGGGTAAAGTTTGAGATATCTTAATGAAATCTTGAACAAACGGCTAACCCCTGTGGACCATCTGAACAATAAGACACAAGGTGAGGCAAAAGATATTGTGAAAAAATGTCCGCTCACGAATGAGGGATTTGATACTGGCTGGAGAAATTTATGCGAAAGATACGAAACCAAACGTATCTTAGTGAACTCGCAACTATAAATTTTGTTTAACTTGAAAAAGGTAGAGGGTGAGTGTGGTAGCGCGATGAAAACCCTTCAGCGCGAAATAAATAATTGCCTTTCGTCCCTGCGAAGTCATAAAATTGACACTTCGAACTGGGATGCAATTATTACATATTCGTGCTGGACGAAATTGCCGGAAAGTACGCTTGGTCTATAGGAGCAAATCATAGACCACAAAGTGGAAATATCCAAGTGGGAGGATATGGACAAATTTTTGTCCAACCGCTTCCAGACACTCGAAACAGTGTCTGGGTTCATAGGGAGTTCTTCGAAAGTGCAAAAGCCGCAAAGTACGCGGATTGCCAACGAAACCCCAGCAAAAAGACTTGGTACATACCAAGCAAACGTGACTAAACTACTGTGCACAAAGTGCAAATCGAATGCCCACAGATTGCGAAACTGTCCCCGTTTTCTCAAATTAACTCCGGTGGAGAGAATTAACTTTGTCAAATCCACCAAGGGCTGTTTGAACTGCCTATCCCCAGGACATACTGTGTCGAAGTGCGCCAGTTCTTACGACTGCAACAAGTGCCACTCTCGACATAATATGCTCCTGCATGCGGAGTCTCTTCAGATGCAGGCAACCACCAGCCCTAATCAGTATCATGCTGAGAATGCTGCCTCAACTTCAAAACAGGCACAAGAGAGGCGGCAAGCTGAAACCGAAATGTTAAATCCTGCCACGTGTATTCAAGTGCAGGTGTGCTGCTAGGGACAGCTCGAGTAACCATTCATCATAATCGTACAGACTTCCCAGCAAGAGCACTGATTGATTCTGGTTCAGAGTGCTCGTTTACGACAGAACGACTCAAACGCAGAATCAATTTACCGGCAAAAAGGATGCATGCTAAAGTTTCGGGCATCACTAATGGCGTGTCCGCTCAAGTCAAGGAGGCATCCAATATTGGACTCCATTCACCGGTGGACCCTTGCTTCAGCTTAACAGCATCAGTGCTAGTTCTAGCCAAGCTAACTGGGAATCTGCCATCCTGTCATATCGACGCTACGACTATGCAGGCATTCCCAGACTTAGTTTTGGCAGATAAAAGATTTTATATCAACGAGGAAGTTGATATCATACTTGGCGGAGATGTATATCCGCAAATCATACTGAGTGGGCTGAAAAAGAATGTACTTAGTACACTTCTCGCCCAAGAAACGGTGTTCGGTTGGATACTAATCCGGCGCATAGAAGCACCGAATACAACCAGAAATATAGTGTCTTTTTACAGCGAAGTTGCTTTGGACAAATAGCTTACAGCATTCTGGGAATTGGAAAATCTGCCCAGAAATAAAAGCCCAAACGCAGATGACAAGTACTGCGAACATTTATATAGGGAAACTACGAGTCGCAGAGAGGATGAGAGATATGTCGTCTGTCTTCCATTCAGACAGGACTACCCAGATATTAGAAGTATAGAAAGCTCCCTTAGGCGGGCGTGTTCGCAATTCTTCCGGAATGAAACGCGTTTAGCAAAGAACCCGGATTTAGGGAACGAATATATGAGGGCCCTGTCTGAATACGAGACATTAGGGCATATGCGAAAAGTTAAAGCCATTGTACCAGCCGATTCGGCGGACAACTACTTTTTTCCCCATCACGCCGTGGTAAAGGTGGAGAGTACCACCACAAAGGTACGCGTCGTTTTTAATGCGTCAAGCCCAACGGCAAATGGTACAAATTTAAATGACATTCTCCTGCCAGGCCCAGTACTACAATCAGATCTTCTAGTACTTACACTGCGATGGAGACTGTATCGGTACGTTTTCAATAGTGACATCGAATAGATGTATAGGCAAATTTGGATGAGCGATAATCACGCCAAATTCCAACGGATTGTTTACCGAACATTGCCTCCAGAACCCATAAGCTTGTACGAGCTGAAAACGGTCACTTTCGGGGTTAATTGTGCGCATTATCTGGCAATTAAAACCCTTTTGCAACTAGCAGATGAAGTAGAGAGTTCGCACCCTACAGCATCTAGCATACTAAGGGAAGGCGTGTACATAGATGACGTACTGGCGGGGGGACACACACTCGCATCGGCCATTAATGCGAGGAATGAGATTCGCCAAGTCTTACTCTCCGCTGGCTTCCCACTACGGAAATGGACTTCGAATGCTTAGGAAATTCTCAACGACATCCCAATATCGGAACGGCTAACCGAGGACTTTCTGGCATTCGAAGATACCAGCACCGTTAAGGCATTGGGCATAAGATGGAATGCCCATTTAGACCTGTTTTACTTCAAAAACAGGGTCACTAGAAGAAAGTGAAAAGTTGACAAATCGAGCGATTCTATCCGCCATCGCCAGACTCTTCGACCCTCTAGGATGGCTTGCACCAATGGTCATTGTGGGCAAAATTTTAATGCAGACCATCTGGTTAGAGGGCACCGATTGGGATGAGCCAGTTTTGTCCAATACATTGGAACGATGGCAAAACTTCAGACATCAATACCATGAAATCGACAAAATAAAGATACCACGATGGGTAAACTTTTCACCAGAAGATGATGTCGAACATGGATTCTGCGGTGCTTCGGAAAAGGCATACGCTGTAGCTGACTACATGCGAGTGAAAAGGAATGATGATATCTTCGTGAATCTACTCCTTGCCAAAACCAGAGTAGCACCAGTGAAGACCATCTCAGTTCCGCGTTTGGAACTTTGCGGAGCAGTACTGTTAGCGGAGATGATGGAATCAATATTCCGAAACATCAAACTGGGACCAGTGAAACAATATCTATGGACGGATTCCACCATCGTTTTGGCATGGATAAGGAAGCCACCCCGTTCCTGGTCAACATTCGTCACACAGCGGATTACAAAAATCATCGACCTAGTGGGCAGCAAGGACTGGCTTCATGTCAACTCGGAAACGAATCCAGCAGACTTAGGAAGCAGAGGAATACCGGCATCGGATTTTGTCAACATTCTTTGTGGTGGCAGGGGCCTTCTTGGCTACAAGAAGACAATTCCCAATGGTCAGTACAAGAAAAAGAGTATAATAAATCCGTGAAGGAAAAGAGAGCAGGCCTACGCAATATCAACGCAAAAATAAATCGAGATTTTCGACCGGTTTTCGAATTTACCGAGGGCTTGGGGGGTACTATCATATGTTATGAGATTCTTTCGAAGAACTCATCCCAGGACAAAAGCTTCCTTTCAAGAAAAATCGTGCCTAATCTCATCCGATGACATCAAGACCACGACGAAACTCTTGACTAAACTGTATTAGAAGCAACATTATAATCAGGAATATGTAAACTTGAAGAAGGGACACGTAATCGATAGGAAAAGCGAGATATTGCCGCTCAACCCGGTCATCGCCAAAGATGATATTATTAGGGCGGGTGGTCGTCTTGGAGCTTCTCAAAACCTCGCTTATAACGAGCGCCACCCAATCATACTGCCGTACAATTGTAGGTTGACGCGTCTATCTGTAAAAATGATACATAAAACCTCCCTCCATGGGGAAAACCAACTATTGCTCCGTCTCATCCGCACCCAGTACTGGATTCCGAATGCCAAGAACATGATTAGGGCCACCATCCATAACTGTTAAGTCTGCACCATATATAAAAAAAGAGCGCAAACCCAACCTATGGGGACCCTTCCTTACTAACGCACTACGTTCTCCCGCGCGTTTACCAATACCGGAGTGGAATTTGGCGGGCCTTACGTTTGCCTCTTTGTTTGTTTTACCACGAAAGCGATCCATCTGGAAGCGACCAGTGATCTTAGTACCCCATCCTTTCTAGCAGCTTTTTCGCGTTTTATCGCTGGACGATGATGCCCGAGAAACATTTACTCCGACAATGGCACTAATTTTGTCGGAGCTTCACGATCTTTCAGATCTGAAGTTAAGGCATTTATCTCGGAAGCCCGAGATACGACTATTTCCAAATATAGCCATCAAGAAATGACATGGCATTTTATTCCGGCCGGAGCTCCACATATGGGGGGACTCTGGGAGACGGGAGTGAAGAGCTTCAAAAGCCATTTCAAGAAGTTAGCCTCGCCTCATAAATTCACGCATGAGGAATTCCATACGCTATTGTGCCGGATTGAGGCATGCCTCAACTCGCGGCCACTTAGTCCAGCCTCAAATGAGACCGCGAACCTGGAGCCCTTGACCCCTGGGCACTTCCTAACTGGACGTCATCTCCTGGCCAAAACCAGAGGGGAATGAGAGCCCTGCCTCCGTTTTCAATAGGTGACAGAAGCTCAAGAAAGTGGAATACTTATCCTAACTTCAAAAACGAGTGAAGTAGAAGCGTCCAAAACAGAATATGAAGGTGGGGGATCTCGTTGTTATCAAAGAAGACAAGTTGTCCCCGAACGAATGGAGGCTCGGTCGAGTTACCAACGTACACCCCGGCGAAGACAACCGGCTTCATGTCGTTGACCTTGCGACCGAAAAGGGTCAGATCAGAAGATCGTTTCTCATGCTGATTCTGCTCCCTATGGAGGGAATGGATGGCGAGAGGCCCACTACCTCATCTTAACCATCCACTCCCTCTCCTCCTACACCTTTCGACTCCCCTATCCCAAAAATTTTCCACCCTTCACTCGCTACGAGGCCGTAGAAAACCTAACGATGACGAGGCCGTAGAAAACCTAACGCAGAAAGGCGAGCCAATCTGCCACGAAAAAATATATCCATCTGCCACGACAAGTTGGCAGCAGACGCCCCCCCCTTGGAAAAAAATTTGGAAAAATGCTTATTGGGTGCACATATATATCTATGTAATTTTTTTTCCTCCTTTCAAATATACCTGAGAAAAATTAAAATAATATAACAGTCTTACCCTCTTTCTACGGTGCACATCGCCTATAGCGCTAATCCCATATGGCCCAGTAGCGCGCACAGCCACCCTCTGTACTACACGTTGTTCACGTACCTGAAAGTAGGACAAACATTAGTATATTTCAAGGGGATGGACATCTATATATGCAACAACAACGTCAATATTCATTTTAAGCCGACAAAATCGTTAGGTAAACCAGGATATGGCGAACGTGAAGTGAATTTATACGAAAAATTGCAGTTGGCTGATAAAGTGGATGACTCAAACTCGTTACTACTGCCATTTTCGTGTATTTCTCAACCCAAAATAAACTAGCTTACTATGAAGGGGGACACTAACTGGTGTGATCCTGATGGATAAACGGACTAGTATGTTTCATAAGGTGATCTTGATGTATCTAATTGCTAGTATATCAAGTGGTAGAGTGCCGTGTGAAAAATACCAGTAGCTAGTATGGAAAATTAAAGAACCCGAACGAGTTGAACCGGTTTGGCAAACTAGTATTTGACTAGTCTAGAACTAGTAAATTTGGCTGCTGAGTAAGTGCTCCTAGCACTCTAGGTCCGCGTCTGACTATGCGAGCCCAATATTTTAAAATAAGGTTAAAAACGTTCAGTACATAGGTATACATAGTATATATGCAATAAAAAGTGCAGGAAAAATTACCGAAGTCAAGGATTTCGTAGATTTTATATGGTCAAAGGCCTTAGATCTACATACATATTGGACGTTGGTTGACATTTCTAGGCAGCGCGGTCACATATTTAAGTAAATTATATACTACATTCGGGTGTAAAATGTATACCTAACAGAGTGAATATTACTGACGAAAAGGAAAATAACGGCAGGTACGAGGTCTACTTCAATATTTTCAGCCGTCTCGTGACTCACGCATACCCCTAGTTACAGTGAAAGCTTCCAAGAAGCTGGGGAATAACAACAAGGTTTACCTACAACGCAACAATCCGCTACCCATGTGCTACTATTATGGACGGTCATCCTGCAGGCGACAATCATACAACCGGCTCCACATAAAACTTCAAAGCAAAGGTATCCGGAGACACCAGAGCCTAACTATAACTCATAAACAAATATGAAGCACGTTAAAGTCAAGCTAATGTCGACATGCCATACGAAAACTAACACTATCGTCCTGTAGCTGACCAAAACTAGCACTTTGTTTTTGTTTTGCGGCTAACTTACAGGGTCAATATTCAGTGAAGAGGTGCGGGTTTGAAGATATTGATAAGTCTAAGATGCTCCCTACTGCCTCCTCCACTGATACAAATAATAAAAGTACTTGATGAGAGTATTCAAAGTAGTACGCATGCGCATTGACGAATATCCAGAGGAGTGTGTATTTCCAATAGCTTTGTGGAAAGCAAAGAGCAACTCAGACACACTTAAATTATTCATTTGTATGAATGTATATATACTTATACTATAAAATATAAAAAATATATATATATATATATATATATATATATACTTTTGCTGCTGTTGCCGTGAGTCACTAAAATCGAAAGAGTTCGACGCTATTTCACTGCTTCGTTGGTGAGAGCAAAAGTTTTGACTAACTAATTCGGTTGCGGCGTAAGCAGCTGTTTGCTGTGATGCCACCATGTGATGGCATCGCAATCTGATAATATTTTCTTATTATTAGGCGCGTATGATAGATGTTGGGAACTGGTTAGATGTATATGCTGACTGTGATGCTGTTGTTTACTCATCGTTGTCTTTGCCGGTTTTGCGCTTACGACATTTTTCGAACGTATGCCCACGGAAATTGCAGTGAGTGCAGCGTTTGGTGCGCTTAGCACCGCGGGATGAACCAGTATGCACTTCTTCTGACGCTAGGTTATTGCGTTCGATGATACGGCCCTTTTCCAGCAATTCAAGGAATGAGTTGATATCTTGGCGCAGTATAACCTTGCGGTACTTGATGTTCAACAAACCATAAGCCAAATCCAACTCAGTTTCCTCATCGTGACGTCCCTCTGGCAGTTGTGCGAGCAGCGCACGTTTCTGACAAACAAACGTATCAATAGCCTGACGGTCTTCCTGTTGATCCTCGAAGATCTCCAAATAAATTTGATAGGCTGGCTTGGTGGGTGAAAAATGCTCGCGTATCAATGAAATAGCATCTGCCCATATTTTTACTTCTTTGCTTACACCTTGCCACCAAGTGGAGGCCATACCATAGAACAATAGAGACGGTCCCTTAAGAACATCCTCATCGCTGATGCATTCAATTTCTTTGTAGGTAAGAATGGATGTGATGAAATCCTCGACGGCCTCATGAGCGCTTTGACCACCATGAGGTGCCTGCATTTTTACTATCGTTTAGGTGCTGCTGATGGTACCCACTTCTTAAAAAATCTGACAAGACAAAGAAAACCCATGCGCCGGCCGCCACAGCGTGTGAGACACATTTTTTATTAAGTAATTTGCGCTTCTACCTAATCGATACGGAAGTTCGGGCAGCGCGAATATATACTTACCAACCATGTCCAATGTCCAAGCGCCGGCAGGTGATCCTCTTTGGTTGCAGCTCCTTTACCCTTGGTGCATCTGAAAAGAAAAGAAAAAATGAGGTTAAATACATTTTAAAAATAAAAATTTACAATTTTACTTACCCTTGACAGCTGCTGACCACGTGTGCCGGAAACAAGAAAATTATGAATTGTTCCAATTCAATGAATTTTCTTTGTTTCTCTTTTATTTTGCAAATCGTGAGTACGCCCATGTATGTATGTGTGCATAATTTATTACCACGCTAGTGATGCTATATTTTGGTCAACGGGTACCGAAACCCCTATGTGCCAAAATCGGTACCGCTAACTGCGGGGTAAATAGGGTGACGAAATCTACGTTCGTATCCGACCGGCGAAGATGCCGATTAGGTTAAAATGCAAAACTAATATGGCTGAATAAATTAAAAAAAAAAAAAAAAAAATTGGGTTTTTGTTTCACGCTAAGAAAAAAAATTTTTTAATAATTAATTTGTTCTGTGGGTTTTGTTTGTTTTCGGAGGTAGCAGGACTGTTTTGCCCACAAAACAACATAAAAAAAAACCAGAACAAACACCACCTACACACTCTCTACCCAGCGCGGTACCGAAATCAAGTACCGAAAAAGCGAAAATGTCGCTGTGTGCGCGGCACTAACGCCACTTATGACGGCGACCAGGCAAGTAAGAACAAGAAATAAATCTCTGCATGAGGGCCAGTGGCGAAACGAAATACTAGGTGATCAACGCAATCAGCTTGTCGCTACCGTGCCGTGCGGGAAAACAACTAACTAATCTCAATAGAATAATAGAATATGATTAGACATATAATTCGGCATTATTACTATTGCGGTTGAAATTTATGTAAGAGGCCGCACAAGAAGAAGCGTTATCGGACGCAATCGACGAAGAGCCGCTCTCATTGCACGCCTCGGAGGCAGCTTGGCCACCAGAACTCGGCGAGATCATCGAGCCGGTACCAGAACCACGGCCGTTCCGACCAGCAGAAGGGGTATCACTGCCTTTCCGGTCCCTTCTAGCCCATGAGCGGCGCAACCGAACCGAACATCACGCGATCACCGCACCGCGCCTCCAGCGCTCATCACAAACCATCCAACCGTCCTCCACGACGCGCACACCAAGGTCGCGGCAAACATCGACTGGCCACCCGGCCGCGCCAGTGACTTCCCACCCATGACTATCGCAGCAATCGACGACCGTATGACCAGACCAGTGAGCGTAGACTGGCCTCTAAGCCGCGCCAGCTACGCACCGCCAACACCGCGTATGCCACATTTCTCGATGGTAGACTGTCCCCTCGGCCGCGCCAGCTACCCCCATCAGGGGCTTCCGCGACGGATTCAGCCGGGCTCCCACCCTTGCGCCCCCTGACGACTCTTGCGCCGACTGCGATTGTGAAGCTGGAGGTCGGGGGCGGGCTGCTTCGCATCCGGGCCTGCTCCCCCCGAACAGCCATCGAGCGCAGTCTCGCGGAAGAGTTAGGGCTGCATGCCACCCACTATGGCGGTGAGCAAGGCTGCTTTATCCGGGTCCGCGGAAAGCACGGAAATAGCACGACGCTGACGGCCCACGCGTTATGCATTGCAAGATTTCAGTGGATCAGCCCAGCCTACAGTATCGACGCGCGAGCTGCTGCCCCGCAATTCCATAAGTCAGGACCCATCCGGCTGGTTCTCGGCGGCGATGTCTATGGGGACATTATCACCCCGGGCACTCTACCAACGTCCTTTGGGCCGTTGCTTGCCCAAAGCACGATTTTTGGTTGAGTACTGTCGGGTGCCATAAGTATGTAAGGTTAGGTTTAAGCTTAAAATACATTTTTTTTTCCTTTTGTCTTGTTTTCCCGGAACAAAAAATAAATAATATACCCAATATCCTGGTAAGAAATATACAGCGGTTTTATTTTTTAAAGTTTCTCCCTCCTATTCTTTAGCTCTAGGTGCGAAACGATGGGGCCACCAGAGTCAAAAAAACTCCAAACTTCGGGAGGTAGTTCGGGGGCAGACGAAGATATGACGAGGCCATCCGGCCCTCACGCGTTCTTAGTTAAGATCATAGATGTAAAAGGATGTGGTCGGAAATCCTGGGCCAGTTCAAGATGTTGCGTATCGCAAGGCGGCCGGCATGTTTAGGCGAGATGCCTAAATTCGCAAAAAATGTGCCACCCTAATGTAACTTTAGCGCCCTTCTAATCACTAACACCAACCCACCCACCTGTGTGGGCATGCATGCATATTCGTGTTTTGTCAGCACACATATACATGCATGGAGGTGTGCATGTGTGGGTTCACCTCCACTTAAAACCAGAGGATAATTTTCAGGTTCAACGGTTGTCCTCGATTGGAAAACCGTCTCTTTTTTCAACAATCAACGCAGTCACATCACGGCCACCCCAGGATTTCTCAGCGCATCAAAATATTCAAGAGGTAAAATAATTTCTAATTGTATTTTCTACAAAATAAACGGCCATATTTATTATAACGAGAATTATTTTCTTATTCGAGCACAAATTCGACCGCGGTGCTTTTGAGCCACGGCCGCCCCATAGAAACACCACTGTCGCATTTGTTCATGTGTCACTTAGTCAATATCTACATAATTTTCCAAAAGTGGGCGGTGCCACGCCCACATATTTTGTGTTTTGTTTTGCTCTTGAACTTTCACCATAGGTTCAGGAACGACACAGTCTATATATAGCTTTTGGAAAAGCCCCCAGGTTATATAAAGCTGCAGTTCCGTATGGTTAGGAGTTTATTTGGTTCAAGTTAATGACATTTTATATATAGATGTGTTCTATGTATCAAAACGTCAAAACAACGTCTACCGGGTTTGCTACGCGAAAGCAAAAAACGAATTTCAGCATTCTTTTGTAAAACTGAGAGACTAGATTGCGTTCAAATAGACAGACGGACAGACAGACAGACCGAGAGACAGACATGACTAAATCGACTCCGCTCATCGTGCTGATAATTTTGTGAACTTTTCTCTTCTTCTTCTCATACTTACATACATTTAATGTTTATGAAAGGCATGAAAATCAAAAAATATATATAACTTCGCTATTGCAGTGGGCTATTAACTACGCGCCCGAATATTTTGCTTGTGTGTTTTCCGATTTGGCTAATTTTTGGCAGGACTATAACACATACTACGGAGAAGCAGCGGACCAATTTTCATTGAGATATGAGTATTGAATTATAAGCGATTGCCTTTGAAAATAGAAGACATTTTATGCTGAAAAGTGGGCGGCGCCACGCCTTCTTCTCCGAAATTGACAACATTTTTTTGCTGCCGAGTTTTTCTTAAAAAGCTTATTATGTGTGCAAAATCTGATTGATATAACTTGCTTGGTTGTAGAAATGTCGCTTTTTAAATTTTACAAACAAAATTTTCAGAACTATATTAGAAAACTGGGCGTGGACATTAACCGATTTCGCCCATTTTTACAGCAAACCGAGTCCTTTATATATAGATTATTGTCACCAAATTTCGATTTGACCATTTAATTTTTGGCGGAGTTATGGCATAAAAAGTTTTGTGGAATATTCAACTATAAGAGGGGCGGGGCCACGCCCATTTTTGACAATTTTAAGTTTTTGGATTTCTTTGCTTACAGAAACTTTAAAAGTGAAATATAAATGATGTAAAGCTATTTTACCCAAAGTTATTGCCTATTTAATATATCTACGATCCTCTTTAAAATCTTTCATATAAAAGCGGGCGTAGACCTAAACCGATCCCGCCCATTTTTTCCTGGAACATTCCTTGCATACCTGGAAACCTGCGTGCTGAATTTAGTTTCGATATCTTGAGGGGTTTTTGATTTATGATTAATATTATTTCTAAATTTGACTTAATCAAATATGGGCGGTGTCACACCTATTTTAAAAAATTTCTTAAAAATTTTATTTTATGCCTCAATCTCAATGCATTCACCGAATTTTATCTTTATAGGTGTATTATGTACTGAGTAATCACTTTTTTTGTGTTTTCGAAAATATTCTATGTATAAAAAGTGGGCGTGGCTATCATCCGACTTCGCCCATTTTAAATAGCGCTCGAAGATGAGTACCAAGGAACCCGCATAAAAAATTTCATTAAGATATCTCAAAATTTACTCAAGTAATCGTGTTCACAGACGTGCGGACGGACGGACGGACATGGCTTAATCAATTTCTCTTTTCGTCCTGAACATTTTGATATATATAAGTCAATATCTATCTCGATCCGTTTATGCTGTTACGTACTGCCGTTAGGCGACTAAAGTTAATATATCTTGTGTGCCTAGCACTACTAGGTATAACAAGCTGTAAATCAATAGCTGTTGGAGATATAACATTGAAATTTGGCGTAGACATTTTTTTCACAGCGACAACTGTTTGTTGTGAAAATGAGCGAAATCGGCTGAAAGTCACGCTTTTATTTTATACCCAGCTGTACTTGTACGCAGGCTATTATAACTTTGTTTGGATAAAGGTTGGTTGTACAGGCATAAAGAAATCGAGATAGATATAGACTTCCATATATCAAAATAACCAGGATCGAGAAAAAAATTGATTGAGCCATGTCCGTTCATTTGTGCGTCCGTCCGTCTGTCCTTTAACACGATAACTTGAGCAAATATGGAGATCTCTTCACCAAATTCGGTATGCGGGATTATTTAGACTCAGAATAGATTTTCCTATATCGAAAGTATCGAAAAATTTAAAAAAGTAGATAATTTGGTAGGTGGATTGATTTTATAACGCAAGACACAACTTCAGTAAAATTTTGGAATATGGGTGTGGCAACGCCCAAATTTTGGAAAAGCAAATTCAGAAACATGGTCATATCCAGAACTAAGTTTATGCACAAGGAGATCCATCAAGCTACATGGCTGTCCCGCGATCGAAAAACACGCAACCAGATCGACCACGTTGTGATAGCCGGACGGCATGCTTCCAGCGTTTTAGATGTTCGCACAATACGAGGACCTAACATCGACTCTGATCACTAGCTAGTAGCAGCCAAGATTCGTACCCGCCTCTGTACGACAAAACAGGTGCAACAAAAAACGCAGGGAAAGCTGGACGTCGAAAAGCTGCAATCGCAGCAGACCGCCAATTATTTCGCAGATCGCCTCTCACACCTGCTCTCCGAGAGCACAATTCAACCTAGTGGAATGTATGAGACTATATCTCAGGAGCACTCCGTATCTCAGGAACACTCCGTACCGCAGCCGAAAAAGTAATTATATTCCAGCGAACGCGAAGAAACAGCTGGTATGATGATGAAGAGTGCCGCGCTGCAACGAAAAGAAAGGACGAAGCCTACAAGGCAACACTGATCGAAGGCAACGAGGAGTGTGTGTGAACAGTACCGCGAGTTGAAGAGGGAAGCGAGGCGGCTTTTCCGGGCGAAAAAAAGGGAGGCAGAAAAGCGTGAAATAAAGGAGCTTGAGATGCTGGCCAACGGGAATAATGCCCGAAAATTCTATCAAAAAATTCGGCGAATGACAGAAGGTTTTAAACCCGGGGCAAACTCCTGTAAGAATGGGAACGGCGACCTGTTGGCAGATGTTCAGAGAGCACTCAGAATATGGAGGGTTCACTTCTCTGCCCTTTTAAATTGAGAAACTAAGCAAGAAACCAGAGAAGATGCCGAACCCGAGCCCACAATCGAAGATGATGGAATTGACGTTCCACAACCCGACTATAATGAGGTGCGAATAGCAATATCCCGATTGAAAAACAATAAAGCAGCTGGCGCTGATGGTTTGCCTGCTGAGCTATTCAAACACGGAGGCGAGGAGATGATAAGGCGCAAGCATCAGCTTCTATGCAGAATATGGTTGGATGAATGCATGCCTGAAGATTGGAATCTAAGTGTTCTCTGTCCAATCCACAAGAAGGGCGATACTGCAAACTGCGCCAACTATCGCGGAATCAGCTTTTGAATATCGCATATAAGGTCCTATCAAGCGTATTGTGCGAAAGACTAAAGCCTGATGTGAACATACTGATTGGAACTTATCAGTGTGGCTTCAGACCTGGTAAGTGTACCATCGGCCGGATTGAGAAAAAAATCCAAACACATCATCTCTTTGTTGATTTTAAAGCCGCTTTCGATAGCACGAGAAGGAGCTGCCTATATGACGCTATGTCTGAATTTAGTTTCCTCGCAAAACTTATACGGCTATGCAAAATGACCTTGAGCAACACCGCCAGCTCGGTCAGAATTGGGAAGTACCTCTCCGAGCCGTTCGAAACTAAACGAGGTTTCAGAGAGGGTGACCCCCTATCGTGCGATTTCTTTAATTTAATGCTGGAGAAAATTATACAAGCTGCAGAACTTAGCCACGCTGGAACAATATTTTATAAAAGCGTGCAACTGTTGGCATATGCTGACGATATTGATATCATTGGCCTTAGCAACCGCGCCGTAACTTCTGCTTACTCCAAATTAGAAAAAGAAGCGGAAAAAATGGGTTTGGTGGTGAACGAAGGCAAAACGAAGTACCTTCTGTCATCATGCAAAGAGTCAGCGCATTGGCGCCTTGGCAACCAAGCCACTGTTGGCAGCAATAATTTTGAAATAGTAAGGGACTTCGTTTACCTGGGAACCAGCATTAACACCAACAATAATGTTAGCCTAGAAATCCGACGAAGAATTACTCTTGCAAACAAATGCTACTTCGGACTGAGTAGGCAATTGAAAAGTAAAGTCCTCTCTCGACGAACGAAAATAACACTCTACGAGTCACTCATCGCACCCGTCCTGCTATATGGTGCAGAAGCCTGGCCACTAACAACATCTGATGAGGCGGCTCTGGGAGTATTCCAGAGAAAGGTTCTTCGAAAGATTTGTGGACCTCTACGCGCTGGCGACGGCGAGTACCGAAGAAGATTAAATGATGAGCTGTATGAACTTTACGCAGACGGCGACATAGAAGTTTAACAAGCTGTAAATCAATAGCCGTTGGAGATATAATATTGAAATTTATCTTAAAAATTTTTTTCGTAGCGACAACTTTTTGCTGTGACAATGAGCGAAATCGGCTGAAAGCCACGCTTTCTTTTTACACCCAGCTGTACTTGTACACAAGGTATTATAACTTTGTTTGGATAACGGTTGGTTGTACAGGAATAAAGGAATCGAAATATATACCGACTTCCATATATCAAAATGATCAGGATCGAAAAAAAATTTGATTGAGCCATTCGGTCGGTCTGTCCGTTAACACGATAACTTGTGTAAATATTGAGATATCTTCATCATATTCATTATGCGGGATTATTTAGACCCATCATAGATTTTCCTCTATCGAAAATATCGAAAAACGGACAAAATTAGATAATTTGAAAACAAATACCACTAAATTAATGAAATTTGATAGGTGGATTGATTTTATAACGCAAAACACAAGTTCAGTAAAATTTGGGAATATGAGTGTGGCAACGCCCACATTTAGAAGAAGACAATTCAGAAGTTTAACAAGCTGTAAATCAATAGCCGTTGGAGATATAATATTGAAATTTGGCACATAAATTTTTTTCGTAGCAAAAACTGTTTGCTGTGAAAATGAGCGAAAGCGGCTGAAAGCCACGCTTTCTTTTTATACCCAGCTGTACTTGTACACAGGGTATTATTACTTTGTTTGGATAACAGTTGGTTGTACAGGTATAAAGGAATCGAGATAGATATAGACTTCCACATATCTAAATGGCCAGGACCGAAAAAAAATATGATTAAGCCATGTCCGTCCGTCTGTCCGTCTGTCCGTTAACCCGATAACTTGAGCAAATATTGAGATATCTTCACCAAATTCTGTATGCGGGCTTATTTATACTCAGAATAGATTGGTATTGAAAATGAGCGAAATCGATAAGCACGCCCCCTTTTCATATATCGAAAAATTTTAAAATTGAGATAATTCGAAAACGAATACCACTAAATTAATAAAATTTGGTAGCTGGATGGATTTTATAATTAATCAAATTTGGTAGGTGGATTGATCTTATAATGTAAAACACAAGTTCAGTAATATTTTGGAATATGGGCTTGGCAACGCCCACATTTAGATGAAGCAGATTCAGAAGTTTATGTCAATCAATAGCAGTTGGAGATATAACATTGAAATTTGCCTTAAAAATGTTTTTCGTAGCGGCAATTGTTTACTGTGAAAATGAGCGAAATCGGCTGAAAGCCACGCTTTGTTTCTATACCCAGCTTCACTTGTACAAAGTGTATTATAACTTTGTTTGGATAACGGTTGGTTGTACAGGTATAAAGGAATCGAGATAGTTAAAGACTGCCATATATCAAAATGACCAGGATCGAAAAAAATGTGATTGGGTCATGTCCATCCGTCTGTCCGCGTCCGTCTGCCCGTTAACACGATAACTTGAGCGAATATTGAGATATCTTCACCAAATTCGGAATGCGGGCTTATTTATGTTCAGAATAGATTGGTATTGAAAAGGAACGAAATCGATAAGCACACCCCCTTTTCATGTATCGAAAAATTATAAAAATGAAATAATTCGAAAACGAATACCGCTAAATTAAGGAAATTTGGTAGGTGGATTGATTTTATAACGCAAAAGACAAGTTCAGTAGTTCAGTAAAATTTTGGAATATGGGTGTGGCGTCGCCCACATTTAGTAGAAGCAAATTCAGAAGTTTACCAAGCTGTAAGTGAATAGCCGTTATAGATATAATATTGAAATTTGGCATACAAATTTTTTTCGTAGCGACAACTGTTTGCTGTGAAAATGAGCGAAATCGGCTGAAAGCCATGCTTTCTTTCTATACCCAGCTGTACTTGTACACAAGGTATTATAGCTTTGTTTGGATAACGGTTGGTTGTACAGGTATAAAGGTATCGAGATAGATGTAGACTTCCACATATCAAAATGACCAGGACCGAAAAAAATTTGATTGGGTCATGTCCATCCGTCTGTCCGCGTCCGTCTGCCCGTTAACACTATAACTTGAGCAAATATTGAGATATGTTCACCAAATTCGGCATGCGGGCTTATTTATACTCAGAATAGATTGGTATTGAAAATGAGCGAAATCGGAAGATAACCACGCCCCCTTTTCCTATATCGAAAATATCGAAAAATTTTAAAAATTAGATAATTCGAAAACGAATACCACTAAATTAATGAAATTTGGTAGGTGAATTGATTCTATAACGCAAAACACAAGTTCATTAAAATTTAGGAATATGGGCTTGGCAACGCCCACATTTAGAAGAAGCAAATTCAGAAGTTCAACAAGCTGTAAATCAGTAGCCGTTGGAGATATAATATTGAAATTTGGCATAAAAATTGGTTTCGTAGCGGCAATTGTATGCTGTGAAAATGAGCGAAAACGGCTGAAAGCCAGGCTTTCTTTTTATACCCAGCTGTACTTGTACACAGGGTATAATAAATTTCTTTGGATAACGGTTGGTTGTACAGGTATAAAGGAATCGAGATATATATAGACTTCCATATATCAAAATGACCAGGATCGAAAAAAAAATTGATTGAGCCACGTCCGTCCGTCTGTCCGTCCGTCCGTCTGTCCGTTAAACCGATAACTTGAGCAAATATTGATATATCTTCACCAAATTCTGTATTCATTCTTATTTATACTCAGAATAGATTGGTTTTGAAAATGAGCGAAATCGGAAGATAATATTGAAATTTGGCATAAAAATTGGTTTCGTAGCGGCAATTGTTTGCTGTGAAAATGAGCGAAAACGGCTGAAAGCCAGGCTTTCTTTTTATACCCAGCTGTACTTGTACACAGGATATAATAAATTTCTTTGGATAACGATTGGTTGTACAGGTATAAAGGAATCGAGATATATATAGACTTCCATATATCAAAAAGACCAGGATCGAAAAAAAATTTGATTGAGCCGTGTCCGTCCTTCTGTCCGTCCGTCCGTCTGTCCGTTAACACGATAACTTGAGCAAATATTGAGATATCTTTACCAAGTTCTGTATGCGTTCTTATTTATACTCAGAATATATTGGTATTGAAAATGAGCGAAATCAGACCATAACCACGTACCCCTTTCCTATATCGAAAATATCGAAAAATTTAAAAATTAGATAATTCGAAAACGAATACCAGTAAATTAATGAAATTTGGTAGGTGAATTGATTTTATAACGCAAAACACAAGTTCAGTAAAATTTTGGAATATGGGCTTGGCAATGCCCACATTTAGAAGAAGCAAATTCAGAAGTTTAACAAGCTGTAAATCAATAGGCGTTGGAGATATAACATTGAAATTTGGCATAGACATTTTTTTCGTAGCTGTACTTGTACGCAGGGTATTATAACTTTGTTTGAATAAAGGTTGGTTGTACAGGTATAAAGAAATCGAGATAGATATAGACTTCCATATATCAAAATGACCAGGATCGAAAAAAAAATTGATTGAGCCATGTCCGTCCGTCTGTCCGTCCGTCCGTCTGTCCGTTAAACCGATAACTTCAGCAAATATTGATATATCTTCACCAAATTCTGTATTCATTCTTATTTATACTCAGAATAGATTGGTTTTGAAAATGAGCGAAATCGGAAGATAACCACGCCCCCTTTTCCTAGATCGAAAAATTGAAAAAATTAGATAATTCGAAAACGAATACAACTAAATTAATGAAATTTGGTAGGTGACTTGGTTTTATAACGCAAAACACAGGTTCAGTAAAATTTTGGAATATGGGCTTGGCAACGCCCACATTTAGAAGAAGCAAATTCAGAAGTTTAACAAGCTGTAAATCAATAGCCGTTGGAGATACAATATTGAAATTCGGCATAAAAATGGGTTTCGTAGCGACAACTGTTTGCTGTGAAAATGAGCGAAATCGTCTTAAAGCCACGCTTTCTTTTTATACCCAGCTGTACTTGTACACAGGGTATTATAAATTTGTTTGGATAACGGGTGGTTGTACAGGTATAAAAAAATCGAGATAGATATAGACTTCTATATATCAAAATGACCAGGATCGAAAAAAAATTTGATTGAGCCATGTCCGTCCATCTGTCCGTCCGTCCGTCTGTCCGCTAAACCGATAACTTGAGCAAATATTGAGATATCTTCACCAAATTCTGTATGCGTTCTTATTTATACTCAGAATATATTGGTATTTAAAATTGACCGAAATCGGACGATAACCACGCCCCTTTTCCTATATCGAAAACAGCGAAAAGGGGGCGTTTTCCGTCCGTCTGTCCGTTAACACGATAACTTCAGCAAATATTGAGATATCTTCACCAAATTCGGTATGCGGGCTTATTTACACTCAGAATAGATTGGATAACCACGCCCCCTTTTCCTATATCGAAAATATCGAAAAATTGAAAAAATTAGATAATTCGAAAACGAATACCACTAAATTAATAAAATTTGGTAGCTGGATGGATTTTATAATTAATGAAATTTGGTAGGTGGATTGATTTTATAACGCAAAACACAAGTTCAGTAATATTTTGGAATATGGGCTTGGCAACGCCCACATTTAGATGAAGCAGATTCAGAAGTTTACCAAGCTGTAAGTGAATAGCCGTTGGAGATATAATATTGAAATTCGGCATAAAAATGGGTTTCGTAGCGACAACTGTTTGCTGTGAAAATGAGCGAAATCGTCTTAAAGTCACGCTTTTATTTTATACCCAGCTTTACTTGTACGCAGGGTGTTATAAATTTGTTTGGATAACAGGTGGTTGTACAGGTATAAAGGAATCGAGATAGTTATAGACTGCCATATATCAAAATGACCAGGATCGAAAAAAAATTGATTGAGCCATGCCCGTCCGTACATCCGTCTGCCCGTTAACACGATAACTTGAGCAAATATTGAGATATCTTCACCAAATTCGGAATGCGGGGTTATTTATGTTCAGAATAGATTGGTATTGAAAAGGAACGAAATCGATAAGCACACCCCCTTTTCATGTATCGAAAAATTTTAAAAATGAAATAATTCGAAAACGAATACCGCTAAATTAAGGAAATTTGGTAGGTGGATTGATTTTATAACGCAAAAGACAAGTTCAGTAGTTCAGTAAAATTTTGGAATATGGGTGTGGCGTCGCCCACATTTAGTAGAAGCAAATTCAGAAGTTTACCAAGCTGTAAGTGAATAGCCGTTGGAGATATAACATTGAAATTTGCCTTAAAAATGTTTTTCGTAGCGGCAATTGTTTACTGTGAAAATGAGCGAAACCGGCTGAAAGCCACGCTTTGTTTCTATACCCAGCTTCACTTGTACAAAGTGTATTATAACTTTGTTTGGATAACGGTTGGTTGTACAGGTATAAAGGCATCGAGATAGTTATAGACTGCCATATATCAAAATGACCAGGATCGAAAAAAAATTGATTGAGCCATGCCCGTCCGTACATCCGTCTGCCCGTTAACACGATAACTTGAGCAAATATTGAGATATCTTCACCAAATTCGGAATGCGGGGTTATTTATGTTCAGAATAGATTGGTATTGAAAAGGAACGAAATCGATAAGCACACCCCCTTTTCATGTATCGAAAAATTTTAAAAATGAAATAATTCGAAAACGAATACCGCTAAATTAAGGAAATTTGGTAGGTGGATTGATTTTATAACGCAAA
Organism: Merzomyia westermanni; assembly: GCA_949987695.1. NCBI lineage: Eukaryota > Metazoa > Arthropoda > Insecta > Diptera > Tephritidae > Merzomyia > Merzomyia westermanni. The sequence continues at coordinate 75,977,242 of OX465292.1, forward strand.
AGACAAGTTCAGTAGTTCAGTAAAATTTTGGAATATGGGTGTGGCGTCGCCCACATTTAGAAGAAGCAAATTCAGAAGTTTACCAAGCTGTAAGTGAATAGCCGTTGCAGATATAATATTGAAATTTGGCATACAAATTTTTTTCGTAGCGACAACTGTTTGCTATGAAAATGAGCGAAATCGGCTGAAAGCCATGCTTTCTTTCTATACCCAGCTGTACTTGTACACAAGGTATTATAGCTTTGTTTGGATAACGGTTGGTTGTACAGGTATAAAGGTATCGAGATAGATGTAGACTTCCACATATCAAAATGACCAGGACCGAAAAAAATTTGATTGGGCCATGTCCATCCGTCTGTCCGCGTCCGTCTGCCCGTTAACGCTATAACTTGAGCAAATATTGCGATATGTTCACCAAATTCGGCATGCGGGCTTATTTATACTCAGAATAGATTGGTATTGAAAATGAGCGCAATCGGAAGATAACCACGCCCCCTTTTCCTATATTAATTATTAATTTTAAAAATTAGATAATTCGAAAACGAATACCACTAAATTAATTAAATTTGGTAGGTGAATTGATTTTATAACGCCAAACACAAGTTCAGTAAAATTTAGGAATATGGGCTTGGCAACGCGCAAATTTAGAAGAAGCCAATTCAGAAGTTCAACAAGCTGTAAATCAATAGCCGTTGGAGATATAACATTGAAATTTGGCATAAAAATGGGTTTCGTAGCGACAACTGTTTGCTGTGAAAATGAGCGAAATCGTCTTAAAGCCACGCTTTCTTTTTATACCCAGCTGTACTTGTACACAGGGTGTTATAAATTTGTTTGGATAACAGGTGGTTGTACAGGTATAAAGGAATCGAGATAGATATAGACTTCCATATATCAAAATGACCAGGATCGAAAAAAAATTTGTCCGTCTGTCCGCTAAACCGATAACTTGAGCAAATATTGATATATCTTCACCAAATTCTGTATTCATTCTTATTTATACTCAGAATAGATTGGTATTAAAAATGAGCGAAATCGGAAGATAACCACGCCCCCTTTTCCTGTATCGAAAATATCGAAAAAATTAGATAATTCGGAAACGAGTACCACTAAATTAATGAAATTTGGTAGGTGATTTGCTTTTATAACGCAAAACACAAGTTCAGTAAAATTTTGGAATATAGGCTTGGCAACGCCCACATTTAGAAGAAGCAAATTCAGAAGTTTAACAAGCTGTAAATCAATAGCCGTTGGAGATATAATATTAAAATTCGGCATAAAAATGGGTTTCATGGCGACAACTGTTTGCTGTAAACATGAGCGAAATCGTTTTAAAGCCCCGCTTTCTTTTTATACTCGGCTGTACTTGTACACAGGGTATTATAAATTTGTTTGGATAACGGGTGGTTGTACAGGTATAAAAAAATCGAGATAGATATAGACTTCCATATATCAAAATGACCAGGATCGAAAAAAAATTTGATTGAGCCATGTCCGTCCGTCTGTCCGCTAAACCGATAACTTGAGCAAATATTGATATATCTTCACCAAATTCTGTATTCATTCTTATTTATACTCAGAATAGATTGGTATTAAAAATGAGCGAAATCGGAAGATAACCACGCCCCCTTTTCCTATATCGAAAATATCGAAAAATTTAAAAATGAGATAATTCGAAAAGGAATACCACTAAATTAATGAAATTTGGTACGTGACTTGCTTTTATAACGCAAAACACAAGTACAGTAAAATTTTGGAATATGGGCTTGGCAACGCCCACATTTAGAAGAAGCAAATTCAGAAGTTTAACAAGCTGTAAATCAATAGCCGTTGGAGATATAATATTGAAATTTGGCATAGACATTTTTTTCGTAGCGACAACTGTTTGCTGTGAAAATGAGCAAAATCGGCTGAGAGTCACGCTTTTATTTTATACCCAGCTGTACTTGTACGCAGGGTATTATAACTTTGTTTGGACAAAGGTTGGTTGTACAGGTATAAAGAAATCGAGATAGATATAGACTTCCATACATCAAAATGACCAGGATCGAAAAAAAATTTGATTGAGCCATGTCCGTCCGTCTGTACGTCCGTCCGTCTGTCCGCTAAACCGATAACTTGAGCAAATATTGATATACCTTCACCAAATTCTGTATTCATTCTTATTTATACTCAGAATAGATTGGTATTAAAAATGAGCGAAATCGGAAGATAACCACGCCCCCTTTTCCTGTATCGAAAATATCGAAAAAATTAGATAATTCGGAAACGAGTACCACTAAATTAATGAAATTTGGTAGGTGATTTGCTTTTATAACGCAAAACACAAGTTCAGTAAAATTTTGGAATATAGGCTTGGCAACGCCCACATTTAGAAGAAGCAAATTCAGAAGCTTAACAAGCTGTAAATCAATAGCCGTTGGAGATATAATATTGAAATTCGGCATAAAAATGGGTTTCGTAGCGACAACTGTTTGCGGTGAAAATGAGCGAAATCGTCTTAAAGTCACGCCTTCTTTTTATACCCACCTGTACTTGTACACAGGGTATTATAAATTTCTTTGGATAACGGGTGGTTGTACAGGTATAAAAAAATCGAGATAGATATAGACTTCCATATATCAAAATGACCAGGATCGAAAAAAAATTTGATTGAGCCATGTCCGTCCGTCTGTACGTCCGTCCGTCTGTCCGCTAAACCGATAACTTGAGCAAATATTGATATATCTTCACCAAATTCTGTATTCGCTCTTATTTATACTCAGAATAGATTGGTATTGAAAATGAGCGAAATCGGAAGATAACCACGCCCCTTTTCCTGTATCGAAAATATCGAAAAATTTAAAAATGAGATAATTTGAAAAGGAATACCACTAAATTAATGAAATTTGGTGGGTGATTTGCTTTTATAACGCAAAACACAAGTACAGTAAAATTTTGGAATATGGGCTTGGCAACGCCCACATTTAGAAGAAGCAAATTCAGAAGTTTAACAAGCTGTAAATCAATAGCCGTTGGAGATATAATATTGAAATTTGGCACAGAAATTTGTTTCGTAGCGACAACTGTTTGCTGTTAAAATGAGCGAAATCGGCTGAGAGTCACGCTTTTATTTTATACCCAGCTGTACTTGTACGCAGGGTATTATAACTTTGTTTGGACAAAGGTTGGTTGTACAGGTATAAAGAAATCGAGATAGATATAGACTTCCATACATCAAAATGACCAGGATCGAAAAAAAATTTGATTGAGCCATGTCCGTCCCTCTGTCCGTTTGTGCGTCTGTCCGCTAAACCGATAACTTGAGCAAATATTGATATATCTTCACCAAATTCTGTATTCATTCTTATTTATACTCAGAATAGATTGGTATTGAAAATGAGCGAAATCGGAAGATAACCACGCACCCTTTCCCTATATCGAAAATATCGAAAAATTGAAAAAATTAGATAATTCGAAAACGAATACCACTAAATTAATGAAATTTGGTAGGTGACTTGCTTTTATAACGCAAAACACAAGTTCATTAAAATTTTGGAATATGGGCTTGGCAACGCCCACATTTAGAAGAAGCAAATTCAGAAGTTTAACAAGCTGTAAATCAATAGCCGTTGGAGATATAATATTGAAATTCGGCATAAAAATGGGTTTCGTAGCGACAACTGTTTGCTGTGAAAATGAGAGAAATCGTCTTAAAGTCACGCTTTTATTTTATACCCAGCTGTACTTGTACGCAGGGTAGTATAATTTTGTTTGGATAAAGGTTGGTTGTACAGGTATAAAGGAATCGAGATAGATATAGACTTCCACATATAAAAATGACCAGGACCGAAAAAAAATTTGATTGAGCCATGTCCATCCGTCTGTCCGTGTCCGTCCGCCCGTTAACACGATAACTTGGGCAAATATTGAGATATCTTCACCAAATTCTGTATTCGCTCTTATTTATATTCAGAAAAGATTGGTATTGAAAATGAGCGAAATCGGAAGATAACCACGACCCTTTTCCTATATCGAAAATATCGAAAAATTTAAAAATGAGATAATTCGAAAAGTAATACCACTAAATTAATGAAATTTAGTAGGTGACTTGCTTTTATAACGCAAAACACAAGTACAGTAAAATTTTGGAATATGGGGTTGACAACGCCCACATTTAGAAGAAGCAAATTCAGCAGTTTAACAAGCTGTAAATCAATAGCCGTTGGAGATATAATATTGAAATTCGGCATAAAAATGGGTTTCGTAGCGACAACTGTTTGGTGTGAAAATGAGCGAAATCGGATGAGAGTCACGCTTTTATTTTATACCCAGCTCTACTTGTACGCAGGGTATTATAACTTTGTTTGGACAAAGGTTGGTTGTACAGGTATAAAGAAATCGAGATAGATATAGACTTCCATATATCAAAATGACCAGGATCGAAAAAAAAATTTGATTGAGCCATGTCCGTCCGTCTGTCCGTCCGTCCGTCCATCCGTCTGCCCGTTAACACGATATCTTGAGCAAATATTGAGATATCTTCCCAATTCGCCATGCGGGCTTATTTATGCTCAGAATAGATTGGTATTGAAAAGAAACGAAATCGGACGATAACCACGCGAAAAATTACATAATTCGAAAACGAATACCACTAAATTAATGAAATTTTGTAGGTGACTTGCTTTTATAACGCAAAACACAAGTTCATTAAAATTTTGGAATATGGGCTTGGCAACGCCCACATTTAGAAGAAGCAAATTCAGAAGTTTAACAAGCTGTAAATCAATAGCCGTTGTAGATATAATATTGAAATTCGGCATAAAAATGGGTTTCGTAGCGACAACTGTTTGCGGTGAAAATGAACGAAATCGTCTTAAAGTCACGCTTTTATTTTATACCCAGCTGTACTTGTACGCAAGGTAGTATAACTTTGTTTGGATAAAGGTTGGTTGTACAGGTATAAAGAAATCGAGATAGATATAGACTTCCATATATCAAAATGACCACGACCGGAAAAAAATTTGATTGAGCCATGTCCGTCCGTCTGTCCGTTTGTCCGTCTGTTCGCTAAACCGATAACTTGAGCAAATATTAAAATATCTTCACCAAATTCTGTATTCATTCTTATTTATACTCAGAATAGATTGGTATTGAAAATGAGCGAAATCGGAAGATAACCACGCCCCCTTTTCCTATATCGAAAATATCGAAAAAATTAGATAATTCGGAAACGAGTACCACTAATTTAATGAAATTTGGTAGGTGACTTGCTTTTATAACGCAAAACACAAGTTCAGTAAAATTTTGGAATATAGGCTTGGCAACGCCCACATTTAGAAGAAGCAAATTCAGAAGTTTAACAAGCTGTAAATCAATAGCCGTTGGAGATATAATATTGAAATTCGGCATAAAAATGGGTTTCGTAGCGACAACTGTTTGCGGTGAAAATGAACGAAATCGTCTTAAAGTAACGCTTTTATTTTATACCCAGCTGTACTTGTACGCAAGGTAGTATAACTTTGTTTGGATAAAGGTTGGTTGTACAGGTATAAAGAAATCGAGATAGATATAGACTTCCATATATCAAAATGACCAGGATCGGAAAAAAATTTGATTGAGCCATGTCCGTCCGTCTGTCCGTTTGTCCGTCTGTTCGCTAAACCGCTAACTTGAGCAAATATTGAGATATCTTCACCAAATTCTGTATTCATTCTTATTTATACTCAGAATAGATTGGTATTGAAAATGAGCGAAATCGGAAGATAACCACGCCCCTTTTCCTATATCGAAAATATCGAAAAATTTAAAAATGAGATAATTTGAAAAGGAATACCACTAAATTAATGAAATTTGGTGGGTGACTTGCTTTTATAACGCAAAACACAAGTAAAGTAAAATTTTGGCAAATAGGCTTGGCAACGCCCACATTTAGAAGAAGCAAATTCAGAAGTTTAACAAGCTGTAAATCAACAGCCGTTGGAGATATAATATTGAAATTCGGCATAAAAATGGGTTTCGTAGCGACAACTGTTTGCTGTGAAAATGAGCGAAATCGTCTTAAAGCCACGCTTTCTTTTTATACCCAGCTGTACTTTTACACAGGGTGTTATAAATTTGTTTGGATAATGGGTGGTTGTACAATCCGTCTGTCCGTGTCCGTCTGCCCGTTAACACGATAACTTGGGCAAATATTGAGATATCTTCACCAAATTCTGTATTCGCTCTAATTTATACTCAGAATAGATTGGTATTGAAAATGAGCGGAATCAGAAGATAACCACGCCCCTTTTCCTATATCGAAAATATCGAAAAATTTAAAAATGAGATAATTTGAAAAGGAATACCACTAAATTAATGAAATTTGGTGGGTGACTTGCTTTTATAACGCAAAACACAAGTAAAGTAAAATTTTGGAATATGTGCTTGGCAACGCCCACATTTAGAAGAAGCAAATTCAGAAGTTTAACAAGGTGTAAATCAATAGCCGTTGGAGATATAATATTGAAATTTGGCATAGAAATTTTTTTCGTAGCGACAACTGTTTGCTGTTAAAATGAGCGAAATCGGCTGAGAGTCACGCTTTTATTTTATACCCAGCTGTACTTGTACGCAAGGTAGTATAACTTTGTTTGGATAAAGGTTGGTTGTACAGGTATAAAGAAATCGAGATAGATATAGACTTCCATACATCAAAATGACCAGGATCGAAAAAAAATTTGATTGAGCCATGTCCGTCCGTCTGTCCGTTTGTCCGTCTGTTCGCTAAACCGATAACTTGAGCAAATATTGAGATATCTTCACCAAATTCTGTATTCATTCTTATTTATACTCAGAATAGATTGCTATTGAAAATGAGCGAAATCGGAAGATAACCACGCCCCCTTTTCCTATATCGAAAATATCGAAAAAATTAGATAATTCGGAACCAATACCACTAATTTAATGAAATTTGGTAGGTGACTTGCTTTTATAACGCAAAACACAAGTTCAGTAAAATTTTGGAATGTACATAGGCTTGGCAACGCCCACATTTAGAAGAAGCAAATTCAGAAGTTTAACAAGCTGTAAATCAATAGCCGTTGGAGATATAATATTGAAATTCGGCATAAAAATGGGATTCGTAGCGACAACTGTTTGGTGTGAAAATGAGCGTAATCGGCTGAGAGTCACGCTTTTATTTTATACCCAGCTGTACTTGTACGCAGGGTATTATAACTTTGTTTGGACAAAGGTTGGTTGTACAGGTATAAAGAAATCGAGATAGATATAGACTTCCATACATCAAAATGACCAGGATCGAAAAAAAATTTGATTGAGCCATGTCCGTCCGTCTGTCCGTTTGTCCGTCTGTTCGCTAAACCGATAACTTGAGCAAATATTGAGATATCTTCACCAAATTCTGTATTCATTCTTATTTATACTCAGAATAGATTGGTATTGAAAATGAGCGAAATCGGAAGATAACCACGCCCCCTTTTCCTATATCGAAAATATCGAAAAAATGAGATAATTCGCAAACGAGTACCACTAATTTAATGAAATTTGGTAGGTGACTTGCTTTTATAACGCAAAACACAAGTTCAGTAAAATTTTGGAATGTACATAGGCTTGGCAACGCCCACATTTAGAAGAAGCAAATTCAGAAGTTTAACAAGCTGTAAATCAATAGCCGTTGGAGATATAATATTGAAATTCGGCATAAAATGGGTTTCGTAGCGACAACTGTTTGCTGTGAAAATGAGCGAAATCGTCTTAAAGCCACGCTTTCTTTTTATACCCAGCTGTACTTGTACACAGGGTGTTATAAATTTGTTTGGTTGTACAATCCGTCTGTCCGTGTCCGTCTGCCCGTTAACACGATAACTTGGGCAAATATTGAGATATCTTCACCAAATTCTGTATTCGCTCTTATTTATACTCAGAATAGATTGGTATTGAAAATGAGCGAAATCGGAAGATAACCACGCCCCTTTTCCTATATCGAAAATATCGAAAAACTTAAAAATGAGATAATTTGAAAAGGAATACCACTAAATTAATGAAATTTGGTGGGTGACTTGCTTTTATAACGCAAAACACAACTACAGTAAAATTTTGGAATATGGGCTTGGCAACGCCTACATTTAGAAGAAGCAAAGTCAGAAGTTTAACAAGCTGTAAATGAATAGCCGTTGAAGATATAATATTGAAATTTGGCATAGAAATTTTTTTCGTAGCGACAACTGTTTGCTGTTAAAATGAGCGAAATCGGCTGAGAGTCACGCTTTTATTTTATACCCAGCTGTACTTGTACGCAAGGTAGTATAACTTTGTTTGGATAAAGGTTGGTTGTACAGGTATAAAGAAATCGAGATAGATATAGACTTCCATATATCAAAATGACCAGGATCGAAAAAAAAATTGATTGAGCCATGCCCGTGCGTCTGTCCGTCCGTCCGTCCATCCGTCTGCCCGTTAACACGATAACTTGAGCAAATATTGAGATATCTTCACCAAATTCGGCATGCGGGCTTATTTATGCTCAGAATAGATTGGTATTGAAAAGGAACGAAATCGGACCACGCGAAAAATTACATAATTCGAAAACGAATACCACTAAATTAATGAAATTTTGTAGGTGACTTGCTTTTATAACGCAAAACACAAGTTCATTAAAATTTTGGAATGTGGGCTTGGCAACGCCCACATTTAGAAGAAGCAAATTCAGAAGTTTAACAAGCTGTAAATCAATAGCCGTTGGAGATATAATATTGAAATTTGGCATAGAAATTTTTTTCGTAGCGACAACTGTTTGCTGTTAAAATGAGCGAAATCGGCTGAGAGTCACGCTTTTATTTTATACCCAGCTGTACTTGTACGCAAGGTAGTATAACTTTGTTTGGATAAAGGTTGGTTGTACAGGTATAAAGAAATCGAGATAGATATAGACTTCCATACATCAAAATGACCAGGATCGAAAAAAAATTTGATTGAGCCATGTCCGTCCGTCTGTCCGTTTGTCCGTCTGTTCGCTAAACCGATAACTTGAGCAAATATTGAGATATCTTCACCAAATTCTGTATTCATTCTTATTTATACTCAGAATAGATTGCTATTGAAAATGAGCGAAATCGGAAGATAACCACGCCCCCTTTTCCTATATCGAAAATATCGAAAAAATTAGATCATTCGGAACCAATACCACTAATTTAATGAAATTTGGTAGGTGACTTGCTTTTATAACGCAAAACACAAGTTCAGTAAAATTTTGGAATGTACATAGGCTTGGCAACGCCCACATTTAGAAGAAGCAAATTCAGAAGTTTAACAAGCTGTAAATCAATAGCCGTTGGAGATATAATATTGAAATTCGGCATAAAATGGGTTTCGTAGCGACAACTGTTTGCTGTGAAAATGAGCGAAATCGTCTTAAAGCCACGCTTTCTTTTTATACCCAGCTGTACTTGTACACAGGGTGTTATAAATTTGTTTGGATAACGGGTGGTTGTACAATCCGTCTGTCCGTGTCCGTCTGCCCGTTAACACGATAACTTGGGCAAATATTGAGATATCTTCACCAAATTCTGTATTCGCTCTTATTTATACTCAGAATAGATTGGTATTGAAAATGAGCGAAATCGGAAGATAACCACGCCCCTTTTCCTATATCGAAAATATCGAAAAACTTAAAAATGAGATAATTTGAAAAGGAATACCACTAAATTAATGAAATTTGGTGGGTGACTTGCTTTTATAACGCAAAACACAAGTACAGTAAAATTTTGGAATATGAGCTTGGCAACGCCTACATTTAGAAGAAGCAAATTCAGAAGTTTAACAAGCTGTAAATCAATAGCCGTTGAAGATATAATATTGAAATTTGGCATAGAAATTTTTTTCGTAGCGACAACTGTTTGCTGTGAAAATGAGCGAAATTGGCTGAGAGTCACGCTTTTATTTTATACCCAGCTGTACTTGTACGCAGGGTATTATAACTTTGTTTGGACAAAGGTTGGTGGTACAGGCATAAAGAAATCGAGATAGATATAGACTTCCATATATCAAAATGACCAGGATCGAAAAAAAAATTGATTGAGCCATGCCCGTGCGTCTGTCCGTCCGTCCGTCCATCCGTCTGCCCGTTAACACGATAACTTGAGCAAATATTGAGATATCTTCACCAAATTCGGCATGCGGGCTTATTTATGCTCAGAATAGATTGGTATTGAAAAGGAACGAAATCGGACCACGCGAAAAATTACATAATTCGAAAACGAATACCACTCAATTAATGAAATTTTGTAGGTGACTTGCTTTTATAACGCAAAACACAAGTTCATTAAAATTTTGGAATGTGGGCTTGGCAACGCCCACATTTAGAAGAAGCAAATTCAGAAGTTTAACAAGCTGTAAATCAATAGCCGTTGGAGATATAATATTGAAATTCGGCATAAAATGGGTTTCGTAGCGACAACTGTTTGCTGTGAAAATGAGCGAAATCGTCTTAAAGCCACGCTTTCTTTTTATACCCAGCTGTCTTTGTACACAGGGTGTTATAAATTTGTTTGGATAACGGGTGGTTGTACAATCCGTCTATCCGTGTCCGTCTACCCGTTAACACGATAACTTGGGCAAATATTGAGATATCTTCACCAAATTCTGTATTCGCTCTTATTTATACTCAGAATAGATTGGTATTGAAAATGAGCGAAATCGGAAGATAACCACGCCCCTTTTCCTATATCGAAAATATCGAAAAATTTAAAAATGAGATAATTTGAAAAGGAATACCACTAAATTAATGAAATTTGGTAGGTGACTTGCTTTTATAACGCAAAACACAAGTACAGTAAAATTTTGGAATATGGGCTTGGCAACGCCCACATTTAGAAGAAGCAAATTCAGAAGTTTAACAAGCTGTAAATCAATAGCCGTTGGAGATATAATATTGAAATTTGGCATAGACCTGTTTTTTGTAGCGACAACTTTTTGCTGTGAAAATGAGCGAAATCGGCTGAAAGTCACGCTTTTATTTTATACCCAGCTGTACTTGTACGCAGGGTATTATAACTTTGTTTGGACAAAGGTTGGTTGTACAGGTATAAAGAAATCGAGATAGATATAGACTTTCATACATCAAAATGACCAGGATCGAAAAAAAATTTGATTGAGCCATGTCCGTCCCTCTGTCCTTAAGTCCGTCCATCCGTCTGCCCGTTAACACGATAACTTGAGCAAATATTGAGATAGCTTCACCCAATTCGGCATGCGGGCTTATTTATGGTCAGAATAGGTTGGTATTGAAAATGAGCGAAATCTGAAGATAACCACGACCCCTTTTCCTATATCGAAAATATCGAAAAAATTAGATAATTCGGAAACGAGTACCACTAATTTAATGAAATTTTGTAGGTGACTTGCTTTTATAACACAAAACACAAGTTCAGTAAAATTTTGGAATATAGGTTTGGCAACGCCCACATTTAGAAGAAGCAAATTCAGAAGTTTAACAAACTGTAAATCAATACCCGTTGGAGATATAATATTGAAATTCGGCATAAAAATGGGTTTCGTAGCGACAACTGTTTGCGGTGAAAATCAGTGAAATCGTCTTAAAGTCACGCTTTTATTTTATACCCAGCTGTACTTGTACGCAAGGTAGTATAACTTTGTTTGGATAAAGGTTGGTTGTACAGGTATAAAGAAATCGAGATAGATATAGACTTCCATACATCAAAATGACCAGGATCGAAAAAAAATTTGATTGAGCCATGTCCGTCCGTCTGTCCGTTTGTCCGTCTGTTCGCTAAACCGATAACTTGAGCAAATATTGAGATATCTTCACCAAATTCTGTATTCATTCTTATTTATACTCAGAATAGTTTGCTATTGAAAATGAGCGAAATCGGAAGATAACCACGCCCCCTTTTCCTATATCGAAAATAACGCGAAAATTAGATAATTCGGAAACGAGTACCACTAATTTAATGAAATTTGGTAGGTGACTTGCTTTTATAACGCAAAACACAAGTTCAGTAAAATTTTGGAATGTACATAGGCTTGGCAACGCCCACATTTAGAAGAAGCAAATTCAGAAGTTTAACAAGCTGTAAATCAATAGCCGTTGGAGATATAATATTGAAATTCGGCATAAAAATGGGTTTCGTAGCGACAACTGTTTGCGGTGAAAATGACCGAAATCGTCTTAAAGTCACGCTTTTATTTTATACCCAGCTGTACTTGTACGCAAGGTAGTATAACTTTGTTTGGATAAAGGTTGGTTGTACAGGTATAAAGAAATCGAGATAGATATAGACTTCCATATATCAAAATGACCAGGATCGGAAAAAAATTTGATTGAGCCATACCCGTCCGTCTGTCCGTTTGTCCGTCTGTTCGCTAAACCGATAACTTGAGCAAATATTGAGATATCTTCACCAAATTCTGTATTCATTCTTATTTATACTCAGAATAGATTGGTATTGAAAATGAGCGAAATCGGAAGATAACCACGCCCCTTTTCCTATAGCGAAAATATCGAAAAATTAGATAATTCGGAAACGAGTACCACTATTTTAATGAAATTTGGTGGGTGACTTGCTTTTATAACACAAAACACAAGTTCAGTAAAATTTTGGAATATAGGTTTGGCAACGCCCACATTTAGAGGAAGCAAATTCAGAAGTTTAACAAACTGTAAATCAATACCCGTTGGAGATATAATATTGAAATTCGGCATAAAAATGGGTTTCGTAGCGACAACTGTTTGCGGTGAAAATCAGTGAAATCGTCTTAAAGTCACGCTTTTATTTTATACCCAGCTGTACTTGTACGCAAGGTAGTATAACTTTGTTTGGATAAAGGTTGGTTGTACAGGTATAAAGAAATCGAGATAGATATAGACTTCCATACATCAAAATGACCAGGATCGAAAAAAAATTTGATTGAGCCATGTCCGTCCGTCTGTCCGTTTGTCCGTCTGTTCGCTAAACCGATAACTTGAGCAAATATTGAGATATCTTCACCAAATTCTGTATTCATTCTTATTTATACTCAGAATAGTTTGCTATTGAAAATGAGCGAAATCGGAAGATAACCACGCCCCTTTTCCTATAGCGAAAATATCGAAAAATTAGATAATTCGGAAACGAGTACCACTATTTTAATGAAATTTGGTAGGTGACTTGCTTTTATAACACAAAACACAAGTTCAGTAAAATTTTGGAATATAGGTTTGGCAACGCCCACATTTAGAAGAAGCAAATTCAGAAGTTTAACAAACTGTAAATCAATACCCGTTGGAGATATAATATTGAAATTCGGCATAAAAATGGGTTTCGTAGCGACAACTGTTTGCTGTGAAAATGAGCGAAATCGTCTTAAAGCCACGCTTTCTTTTTATACCCAGCTGTACTTTTACACAGGGTGTTATAAATTTGTTTGGATAATGGGTGGTTGTACAATCCGTCTGTCCGTGTCCGTCTGCCCGTTAACACGATAACTTGGGCAAATATTGAGATATCTTCACCAAATTCTGTATTCGCTCTAATTTATACTCAGAATAGATTGGTATTGAAAATGAGCGAAATCGGAAGATAACCACGCCCCTTTTCCTATATCGAAAATATCGAAAAATTTAAAAATTAGATAATTTGAAAAGGAATACCACTAAATTAATGAAATTTGGTAGGTGACTTGCTTTTATAACGCAAAACACAAGTACAGTAAAATTTTGGAATATGGGCTTGGCAACGCCCACATTTAGAAGAAGCAAATTCAGAAGTTTAACAAGCTGTAAATCAATAGCCGTTGGAGATATAATATTGAAATTTGGCATAGACATGTTTTTTGTAGCGACAACTTTTTGCTGTGAAAATGAGCGAAATCGGCTGAAAGTCACGCTTTTATTTTATACCCAGCTGTACTTGTACGCAGGGTATTATAACTTTGTTTGGACAAAGGTTGGTTGTACAGGTATAAAGAAATCGAGATAGATATAGACTTCCATACATCAAAATGACCAGGATCGAAAAAAAATTTGATTGAGCCATGCCCGTCCGTCTTTCCGTCCGTCCGTCCATCCGTCTGCCCGTTAACACGATAACTTGAGCAAATATTGAGATATCTTCACCAAATTCTGTATTCATTCTTATTTATACTCAGAATAGATTGGTATTGAAAATGAGCGAAATCTGAAGATAACCACGACCCCTTTTCCTATATCGAAAATATCGAAAAAATTAGATAATTCGGAAACGAGTACCACTAATTTAATGAAATTTGGTAGGTGACTTGCTTTTATAACGCAAAACACAAGTTCAGTAAAATTTTGGAATATAGGCTTGGCAACGCCCACATTTAGAAGAAGCAAATTCAGAAGTTTAACAACCTGTAAATCAATAGCCGTTGGAGATATAATATTGAAATTCGGCATAAAAATGGGTTTCGTAGCGACAACTGTTTGCTGTGAACATGAGCGAAATCGTCTTAAAGCCACGCTTTCTTTTTATACCCAGCTGTACTTATACAAAGGGTGTTATAAAATTGTTTGGAGAACGTGTGGTTGTACAATCCGTCTGTCCGTAAAATTCACAATTTTTATAGCACTTTTCTTTGTTTTCACATTTTTTCATTTAATATTCACTTTCGCTCGTTTGATACACCGCGCACTTTATCTGTGTTTGTTGTGTATTTCTTTATTGCGGCAACACATACACACATTTATATATACATATTCCCCTTATACGTGTGGGTGGCGAGTAAGTCACAAAGATTTTGTTTAAATTTTTTGCGTTTGTAGCAAACAAATATTCGTCAGACAAATCGGCCAAGTCTGCAATATAATTCAAAAATTAACAATAAATAAAAATAATTGAATTAAATTATACATTAATTGAGTTTATTACAATTTTATTGAGGTTTTTTTGATTTTCCTGGGTAAAATACTGCCTTTACCTTTTCTATTCAGCATCTTTCTTGTACGGTTGAGCATTTCATCGTACCTTCAGCTTTATTTTTTCGGTTTTGTTTTGATTCTACAGATCCTCTAAGCCCAAAATATGGAAAGTTTCATTAGGCTGGCTGATTAGATTTTTGAATTCGAATCAGACTACAATGAATTAGAGGATTCAGTCCACAGCAAGTACACTCTTGGGCTTCAACAAGAGGACTTGAAGGCAATGTGGAGAAAAACCAGAACGGCTTATGACGACTTACTTAATTCAGATAAGTTAGAGGCCACTGGTATAGTTTCTGTCAAACAGAAATATAAGAGAGCATATGCAGTATATTTACGCTGCATGTCAGACATGGCTACACGCCAAGCGACGTACAACAAACCAGAAAATAAATCTGAAGAAAAGCCCGAATTTTAACACAGTATCCGCCTGCCTCCATGTGATACTGAAGTTTTCAAGGGCGATTATCTGTCATGGCCAACATTTCGTGACATGTTCACGGCTATATACATCTTAAATAAACGCCTAACACCAGTGGAGAAATTGTTCCATCTGAACAATAAGACACAAGGTGAGGCCAAAGATATCGTGAAAAAATGTCCGCTCACGAATGAGGGATTTGATACGGCCTGGAGAAATTTATGAGAGAGATACGAAAACAAACGTATCCTAGTAAACTCGCAACTCCAAATTTTATTTAACTTGAAAAAGGTAGAGAGTGAATGTGGTAGCGCAATTAAAACACTTCAGCCTTGCCTTTCGTCCCTGCGAAGTCATAAAATTCACACTTCGAACTGGGATGCAATTATAACGTATTTGTGTTCGACGAAATTGCCGGAGAGTACGCTTGGTCTATGGGAGCAAAGCATAGACCACAAAGTGGAAATATCCAAGTGGGAGGATATGGACAACTTTTTGTCCAACCGCTTTCAGACACTCGAAACAGTGTCTGGGTTCATAGGGAGTTCTTCGAAAGTGGAAAAGCCGCAAAGTACGCGGATTGCCAACGAAACCCCTGCAAAAAGACTTGGTACATACCAAGCAAACGTGACTAAACTACTGTGCACAAAGTGCAAATCGAATGCCCACAGATTGCGAAACTGTCCCCGTTTTCTCAAATTAACTCCGGTGGAGAGAATTAACTTTGTCAAATCCACCAAGGGCGGTTTGAACTGCCTATCCCCAGGACATACTGTGTCGAAGTGCACCAGTTCTTATGACTGCAACAAGTGCCACTCTCGACATAATACGCTCCTGCATGCGGAGTCTCTCCAGACGCAGGCAACCACCAGCCCTAATCAGTATCATGCTGATAATGCTGCCTCAACTTCAAAACAGGCACAAGAGAGACGGGAAACTGAAAAATCTGTTTCGGCCATAAACAGAAACGTTAAATCCTGCCATGTGCATTCAAGCGCAGATGTGCTGTTAGGGACAGCTCGAGTAAACATTCACCATAATGGTACAGACTTCCCAGCAAGAGCACTGATTGATTCTGGTTCAGAGTGCTCGTTTATGACAGAACGACTCAAACGCAGAATCAATTTACCGGCAAAAAGGATGCATGCTCAAGTTTCGGGCATCACTAATGCCGTGTCCGCTCAAGTCAAGGAGGCCTCCAATATTGAACTCCGTTCACCAGTGGACCCTTGCTTCAGCTTAACAACATCAGTTCTAATTCTAGCCAAACTAACTGGGAATCTGCCATCCTGCCATATCGATGCTACGACTATGCAGGCTTTCCCAGACTTAGTCTTGGCAGATAACCGATTCTACATCAACGAGGAAGTTGATATTATACTTGGCGGAGACGTATATCCGCAAATTATATTGAGTGGGCTGAAAAAGAATGTACTTAGTACACTTCTCGCCCAAGAAACGGTGTTCGGTTGGATATTAACCGGGCGCATGGAAGCACCAAATCCAACCAGAAATATAGTGTCCTTCTACAGCGAAGTTGCTTTGGACAAAAAGCTTACAGCATTCTGGGAGTTGGAAAATGTTCCAAAAAATAAAAGCCCAAACGCAGATGACAAGTACTGCGAAGATTTATATAGAGAAACTACGAGTCGTAGAGAGGATGGAAGATATGTCGTCTCTCTTCCATTCAGACAGGACTACCCAGATCAGATAAACATAGGAGGATCTCTTAGCCGGGCGTGTTCACAATTTTTTAGAAATGAGACACGGTTAGCAAAGAACCCGGAATTAGGGAAAGAATATATAAGGGTCCTGTCTGAATACGAGACATTAGGGCATATGCGAAAAGTTAATGCCATTGTACCAGCCGATTCGGCGGACAATTACTTTTTGCCCCATCACTCGTTTTCGAATTATTTAATTTTTCCAATTTTTCGCTGTTTTCGATATAGGAAAAGGGGCGTGGTTATCGTCCGATTTCGTTCCTTTTCAATATACCAATCTATTCTGAGCATAAATAAGCCCGCATGCCGAATTTTGTGAAGATATCTCAATATTTGCTCAAGTTATCGTGTTAACGGGCAGACGGATGGACGGACGGACTCAGAAACGGACGGGCATGGCTCAATCAATATTTTTTTCGATTTTGGTCATTTGGATATATGGAAGTCTATATCTATCTCGATTTCTTAATGCCTGTACAACCACCCGTTATCCAAAGAAATTTATAATACCCTGTGTACAAGTACAGCTGGGTATAAAAAGAAGGCGTGGCTTTCAGCCGCTTTCGCTCATTTTCACAGCAAACAGTTGTCGCCACGAAAAAAATGTATATTTATTTAGTGGTAGCTTGTTAAATTTCTAAATTTGCTTCTTCTAAATGTGGGCGTTGCCACACCCATATTCCAAAATTTTACTGAACTTGTGTTTTGTGTTATAAAATCAATCCACCTACCAAATTTCATTAATTTAGTGGTATTCGTTTTCGAATTATCTAATTTTTCCAATTTTTCGCTGTTTTCGATATAGGAAAAGGGGCGTGGTTATCGTCCGATTTCGTTCCTTTTCAATACCAATCTATTCTGAGCATAAATAAGCCCGCATGCCGAATTTGATGAAGATATCTCAATATTTGCTCAAGTTATCGTGTTAACGGGCAGACGGATGGACGGACGGACGGACAGACGGACGGGCATGGCTCAATCAATTTTTTTTTCGATCCTGGTCATTTTGATATATGGAATTCTATATCTATCTCGATTTCTTTATGCCTGTACAACCACTTTTATCCAAACAAAGTTATAATACCCTGCGTACAAGTACAGCTAGGTATAAAATAAAAGCGTGACTTTCAGCCGATTTCGCTCATTTTCACAGCAAACAGTTGTCGCTGCGAAAAAAATGTCTATGCCAAATTTCAATATTATATCTCCAACGGCTATTGATTTACAGCTTGTTAAACTTCTGAATTTGCTTGTTCTAAATATGGGAGTTGCCAAGGACATATTCCAAAATTTTACTGAACTTGTGTTTTGCGTTATAAAAGCAAGTCACCTACAAAATTTCATTAATTTAGTGGTATTCGTTTTCGAATTATGTAATTTTTCGCGTGGTCCGATTACGTTCCTTTTCAATACCAATCTATTCTGAGCATAAATAAGCCCGCAAGCCGAATTTGGTGAAGATATCTCAATATTTGCTCAAGTTATCGTGTTAACGGGCAGACGGATGGACGGACGGACGGGGAGACGGATGGGCATGGCTCAATCAAATTTTTTTCGATCCTGGTCATTTTGATGTATGGAAGTCTATGTCCATCTCGATTTCTTTATACCTGTACAACCAACCTTTGTCCAAACAAAGTTATAACACCCTGTGTACAAGTACAGCTGGGTATAAAAAGAAAGCGTGGCTTTAAGACGATTTCGCTCATTTTCACAGCAAACAGTTGTCGCTACGAAACCCATTTTTATGCCAAATTTCAATATTATATCTACAACGGCTATTGATTTACAGCTTGTTAAACTTCTGAATTTGCTTCTTCTAAATGTGGGCGTTGCCATCCCATATTCCAAAATTTTAATAAACTTGTGTTTTGCATTATAAAAGCAAGTCACCTACAAAATTTCATTAATTTAGTGGTATTCGTTTTCGAATTATCTCATTTTTAAATTTTGCGATATTTTCGATATAGGAAAAGGGGCGTGGTTATCTTCCGATTTCGCGCATTTTCAATACCAATCTATTCTGAGTATAAATAAGAGCGAATACCGAATTTGATGAAGAAGGGTTCCAGGTCAGCGGGCTCATTTGAGGCTGGACTAAGTGGCCGCGAGTTGAGGCATGCCTCAATCCGGCACAATAGCGTATGGAATTCCTCATGCGTGAATTTATGAGGCGAGGCTAACTTCTTGAAGTGGCTTTTGAAGCTCTTCACTCCCGCCTCCCAGAGTCCCCCCATATGTGGAGCCCCGGCCGGAATGAAATGCCATGTCATGGCTTGATGGCTATATTTGGAAATAGTCGTGTCTCGGGCTTCCGAGATAAATGCTTTAAATTCAGATCTCAAAGATCGTGAAGCGCCGACAAAGTTAGTACCATTGTCGGAGTAAATGTTTCTCGGACATCCTCGTCTAGCGATAAAACGTGAAAACGCTGCTAGAAAGGATGGGGTGCTAAGATCACTGGTCGCTTCCAGATGGATCGCTTTAGTCGTGAAACAAACAAAGAGGCAAACGTAGCCCTTTGATAATCGACATCCTCTACCGCGGTAACTCTTAATGTCGAAAGGCCCGGCAAAGTCCACCCCGGTATTGGTAAACGCGCGGGTGAACGTAGTGCGTTCGCAAGGAAGGGTACCCATAAGTTGGGTTTGCGCTCTTTTTTTTATAAATGGTGCAGACCTTACAGTTATGGATGGTGGCCCTAATCATGTTCTTGACATTCGGAATCCAATATTGGGTGCGGATGAGACGGAGCATTAGCTGGTTTTCCCCATGGAGGGAGATTGGATGTATCATTTGTACAGTCAGACGCGTCAACCTACAATTGTATGGCAGTATGATTGGGTGGCGCTCGTTATAAGCGAGGTCTTGAGACGCTCCAAGACGACCACCCGCCCTAATAATATCATCTTTGTCGATGAATGGGTTGAGTGGCAATATCTCGCTTTTCCTATCGATTACCTGTCCCTTCTTCAAGTTTACATATTCCTCATTATAATGTTGCTTCTGATAGAGTTTAATCAAGAGTTGCGTCGTGATCTTGATCTCATCGGATGAGATTAGGCACGACTTTTCTTGAAAGGAAGCTTTTGTCTTGGGATGAGTTCTTCGAAAGAATCTCATATTATATGATAGTACCCTCAAAGCCCTCGGTAAATTCAAAAACCTGTCAAGAATCTCGATCTTTGTTTGCGTTGATATTGCGTAGGCCTGCGCTCTCTTTTCCTCCACGGATGTATTATACTCCTTTTCTTGTACTGGCCATTGGGAATTGTCTTCTTGTAGCCAAGAAGGTCCCTGCCACCACAAAGAATTGTTGACCAAATCCGATGCCGGTAGTCCTCTGCTTCCTAAGTCTGCTGGATTCGTTTCCGAGTTGACATGAAGCCAGTCCTTGCTGCCGACTAGGTCGATGATTTTTGTAATCCTGTGTGCAACGTAAGTTGACCAGGAACAGGGTGGTTTCCTTATGCATGCCAAAACGATGGTGGGATCCGTCCATAGATATTGTTTCACTGGTCCCAGTTTGATGTTTCGGAATATTGATTCCATCATCTCCGCTAACAGTACTGCTCCGCAAAGTTCCAAACGCGGAAGTGAGATGGTCTTCACTGGTGCTACTCTGGTTTTGGCCAGAAGTAGATTTACGAAGATATCATCATTCCTTTTGACTCGCATGTAGACAGCTGCAGCGTATGCCTTTTCCGAAGCATCGCAGAATCCATGTATTTCGACATCATCTTCTGGTGAAAAGTTTACCCATCGTGGTATCTTTATGTTGTCGATATCGTGGTATTGATGTCTGAAGTTTTGGCATCGTTCCAATGTATTGGACGAAACTGGTTCATCCCACTCGGTGCCCTCTAACCAGATGTTCTGCATCAAAATTTTGGCCACAATGACCATTGGTGCGAGCCATCCTAAAGGGTCGAAGAGTCTGGCGATGGCGGATAGAATCGCTCGCTTTGTTAACTTTTCACTTTCTTCTAGTGACCCTGCTTTAAAGTAAAACAATGCCTTCCGAAACATCAAACTGGGACCAGTGAAACAATATCTATGGACGGATTCCACCATCGTTTTGGCATGCATAAGGAAACCACCCTGTTCCTGGTCAACTTTCGTTGCACACAGGATTACAAAAATCATCGACCTAGTCGGCAGCAAGGACTGGCTTCATGTCAACTCGGAAACGAATCCAGCAGACTTAGGAAGCAGAGGACTACCGGCATCGGATTTGGTCAACAATTCTTTGTGGTGGCAGGGACTTTCTTGGCTACAAGAAGACAATTCCCAATGGCCAGTACAAGAAAAGGAGTATAATACATCCGTGGAGGAAAAGAGAGCGCAGGCCTACGCAATATCAACGCAAAAAAAGATCGAGATTCTTGACCGGTTTTTGAATTTACCGAGGGCTTTGAGGGTACTATCATATATTATGAGATTCTTTCGAAGAACTCATCCCAAGACAAAAGCTTCCTTTCAAGAAAAATCGTGCCTAATCTCATCCGATGAGATCAAGATCATGACGCAACTCTTGATTAAACTCTATCAGAAGCAACATTATAATGAGGAATATGTAAACTTGAAGAAGGGACAGGTAATCGATAGGAAAAGCGAGATATTGCCACTCAACCCATTCATCGACAAAGATGATATTATTAGGGCGGGTAGTCGTCTTGGAGCGTCTCAAGACCTCGCTTATAACGAGCGCCACCCAATCATACTGCCATACAATTGTGTGTTGACGCGTCTGACTGTACAAATGATACATCCAATCTCCATCCATGGGGAAAACCAGCTAATGCTCCGTCTCATCCGCACCCAATATTGGATTCCGAATGTCAAGAACATGATTAGTGCCACCATCCATAACTGTAAGGTCTGCACCATTTATAAAAAAAGAGCGCAAACCCAACTTATGGGTACCCTTCCTTGCGAACGCACTACGTTCACCCGCGCGTTTACCAATACCGGGGTGGACTTTGCCGGGCCTTTCGACATTAAGAGTTACCGCGGTAGAGGATGTCGATTATCAAAGGGCTACGTTTGCCTCTTTGTTTGTTTCACGACTAAAGCGATCCATCTGGAAGCGACCAGTGATCTTAGCACCCCATCCTTTCTAGCAGCGCTTTCACGTTTTATCGCTAGACGAGGATGTCCGAGAAACATTTACTCCGACAATGGTACTAACTTTGTCGGCGCTTCACGATCCTTGAGATCTGAATTTAAAGCATTTATCTCGGAAGCCCGAGACACGACTATTTCCAAATATAGCCATCAAGCCATGACATGGCATTTCATTCCGGCCGGGGCTCCACATATGGGGGGACTCTGGGAGGCGGGAGTGAAGAGCTTCAAAAGCCACTTCAAGAAGTTAGCCTCGCCTCATAAATTCACGCATGAGGAATTCCATACGCTATTGTGCCGGATTGAGGCATGCCTCAACTCGCGGCCACTTAGTCCAGCCTCAAATGAGCCCGCTGACCTGGAACCCTTCTTCATCAAATTCGGTATTCGCTCTTATTTATACTCAGAATAGATTGGTATTGAAAATGAGCGAAATCGGAAGATAACCACGCCCCTTTTCCTATATCGAAAATATCGCAAAATTTAAAAATGAGATAATTCGAAAAGGAATACCACTAAATTAATGAAATTTGGTAGGTGACTTGCTTTTATAACGCAAAACACAAGTACAGTCAAATTTTGGAATATGGGCTTGGCAACGCCCACATTTAGAAGAAGCAAATTCAGAAGTTTAACAAGCTGTAAATCAATAGCCGTTGGACATATAATATTGAAATTTGGCATAGACATTTTTTTTGTAGCGACAACTGTTTGCTGTGAAAATGAGCGAAATCGGCTGAAAGTCACGCTTTTATTTTATACCCAGCTGTACTTGTACGCAAGGTATTATAACTTTGTTTGGACAAAGGTTGGTTGTACAGGTATAAAGAAATCGAGATAGATATAGACTTTCATACATCAAAATGACCAGGATCGAAAAAAAATTTGATTGAGCCATGTCCGTCCCTCTGTCCTTAAGTCCGTCCATCCGTCTGCCCGTTAACACGATAACTTGAGCAAATATTGAGATATCTTCACCCAATTCGGCTTGCGGGCTTATTTATGGTCAGAATAGATTGGTATTGAAAAGGAACGAAATCGGACGATAACCACGCGAAAAATTACATAATTCGAAAACGAATACCACTAAATTAATGAAATTTTGTAGGTGACTTGCTTTTATAACGCAAAACACAAGTTTATTAAAATTTTGGAATATGGGATGGCAACGCCCACATTTAGAAGAAGCAAATTCAGAAGTTTAACAAGCTGTAAATCAATAGCCGTTGTAGATATAATATTGAAATTTGGCATAAAAATGGGTTTCGTAGCGACAACTGTTTGCTGTGAAAATGAGCGAAATCGTCTTAAAGGCACGCTTTCTTTTTATAATCAGCTGTACTTGTACACAGGGTGTTATAAATTTGTTTGGATAACGGGTGGTTGTACAGGTATACAGGAATCGAGATAGATATAGACTTCCACATATAAAAATAACCAGGACCGAAAAAAAATTTGATTGAGCCATGTCCATCCGTCTGTCCGGGTCCGTCTGCCCGGTAACACGATAACTTGGGCAAATATTGAGATATCTTCACTAAATTCTGTATTCGCTCTTATTTATACTCAGAATAGATTGGTATTGAAAATGAGCGAAATCGGAAGATAACCAAGCCCCTTTTCCTATATCGAAAATATCGAAAAATTTAAAAATGAGATAATTCGAAAAGGAATACCACTAAATTAATGAAATTTGGTAGGTGACTTGCTTTTATAACGCAAAACACAAGTACAGTAAAATTTTGGAATATGGGCTTGGCAACGCCCACATTTAGAAGAAGCAAATTCAGAAGTTTAACAAGCTGTAAATCAATAGCCGTTGGAGATATAATATTGAAATTTGGCATAGACATTTTTTTCGTAGCGACAACTGTTTGCTGTGAGCGAAATCGGCTGAGAGTCACGCTTTTATTTTATACCCAGCTGTACTTGTACGCAGGGTATTATAACTTTGTTTGGACAAAGGTTGGTTGTACAGGTATAAAGAAATCGAGATGGATATAGACTTCCATACATCAAAATGACCAGGATCGAAAAAAATTTGATTGAGCCATGCCCATCCTTCTGTCCGTCCGTCCGTCCATCCGTCTGCCCGTTAACACGATAACTTGAGCAAAAATTGAGATATCTTCACCAAATTCGGCTTGCGGGCTTATTTATGCTCAGAATAGATTGGTATTGAAAAGGAACGAAATCGGACGATAACCACGCCCCTTTTCCTATATCGA
Source organism: Merzomyia westermanni (assembly GCA_949987695.1). NCBI lineage: Eukaryota > Metazoa > Arthropoda > Insecta > Diptera > Tephritidae > Merzomyia > Merzomyia westermanni. The sequence continues at coordinate 76,001,659 of OX465292.1, forward strand.
AAATATCGCAAAATTGAAAAAAGTAGATAATTCGAAAACGAGATTTGGTAGGTGGATTGATTTCATAACGCAAAACACAAGTTCAGTAAAATTTTGGAATATGTCCTTGGCAACTCCCATATTTAGAACAAGCAAATTCAGAAGTTTAACAAGCTGTAAATCAATAGCCGTTGGAGATATAATATTGAAATTTGGCATAGACATTTTTTTCGCAGCGAAAACTGTTTGCTGTGAAAATGAGCGAAATGGGCTGAAAGTCACGCTTTTATTTTATACCTAGCTGTACTTGTACGCAGGGTATTATAACTTTGTTTGGATAAAGGTGGTTGTACAGGCATAAAGAAATCGAGATAGATATAGACTTCCATATATCAAAATGACCAGGATCGAAAAAAAAATTGATTGAGCCATGCCCGTCCGTCTGTCCGTCCGTCCGTCCATCCGTCTGCCCGTTAACACGATAACTTGAGCAAATATTGAGATATCTTCACCCAATTCGGCTTGCGGGCTTATTTATGGTCAGAATAGATTGGTATTGAAAAGGAACGAAATCGGACGATAACCACGCGAAAAATTACATAATTCGAAAACGAATACCACTAAATTAATGAAATTTTGTAGGTGACTTGCTTTTATAACGCAAAACACAAGTTCATTAAAATTTTGGAATATGGGCTTGGCCACGCCCACATTTAGAAGAAGCAAATTCAGAAGTTTAACAAGCTGTAAATCAATAGCCGTTGGAGATATAATATTGAAATTTGCCATAGACATTTTTTTCGTAGCGACAACTGTTTGCTGTGAAAATGAGCGAAATCGGCTGAGAGTCACGCTTTTATTTTATACCCAGCTGTACTTGTACGCAGGGTATTATAACTTTGTTTGGACAAAGGTTGGTTGTACAGGTATAAAGAAATCGAGATAGATATAGACTTTCATACATCAAAATGACCAGGATCGAAAAAAAATTTGATTGAGCCATGTCCGTCCCTCTGTCCGCGTTTTCCGTCCGTCTGTCCGTTAACACGATAACTTCAGGAAATATTGAGATAGCTTCACCTAATTCGGTATGCGGGCTTATTTATACTCAGAATAGATTGGATAACCACGCCCCCTTTTCCTATATCGAAAATATCGAAAAATTGAAAAAAGTAGATAATTCGAAAACGAGATTTGGTAGGTGGATTGATTTCATAACGCAAAACACAAGTTCAGTAAAATTTTGGAATATGTCCTTGGCAACTCCCATATTTAGAACAAGCAAATTCAGAAGTTTAACAAGCTGTAAATCAATAGCCGTTGGACATATAATATTGAAATTTGGCATAGACATTTTTTTTGTAGCGACAACTGTTTGCTGTGAAAATGAGCGAAATCGGCTGAAAGTCACGCTTTTATTTTATACCCAGCTGTACTTGTACGCAGGGTATTATAACTTTGTTTGGACAAAGGTTGGTTGTACAGGTATAAAGAAATCGAGATAGATATAGACTTTCATACATCAAAATGACCAGGATCGAAAAAAAATTTGATTGAGCCATGTCCGTCCCTCTGTCCTTAAGTCCGTCCATCCGTCTGCCCGTTAACACGATAACTTGAGCAAATATTGAGATATCTTCACCCAATTCGGCATGCGGGCTTATTTATGGTCAGAATAGATTGGTATTGAAAAGGAACGAAATCGGACGATAACCACGCGAAAAATTACATAATTCGAAAACGAATACCACTAAATTAATGAAATTTTGTAGGTGACTTGCTTTTATAACGCAAAACACAAGTTTATTAAAATTTTGGAATATGGGATGGCAACGCCCACATTTAGAAGAAGCAAATTCAGAAGTTTAACAAGCTGTAAATCAATAGCCGTTGTAGATATAATATTGAAATTTGGCATAAAAATGGGTTTCGTAGCGACAACTGTTTGCTGTGAAAATGAGCGAAATTGTCTTAAAGCCACGCTTTCTTTTTATACCCAGCTGTACTTGTACACAGGGTGTTATAAATTTGTTTGGATAACGGGTGGTTGTACAGGTATAAAGGAATCGAGATATATATAGACTTCCACATATAAAAATAACCAGGACCGAACAAAAATTTGATTGAGCCATGTCCATCCGTCTGTCCGGGTCCGTCTGCCCGTTAACACGATAACTTGGGCAAATATTGCGATATCTTCACCAAATTCTGTATTCGCTCTTATTTATACTCAGAATAGATTGGTATTGAAAATGAGCGAAATCGGTAGATAACCAAGCCCCTTTTCCTATATCGAAAATATCGAAAAATTTAAAAATGAGATAATTCGAAAAGGAATACCACTAAATTAATGAAATTTGGTAGATGACTTGTTTTTATAACGCAAAACACAAGTACAGTAAAATTTTGGAATATCGGCTTGGCAACGCCCACATTTAGAAGAAGCAAATTCAGAAGTTTAACAAGCTGTAAATCAATAGCCGTTGGAGATATAATATTGAAATTTGGCATAGACATTTTTTTCGTAGCGACAACTGTTTGCTGTGAAAATGAGCGAAATCGGCTGAGAGTCACGCTTTTATTTTATACCCAGCTGTACTTGTACGCAGGGTATTATAACTTTGTTTGGACAAAGGTTGGTTGTACAGGTATTAAGAAATCGAGACGGATATAGACTTCCATACATCAAAATGACCAGGATCGAAAAAAATTTGATTGAGCCATGCCAATCCGTCTGTCCGTCCGTCCGTCCATCCGTCTGCCCGTTAACACGATAACTTGAGCAAATATTGAGATATCTTCACCAAATTCGGCATGCGGGCTTATTTATGCTCAGAATAGATTGGTATTGAAAAGGAACGAAATCGGACCACGCGAAAAATTACATAATTCGAAAACGAATACCACTAAATTAATGAAATTTTGTAGGTGACTTGCTTTTATAACGCAAAACACAAGTTCATTAAAATTTTGGAATGTGGGCTTGGCCACGCCCACATTTAGAAGAAGCAAATTCAGAAGTTTAACAAGCTGTAAATCAATAGCCGTTGGAGATATAATATTGAAATTTGGCATAGACATTTTTTTCGTAGCGACAACTGTTTGCTGTGAAAATGAGCGAAATCGGCTGAGAGTCACGCTTTTATTTTATACCCAGCTGTACTTGTACGCAGGGTATTATAACTTTGTTTGGACAAAGGTTGGTTGTACAGGTATAAAGAAATCGAGATAGATATAGACTTTCATACATCAAAATGACCAGGATCGAAAAAAAATTTGATTGAGCCATGTCCGTCCCTCTGTCCGTAAGTCCGTCTGTCCGCTAAACTGATAACTTGAGCAAATATTGAGATATCTTCACCAAATTCTGTATGCATTCTTATTTATACTCAGAATATATTGGTATTTAAAATTGACCGAAATCGGACAATGACCACGCCCCTTTTCCTATATCGAAAACAGCGAAAAGGGGGCGTTTTCCGTCCGTCTGTCCGTTAACACGATAACTTCAGGAAATATTGAGATAGCTTCACCTAATTCGGTATGCGGGCTTATTTATACTCAGAATAGATTGGATAACCACGCCCCCTTTTCCTATATCGAAAATATCGAAAAATTGAAAAAAGTAGATAATTCGAAAACGAGATTTGGTAGGTGGATTGATTTCATAACGCAAAACACAAGTTCAGTAAAATTTTGGAATATGTCCTTGGCAACTCCCATATTTAGAACAAGCAAATTCAGAAGTTTAACAAGCTGTAAATCAATAGGCGTTGGAGATATAATATTGAAATTTGGCATAGACATTTTTTTCGCAGCGACAACTGTTTGCTGTGAAAATGAGCGAAATGGGCTGAAAGTCACGCTTTTATTTTATACCTAGCTGTACTTGTACGCAGGGTATTATAACTTTGTTTGGATAAAGGTGGTTGTACAGGCATAAAGAAATCGAGATAGATATAGACTTCCATATATCAAAATGACCAGGATCGAAAAAAAAATTGATTGAGCCATGTCCGTCCGTCTGTCCGTCCGTCCGTCCATCCGTCTGCCCGTTAACACGATAACTTGAGCAAATATTGAGATATCTTCATCAAATTCGGCATGCGGGCTTATTTATGCTCAGAATAGATTGGTATTGAAAAGAAACGAAATCGGACGATAACCACGCCCCTTTTCCTATATCGAAAACAGCGAAAAATTGGAAAAATTAGATAATTCGAAAACGAATACCACTAAATTAATGAAATTTGGTAGGTGGATTGATTTTATAACACAAAACACAAGTTCAGTAAAATTTTGGAATATGGGTGTGGCAACGCCCACATTTAGAAGAAGCAAATTTAGAAATTTAACAAGCTACCACTAAATATATATACATTTTTTTCGTGGCGACAACTGTTTGCTGTGAAAATGAGCGAAAGCGGCTGAAAGCCACGCCTTCTTTTTATACCCAGCTGTACTTGTACACAGGGTAGTATAACTTTGTTTGGATAAAGGTTGGTTGTACAGGAATAAAGAAATCGAGATAGATATAGACTTCCATATATCCAAATGACCAGGGTCGAAAAAAATATTGATTGAGCCATGCCCGTCCGTTTGTCCGTCCGTCCGTCCATCCGTTAACACGATAACTTGAGCAAATATTGAGATATCTTCACAAAATTCGGCATGTGGGCTTATTTATGCTCAGAATAGATTGGTATTGAAAAGGAACGAAATCGGGCGATAACCACGCGAAAAATTACATAATTCGAAAGCGAATACCACTAAATTAATGAAATTTTGTAGGTGGATTGATTTTATAACACAAAACACAAGTTCAGTATAATTTTGGAATATGTTTGTGGAAACGCCCACACTTAGAAGAAGCAAATTCAGAAATTTAAGAAGCTACCACTAAATAAATAGACAGTTTTTTCGTAGCGACAACTGTTTGCTGTGAAAATGAGCGAAATCGGCTGAGAGTCACGCTTTTATTTTATACCCAGCTGTACTTGTACGCAGGGTATTATAACTTTGTTTGGACAAAGGTTGGTTGTACAGGTATAAAGAAATCGAGATAGATATAGACTTTCATACATCAAAATGACCAGGATCGAAAAAAAATTTGATTGAGCCATGTCCGTCCCTCTGTCCGTAAGTCCGTCTGTCCGCTAAACTGATAACTTGAGCAAATATTGAGATATCTTCACCAAATTCTGTATGCATTCTTATTTATACTCAGAATATATTGGTATTTAAAATTGACCGAAATCGGACAATGACCACGCCCCTTTTCCTATATAGAAAACAGCGAAAAGGGGGCGTTTTCCGTCCGTCTGTCCGTTAACACGATAACTTCAGGAAATATTGAGATAGCTTCACCTAATTCGGTATGCGGGCTTATTTATACTCAGAATAGATTGGATAACCACGCCCCCTTTTCCTATATCGAAAATATCGAAAAATTGAAAAAAGTAGATAATTCGAAAACGAGATTTGGTAGGTGGATTGATTTCATAACGCAAAACACAAGTTCAGTAAAATTTTGGAATATGTCCTTGGCAACTCCCATATTTAGAACAAGCAAATTCAGAAGTTTAACAAGCTGTAAATCAATAGCCGTTGGAGATATAATATTGAAATTTGGCATAGACATTTTTTTCGCAGCGACAACTGTTTGCTGTGAAAATGAGCGAAAGCGGCTGAAAGCCACGCCTTCTTTTTATACCCAGCTGTACTTGTACACAGGGTATTATAAATTTCTTTGGATAACGGGTGGTTGTACAGGCATTAAGAAATCGAGATAGATATAGACTTCCATATATCCAAATGACCAAAATCGAAAAAAATATTGATTGAGCCATGCCCGTCCGTTTGTCCGTCCGTCCGTCCATCCGTTAACACGATAACTTGAGCAAATATTGAGATATCTTCACAAAATTCGGCATGTGGGCTTATTTATGCTCAGAATAGATTGGTATTGAAAAGGAACGAAATCGGGCGATAACCACGCGAAAAATTACATAATTCGAAAGCGAATACCACTAAATTAATGAAATTTTGTAGGTGGATTGATTTTATAACACAAAACACAAGTTCAGTATAATTTTGGAATATGTTTGTGGAAACGCCCACACTTAGAAGAAGCAAATTCAGAAATTTAAGAAGCTACCACTAAATAAATAGACAGTTTTTTCGTAGCGACAACTGTTTGCTGTGAAAATGAGCGAAATCGGCTGAGAGTCACGCTTTTATTTTATACCCAGCTGTACTTGTACGCAGGGTATTATAACTTTGTTTGGACAAAGGTTGGTTGTACAGGTATAAAGAAATCGAGATAGATATAGACTTTCATACATCAAAATGACCAGGATCGAAAAAAAATTTGATTGAGCCATGTCCGTCCCTCTGTCCTTAAGTCCGTCCATCCGTCTGCCCGTTAACACGATAACTTGAGCAAATATTGAGATATCTTCACCCAATTCGGCATGCGGGCTTATTTATGATCAGAATAGATTGGTATTGAAAAGGAACGAAATCGGACGATAACCACGCGAAAAATTACATAATTCGAAAACGAATACCACTAAATTAATGAAATTTTGTAGGTGACTTGCTTTTATAACGCAAAACACAAGTTTATTAAAATTTTGGAATATGGGATGGCAACGCCCACATTTAGAAGAAGCAAATTCAGAAGTTTAACAAGCTGTAAATCAATAGCCGTTGTAGATATAATATTGAAATTTGGCATAAAAATGGGTTTCGTAGCGACAACTGTTTGCTGTGAAAATGAGCGAAATTGTCTTAAAGCCACGCTTTCTTTTTATACCCAGCTGTACTTGTACACAGGGTGTTATAAATTTGTTTGGATAACGGGTGGTTGTACAGGTATAAAGGAATCGAGATATATATAGACTTCCACATATAAAAATAACCAGGACCGAACAAAAATTTGATTGAGCCATGTCCATCCGTCTGTCCGGGTCCGTCTGCCCGTTAACACGATAACTTGGGCAAATATTGCGATATCTTCACCAAATTCTGTATTCGCTCTTATTTATACTCAGAATAGATTGGTATTGAAAATGAGCGAAATCGGAAGATAACCAAGCCCCTTTTCCTATATCGAAAATATCGAAAAATTTAAAAATGAGATAATTCGAAAAGGAATACCACTAAATTAATGAAATTTGGTAGATGACTTGTTTTTATAACGCAAAACACAAGTACAGTAAAATTTTGGAATATCGGCTTGGCAACGCCCACATTTAGAAGAAGCAAATTCAGAAGTTTAACAAGCTGTAAATCAATAGCCGTTGGAGATATAATATTGAAATTTGGCATAGACATTTTTTTCGTAGCGACAACTGTTTGCTGTGAAAATGAGCGAAATCGGCTGAGAGTCACGCTTTTATTTTATACCCAGCTGTACTTGTACGCAGGGTATTATAACTTTGTTTGGACAAAGGTTGGTTGTACAGGTATTAAGAAATCGAGACGGATATAGACTTCCATACATCAAAATGACCAGGATCGAAAAAAATTTGATTGAGCCATGCCAATCCGTCTGTCCGTCCGTCCGTCCATCCGTCTGCCCGTTAACACGATAACTTGAGCAAATATTGAGATATCTTCACCAAATTCGGCATGCGGGCTTATTTATGCTCAGAATAGATTGGTATTGAAAAGGAACGAAATCGGACCACGCGAAAAATTACATAATTCGAAAACGAATACCACTAAATTAATGAAATTTTGTAGGTGACTTGCTTTTATAACGCAAAACACAAGTTTATTAAAATTTTGGAATGTGGGCTTGGCCACGCCCACATTTAGAAGAAGCAAATTCAGAAGTTTAACAAGCTGTAAATCAATAGCCGTTGGAGATATAATATTGAAATTTGGCATAGACATTTTTTTCGTAGCGACAACTGTTTGCTGTGAAAATGAGCGAAATCGGCTGAGAGTCACGCTTTTGTTTTATACCCAGCTGTACTTGTACGCAGGGTATTATAACTTTGTTTGGACAAAGGTTGGTTGTACAGGTATAAAGAAATCGAGATAGATATAGACTTTCATACATCAAAATGACCAGGATCGAAAAAAAATTTGATTGAGCCATGTCCGTCCCTCTGTCCGTAAGTCCGTCTGTCCGCTAAACTGATAACTTGAGCAAATATTGAGATATCTTCACCAAATTCTGTATGCATTCTTATTTATACTCAGAATAGATTGGATAACCACGCCCCCTTTTCCTATATCGAAAATATCGAAAAATTGAAAAAAGTAGATAATTCGAAAACGAGATTTGGTAGGTGGATTGATTTCATAACGCAAAACACAAGTTCAGTAAAATTTTGGAATATGTCCTTGGCAACTCCCATATTTAGAACAAGCAAATTCAGAAGTTTAACAAGCTGTAAATCAATAGGCGTTGGAGATATAATATTGAAATTTGGCATAGACATTTTTTTCGCAGCGACAACTGTTTGCTGTGAAAATGAGCGAAATGGGCTGAAAGTCACGCTTTTATTTTATACCTAGCTGTACTTGTACGCAGGGTATTATAACTTTGTTTGGATAAAGGTGGTTGTACAGGCATAAAGAAATCGAGATAGATATAGACTTCCATATATCAAAATGACCAGGATCGAAAAAAAAATTGATTGAGCCATGCCCGTCCGTCTGTCCGTCCGTCCGTCCATCCGTCTGCCCGTTAACACGATAACTTGAGCAAATATTGAGATATCTTCATCAAATTCGGCATGCGGGCTTATTTATGCTCAGAATAGATTGGTATTGAAAAGGAACGAAATCGGACGATAACCACGCCCCTTTTCCTATATCGAAAACAGCGAAAAATTGGAAAAATTAGATAATTCGAAAACGAATACCACTAAATTAATGAAATTTGGTAGGTGGATTGATTTTATAACACAAAACACAAGTTCAGTAAAATTTTGGAATATGGGTGTGGCAAAGCCCACATTTAGAAGAAGCAAATTTAGAAATTTAACAAGCTACCACTAAATAAATATACATTTTTTTCGTGGCGACAACTGTTTGCTGTGAAAATGAGCGAAAGCGGCTGAAAGCCACGCCTTCTTTTTATACCCAGCTGTACTTGTACACAGGGTAGTATAACTTTGTTTGGATAAAGGTTGGTTGTACAGGAATAAAGAAATCGAGATAGATATAGACTTCCATATATCCAAATGACCAGGGTCGAAAAAAATATTGATTGAGCCATGCCCGTCCGTTTGTCCGTCCGTCCGTCCATCCGTTAACACGATAACTTGAGCAAATATTGAGATATCTTCACAAAATTCGGCATGTGAGCTTATTTATGCTCAGAATAGATTGGTATTGAAAAGGAACGAAATCGGGCGATAACCACGCGAAAAATTACATAATTCGAAAGCGAATACCACTAAATTAATGAAATTTTGTAGGTGGATTGATTTTATAACACAAAACACAAGTTCAGTATAATTTTGGAATATGTTTGTGGAAACGCCCACACTTAGAAGAAGCAAATTCAGAAATTTAAGAAGCTACCACTAAATAAATAGACAGTTTTTTCGTAGCGACAACTGTTTGCTGTGAAAATGAGCGAAATCGGCTGAGAGTCACGCTTTTATTTTATACCCAGCTGTACTTGTACGCAGGGTATTATAACTTTGTTTGGACAAAGGTTGGTTGTACAGGTATAAAGAAATCGAGATAGATATAGACTTTCATACATCAAAATGACCAGGATCGAAAAAAAATTTGATTGAGCCATGTCCGTCCCTCTGTCCGTAAGTCCGTCTGTCCGCTAAACTGATAACTTGAGCAAATATTGAGATATCTTCACCAAATTCTGTATGCATTCTTATTTATACTCAGAATATATTGGTATTTAAAATTGACGGAAATCGGACAATGACCACGCCCCTTTTCCTATATAGAAAACAGCGAAAAGGGGGCGTTTTCCGTCCGTCTGTCCGTTAACACAATAACTTCAGGAAATATTGAGATAGCTTCACCTAATTCGGTATGCGGGCTTATTTATACTCAGAATAGATTGGATAACCACGCCCCCTTTTCCTATATCGAAAATATCGAAAAATTGAAAAAAGTAGATAATTCGAAAACGAGATTTGGTAGGTGGATTGATTTCATAACGCAAAACACAAGTTCAGTAAAATTTTGGCAACTCCCATATTTAGAACAAGCAAATTCATGGCGACAAATGGCGGCCGCCGTGGTGTGAAGGTAGTGTTGCCGGCCTACCACACCGAAGGTCCATGGTTCGAGCCCTGGTACAGGTAACATCAAAAGTGATTTGAAAAAAGTTTTTCAAAACGGGGTCGCCCCTCGGCAGTGGTTTGGCAAACTCTCCGAGTGTATTTCTGCCATGACAGGCTTCTCAGCAAAAAATTCGTCTCCTTTGTAGATGCCGTTCGGAGTCGGCAAAAAACTGTAGGTCCCACCAATTTGTAGGGAAAATTCAAATCGGCACACCACAAATTGGAAGAGAAGCTTGGCGCAAAAATCTCTTAGGAGGTTTATGATGATATACCTGTTGTATATCGCGCCATAGAGAGAGAAATTCAGAAGTTTAACAAGCTGTAAATCAATAGCCGTTGGAGATATAATATTGAAATTTGGCATAGACATTTTTTTCGCAGCGACAACTGTTTGCTGTGAAAATGAGCGAAAGCGGCTGAAAGCCACGCCTTCTTTTTATACCCAGCTGTACTTGTACACAGGGTATTATAAATTTCTTTGGATAACGGGTGGTTGTACAGGCATTAAGAAATCGAGATAGATATAGACTTCCATATATCCAAATGACCAAAATCGAAAAAAATATTGATTGAGCCATGCCCGTCCGTTTGTCCGTCCGTCCGTCCATCCGTCTGCCCGTTAACACGATAACTTGAGCAAATATTGAGATATCTTCACAAAATTCGGCATGCGGGCTTATTTATGCTCAGAATAGATTGGTATTGAAAAGGAACGAAATCGGACGATAACCACGCGAAAAATTACATAATTCGAAAACGAATACCACTACATTAATGAAATTTTGTAGGTGGATTGATTTTATAACACAAAACACAAGTTCAGTATTAAAATTTTGGAATATGTCCTTGGCAACTCCCATATTTAGAAGAAGCAAATTCAGAAGTTTAACAAGCTGTAAATCAATAGCCGTTGGAGATATAATATTGAAATTCGGCATAAAAATGGGTTTCGTAGCGACAACTGTTTGCTGTGAAAATGAGCGAAATCGTCTTAAAGTCACACTTTTATTTTATACCCAGATCTACTTGTACGCAGGGTAGTATAACTTTGTTTGGATAAAGGTTGGTTGTACAGGAATAAAGAAATCGAGATAGATATAGACTTCCATATATCCAAATGACCAGGGTCGAAAAAAATATTGATTGAGTCATGCCCGTCCGTTTGTCCGTCCGTCCGTCCATCCGTCTGCCCGTTAACACGATAACTTGAGCAAATATTGAGATATCTTCATCAAATTCGGCATGCGGGCTTATTTATGCTCAGAATAGATTGGTATTGAAAAGGAACGAAATCGGACGATAACCACGCCCCTTTTCCTATATCGAAAACAGCGAAAAATTGGAAAAATTAGATAATTCGAAAACGAATACCACTAAATTAATGAAATTTGGTAGGTGGATTGATTTTATAACACAAAACACAAGTTCAGTAAAATTTTGGAATATGGGTGTGGCAACGCCCACATTTAGAAGAAGCAAATTTAGAAATTTAACAAGCTACCACTAAATAAATATACATTTTTTTCGTGGCGACAACTGTTTGCTGTGAAAATGAGCGAAAGCGGCTGAAAGCCACGCCTTCTTTTTATACCCAGCTGTACTTGTACACAGGGTATTATAAATTTCTTTGGATAACGGGTGGTTGTACAGGCATTAAGAAATCGAGATAGATATAGACTTCCATATATCCAAATGACCAAAATCGAAAAAAATATTGATTGAGCCATGCCCGTCCGTTTCTGAGTCCGTCCGTCCATCCGTCTGCCCGTTAACACGATAACTTGAGCAAATATTGAGATATCTTCACAAAATTCGGCATGCGGGCTTATTTATGCTCAGAATAGATTGGTATTGAAAAGGAACGAAATCGGACGATAACCACACGAAAAATTACATAATTCGAAAACGAATACCACTACATTAATGAAATTTTGTAGGTGACTTGCTTTTATAACGCAAAACACAAGTTCATTAAAATTTTGGAATATGTCCTTGGCAACTCCCATATTTAGAAGAAGCAAATTCAGAAGTTTAACAAGCTGTAAATCAATAGCCGTTGGAGATATAATATTGAAATTCGGCATAAAAATGGGTTTCGTAGCGACAACTGTTTGCTGTGAAAATGAGCGAAAGCGGCTGAAAGCCACGCCTTCTTTTTATACCCAGCTGTACTTGTACACAGGGTAGTATAACTTTGTTTGGATAAAGGTTGGTTGTACAGGAATAAAGAAATCGAGATAGATATAGACTTCCATATATCCAAATGACCAGGGTCGAAAAAAATATTGATTGAGCCATGCCCGTCCGTTTGTCCGTCCGTCCGTCCATCCGTTAACACGATAACTTGAGCAAATATTGAGATATCTTCACAAAATTCGGCATGTGGGCTTATTTATGCTCAGAATAGATTGGTATTGAAAAGGAACGAAATCGGGCGATAACCACGCGAAAAATTACATAATTCGAAAGCGAATACCACTAAATTAATGAAATTTTGTAGGTGGATTGATTTTATAACACAAAACACAAGTTCAGTATAATTTTGGAATATGTTTGTGGAAACGCCCACACTTAGAAGAAGCAAATTCAGAAATTTAAGAAGCTACCACTAAATAAATAGACAGTTTTTTCGTAGCGACAACTGTTTGCTGTGAAAATGAGCGAAATCGGCTGAGAGTCACGCTTTTATTTTATACCCAGCTGTACTTGTACGCAGGGTATTATAACTTTGTTTGGACAAAGGTTGGTTGTACAGGTATAAAGAAATCGAGATAGATATAGACTTTCATACATCAAAATGACCAGGATCGAAAAAAAATTTGATTGAGCCATGTCCGTCCCTCTGTCCGTAAGTCCGTCTGTCCGCTAAACTGATAACTTGAGCAAATATTGAGATATCTTCACCAAATTCTGTATGCATTCTTATTTATACTCAGAATATATTGGTATTTAAAATTGACCGAAATCGGACAATGACCACGCCCCTTTTCCTATATAGAAAACAGCGAAAAGGGGGCGTTTTCCGTCCGTCTGTCCGTTAACACAATAACTTCAGGAAATATTGAGATAGCTTCACCTAATTCGGTATGCGGGCTTATTTATACTCAGAATAGATTGGATAACCACGCCCCCTTTTCCTATATCGAAAATATCGAAAAATTGAAAAAAGTAGATAATTCGAAAACGAGATTTGGTAGGTGGATTGATTTCATAACGCAAAACACAAGTTCAGTAAAATTTTGGCAACTCCCATATTTAGAACAAGCAAATTCATGGCGACAAATGGCGGCCGCCGTGGTGTGAAGGTAGTGTTGCCGGCCTACCACACCGAAGGTCCATGGTTCGAGCCCTGGTACAGGTAACATCAAAAGTGATTTGAAAAAAGTTTTTCAAAACGGGGTCGCCCCTCGGCAGTGGTTTGGCAAACTCTCCGAGTGTATTTCTGCCATGACAGGCTTCTCAGCAAAAAATTCGTCTCCTTTGTAGATGCCGTTCGGAGTCGGCAAAAAACTGTAGGTCCCACCAATTTGTAGGGAAAATTCAAATCGGCACACCACAAATTGGAAGAGAAGCTTGGCGCAAAAATCTCTTAGGAGGTTTATGATGATATACCTGTTGTATATCGCGCCATAGAGAGAGAAATTCAGAAGTTTAACAAGCTGTAAATCAATAGCCGTTGGAGATATAATATTGAAATTTGGCATAGACATTTTTTTCGCAGCGACAACTGTTTGCTGTGAAAATGAGCGAAAGCGGCTGAAAGCCACGCCTTCTTTTTATACCCAGCTGTACTTGTACACAGGGTATTATAAATTTCTTTGGATAACGGGTGGTTGTACAGGCATTAAGAAATCGAGATAGATATAGACTTCCATATATCCAAATGACCAAAATCGAAAAAAATATTGATTGAGCCATGCCCGTCCGTTTGTCCGTCCGTCCGTCCATCCGTCTGCCCGTTAACACGATAACTTGAGCAAATATTGAGATATCTTCACAAAATTCGGCATGCGGGCTTATTTATGCTCAGAATAGATTGGTATTGAAAAGGAACGAAATCGGACGATAACCACGCGAAAAATTACATAATTCGAAAACGAATACCACTACATTAATGAAATTTTGTAGGTGGATTGATTTTATAACACAAAACACAAGTTCAGTATTAAAATTTTGGAATATGTCCTTGGCAACTCCCATATTTAGAAGAAGCAAATTCAGAAGTTTAACAAGCTGTAAATCAATAGCCGTTGGAGATATAATATTGAAATTCGGCATAAAAATGGGTTTCGTAGCGACAACTGTTTGCTGTGAAAATGAGCGAAATCGTCTTAAAGTCACACTTTTATTTTATACCCAGATCTACTTGTACGCAGGGTAGTATAACTTTGTTTGGATAAAGGTTGGTTGTACAGGAATAAAGAAATCGAGATAGATATAGACTTCCATATATCCAAATGACCAGGGTCGAAAAAAATATTGATTGAGTCATGCCCGTCCGTTTGTCCGTCCGTCCGTCCATCCGTCTGCCCGTTAACACGATAACTTGAGCAAATATTGAGATATCTTCATCAAATTCGGCATGCGGGCTTATTTATGCTCAGAATAGATTGGTATTGAAAAGGAACGAAATCGGACGATAACCACGCCCCTTTTCCTATATCGAAAACAGCGAAAAATTGGAAAAATTAGATAATTCGAAAACGAATACCACTAAATTAATGAAATTTGGTAGGTGGATTGATTTTATAACACAAAACACAAGTTCAGTAAAATTTTGGAATATGGGTGTGGCAACGCCCACATTTAGAAGAAGCAAATTTAGAAATTTAACAAGCTACCACTAAATAAATATACATTTTTTTCGTGGCGACAACTGTTTGCTGTGAAAATGAGCGAAAGCGGCTGAAAGCCACGCCTTCTTTTTATACCCAGCTGTACTTGTACACAGGGTATTATAAATTTCTTTGGATAACGGGTGGTTGTACAGGCATTAAGAAATCGAGATAGATATAGACTTCCATATATCCAAATGACCAAAATCGAAAAAAATATTGATTGAGCCATGCCCGTCCGTTTCTGAGTCCGTCCGTCCATCCGTCTGCCCGTTAACACGATAACTTGAGCAAATATTGAGATATCTTCACAAAATTCGGCATGCGGGCTTATTTATGCTCAGAATAGATTGGTATTGAAAAGGAACGAAATCGGACGATAACCACACGAAAAATTACATAATTCGAAAACGAATACCACTACATTAATGAAATTTTGTAGGTGACTTGCTTTTATAACGCAAAACACAAGTTCATTAAAATTTTGGAATATGTCCTTGGCAACTCCCATATTTAGAAGAAGCAAATTCAGAAGTTTAACAAGCTGTAAATCAATAGCCGTTGGAGATATAATATTGAAATTCGGCATAAAAATGGGTTTCGTAGCGACAACTGTTTGCTGTGAAAATGAGCGAAATCGTCTTAAAGTCACACTTTTATTTTATACCCAGATCTACTTGTACGCAGGGTAGTATAACTTTGTTTGGATAAAGGTTGGTTGTACAGGAATAAAGAAATCGAGATAGATATAGACTTCCATATATCCAAATGACCAGGGTCGAAAAAAATATTGATTGAGCCATGCCCGTCCGTTTGTCCGTCCGTCCGTCCATCCGTCTGCCCGTTAACACGATAACTTGAGCAAATATTGAGATATCTTCACAAAATTCGGCATGTGGGCTTATTTATGCTCAGAATAGATTGGTATTGAAAAGGAACGAAATCGGACGATAACCACGCGAAAAATTACATAATTCGAAAACGAATACCACTAAATTAATGAAATTTTGTAGGTGGATTGATTTTATAACACAAAACACAAGTTCAGTATTAAAATTTTGGAATATGTCCTTGGCAACTCCCATATTTAGAAGAAGCAAATTCAGAAGTTTAACAAGCTGTAAATCAATAGCCGTTGGAGATATAATATTGAAATTCGGCATAATAATGGGTTTCGTAGCGACAACTGTTTGCTGTGAAAATGAGCGAAATCGGCTGAAAGTCACGCTTTTATTTTATACCTAGCTGTACTTGTACGCAGGGTATTATAACTTTGTTTGGATAAAGGTGGTTGTACAGGCATAAAGAAATCGAGATAGATATAGACTTCCATATATCAAAATGACCAGGATCGAAAAAAAAATTGATTGAGCCATGCCCGTCCGTCTGTCCGTCCGTCCGTCCATCCGTCTGCCCGTTAACACGATAACTTGAGCAAATATTGAGATATCTTCATCAAATTCGGCATGCGGGCTTATTTATGCTCAGAATAGATTGGTATTGAAAAGGAACGAAATCGGACGATAACCACGCCCCTTTTCCTATATCGAAAACAGCGAAAAATTGGAAAAATTAGATAATTCGAAAACGAATACCACTAAATTAATGAAATTTGGTAGGTGGATTGATTTTATAACACAAAACACAAGTTCAGTAAAATTTTGGAATATGGGTGTGGCAACGCCCACATTTAGAAGAAGCAAATTTAGAAATTTAACAAGCTACCACTAAATAAATATACATTTTTTTCGTGGCGACAACTGTTTGCTGTGAAAATGAGCGAAAGCGGCTGAAAGCCACGCCTTCTTTTTATACCCAGCTGTACTTGTACACAGGGTATTATAAATTTCTTTGGATAACGGGTGGTTGTACAGGCATTAAGAAATCGAGATAGATATAGACTTCCATATATCCAAATGACCAAAATCGAAAAAAATATTGATTGAGCCATGCCCGTCCGTTTCTGAGTCCGTCCGTCCATCCGTCTGCCCGTTAACACGATAACTTGAGCAAATATTGAGATATCTTCACAAAATTCTGCATGCGGGCTTATTTATGCTCAGAATAGATTGGTATTGAAAAGGAACGAAATCGGACGATAACCACGCGAAAAATTACATAATTCGAAAACGAATACCACTACATTAATGAAATTTTGTAGGTGACTTGCTTTTATAACGCAAAACACAAGTTCATTAAAATTTTGGAATATGTCCTTGGCAACTCCCATATTTAGAAGAAGCAAATTCAGAAGTTTAACAAGCTGTAAATCAATACCCGTTGGAGATATAATATTGAAATTCGGCATAAAAATGGGTTTCGTAGCGACAACTGTTTGCTGTGAAAATGAGCGAAATCGTCTTAAAGTCACACTTTTATTTTATACCCAGATCTACTTGTACGCAGGGTAGTATAACTTTGTTTGGATAAAGGTTGGTTGTACAGGAATAAAGAAATCGAGATAGATATAGACTTCCATATATCCAAATGACCAGGGTCGAAAAAAATATTGATTGAGCCATGCCCGTCCGTTTGTCCGTCCGTCCGTCCATCCGTCTGCCCGTTAACACGATAACTTGAGCAAATATTGAGATATCTTCACAAAATTCGGCATGTGGGCTTATTTATGCTGAGAATAGATTGGTATTGAAAAGGAACGAAATCGGACGATAACCAAGCGAAAAATTACATAATTCGAAAACGAATACCACTAAATTAATGAAATTTTGTAGGTGGATTGATTTTATAACACAAAACACAAGTTCAGTATAATTTTGGAATATGTTTGTGGCAACGCCCACACTTAGAAGAAACAAATTCAGAAATTTAACAAGCTACCACTAAATAAATAGACATTTTTTTCGTAGCGACAACTGTTTGCTGTGAAAATGAGCGAAATCGGCTGAGAGTCACGCTTTTATTTTATACCCAGCTGTACTTGTACGCAGGGTATTATAACTTTGTTTGGACAAAGGTTGGTTGTACAGGTATAAAGAAATCGAGATAGATATAGACTTCCATACATCAAAATGACCAGGATCGAAAAAAAATTTGATTGAGCCATGCCCGTCCGTCTGTCCGTCCGTCCGTCCATCCGTCTGCCCGTTAACACGATAACTTGGGCAAATATTGAGATATCTTCACCAAATTCGGTATTCATTCTTATTTATACTCAGAATAGATTGGTATTGAAAATGAGGAAATCGGAAGATAACCACGCCCCCTTTTCCTATATCGGAAAAATTAGATAATTCGGAAACGAGTACCACTAAATTAATGAAATTTGGTAGGTGACTTGCTTTTATAACGCAAAACACAAGTTCAGTAAAATTTTGGAATATGTCCTTGGCAACTCCCATATTTAGAACAAGCAAATTCAGAAGCTTAACAAGCTGTAAATCAATAGCCGTTGGAGATATAATATTGAAATTCGGCATAAAAATGGGTTTCGTAGCGACAACTGTTTGCGGTGAAAATGAGCGAAATCGTCTTAAAGTCACGCTTTTATTTTATACCCAGCTGTACTTGTACGCAGGGTAGTATAACTTTGTTTGGATAAAGGTTGGTTGTACAGGTATAAAGAAATCGAGATAGATATAAACTTCCATATATCAAAATGACCAGGATCGAAAAAAAATTTGATTGAGCCATGTCCGTCCGTCTGTCCGTTTGTCCGTCTGTTCGCTAAACCGATAACTTGAGCAAATATTGATATATCTTCACCAAATTCTGTATTCATTCTTATTTATACTCAGAATAGATTGGTATTGAAAATGAGGAAATCGGAAGATAACCACGCCCCCTTTTTCTATATCGAACAAATTAGATAATTCGGAAACGAGTACCACTAAATTAATGAAATTTGGTAGGTGACTTGCTTTTATAACGCAAAACACAAGTTCAGTAAAATTTTGGAATATAGGCTTGGCAACGCCTACATTTAAAAGAAGCAAATTCAGAAGTTTAACAAGCTGTAAATCAATAGCCGTTGGAGATATAATATTGAAATTCGGCATAAAAATGGGTTTCGTAGCGACAACTGTTTGCGGTGAAAATGAGCGAAATCGTCTTAAAGTCACGCTTTTATTTTATACCCAGCTGTACTTGTACGCAGGGTAGTATAACTTTGTTTGGATAAAGGTTGGTTGTACAGGTATAAAGAAATCGAGATAGATATAGACTTCCATATATCAAAATGACCAGGATCGAAAAAAAATTTGATTGAGCCATGTCCGTCCGTCTGTGCGTTTGTCCGTCTGTTCGCTAAACCGATACCTTGAGCAAATATTGATATATCTTCACCAAATTCTGTATTCATTCTTATTTATACTCAGAATAGATTGGTATTGAAAATGAGGAAATCGGAAGATAACCACGCCCCCTTTTCCTATATCGAAAAAATTAGATAATTCGGAAACGAGTACCACTAAATTAATGAAATTTGGTAGGTGACTTGCTTTTATAACGCAAAACACAAGTTCAGTAAAATTTTGGAATATAGGCTTGGCAACGCCTACATTTAAAAGAAGCAAATTCAGAAGTTTAACAAGCTGTAAATCAATAGCCGTTGGAGATATAATATTGCAATTCGGCATAAAAATGGGTTTCGTAGCGACAACTGTTTGCTGTGAAAATGAGCGAAATCGTCTTAAAGCCACGCTTTCTTTTTATACCCAGCTGTACTTGTACACAGGGTGTTATAAATTTGTTTGGATAACGGGTGGTTGTACATGTATAAAGGAATCAAGATAGATATAGTTTCCACATGTCAAAATGACCAGGATCGAAAAAAAAAATTGATTGAGCCATGCCCGTCCGTCTGTCCGTCCGTCCGTCCATCCGTCTGCCCGTTAACACGATAACTTGAGCAAATATTGAGATATCTTCACCAAATTCGGCATGCGGGCTTATTTATGCTCAGAATAGATTGGTATTGAAAAGGAAAGAAATCGGACGATAACCACGCCCCTTTTCCTATATCGAAAACAGCGAAAAATTGGAAAAATTAGATAATTCGAAAACGAATACCACTAAATTAATGAAATTTGGTAGGTGGATTGATTTTATAACACAAAACACAAGTTCAGTAAAATTTTGGAATATGGGTGTGGCAACGCCCACATTTAGAAGAAGCAAATTTAGAAATTTAACAAGCTACCACTAAATAAATATAAATTTTTTT
Organism: Merzomyia westermanni; assembly: GCA_949987695.1. NCBI lineage: Eukaryota > Metazoa > Arthropoda > Insecta > Diptera > Tephritidae > Merzomyia > Merzomyia westermanni. Next base: position 76,021,935 of record OX465292.1, read on the forward strand.
CGTGGCGACAAGTGTTTGCTGTGAAAATGAGCGAAATCGGCTAAGAGTCACGCTTTTATTTTATACCCAGCTGTACTTGTACGCAGGGTATTATAACTTTGTTTGGACAAAGGTTGGTTGTACAGGTATAAAGAAATCGAGCTAGATATAGACTTCCATATATCCAAATGACCACGATCTAAAAAAATATTGATTGAGCCATGCCCGTCCGTTTGTCCGTCCGTCCCACCATCCGTCTGCCCGTTAACACGATAACTTGAGCAAATATTGAGATATCTTCACAAAATTCGGCATGCGGGCTTATTTATGCTCAGAATAGATTGGTATTGAAAAGGAACGAAATCGGACGATAACCACGCGAAAAATTACATAATTCGAAAACGAATACCATTAAATTAATGAAATTTTGTAGGTGGATTGATTTTATAACACAAAACACAAGTTCAGTATAATTCTGGAATATGGGTGTGGCAACGCCCACATTTAGAAGAAGCAAATTCAGAAATTTAACAAGCTACCACTAAATAAATAGACATTTTTTTCGTAGCGACAACTGTTTGCTGTGAAAATGAGCGAAATCGGCTGAGAGTCACGCTTTTATTTTATACCCAGCTGTACTTGTACGCAGGGTATTATAACTTTGTTTGGACAAAGGTTGGTTGTACAGGTATAAAGAAATCGAGATAGATATAGACTTCCATATATCCAAATGACCACGATCTAAAAAAAATTTGATTGAGCCATGCCCGTCCGTCTGTCCGTCCGTCCGTCCATCCGTCTGCCCGTTAACACGATAACTTGAGCAAATATTGAGATATCTTCACCAAATTCGGCATGCGGGCTTATTTATGGTCAGAATAGATTGGTATTGAAAAGGATCGAAATCGGACCACGCGAAAAATTACATAATTCGAAAACGAATACCACTAAATTAATGAAATTTTGCAGGTGGATTGATTTTATAACGCAAAACACAACTTCAGTAAAATTTTGGAATATGTCCTTGGCAACTCCCATATTTAGAAGAAGCAAATTCAGAAGTTTAACAAGCTGTAAATCAATAGCCGTTGGAGATATAATATTGAAATTCGGCATAAAAATGGGTTTCGTAGCGACAACTGTTTGTGGTGAAAATGAGCGAAATCGTCTTAAAGTCACGCTTTTATTTTATACCTAGCTGTACTTGTACGCAGGGTAGTATAACTTTGTTTGGATAAAGGTTGGTTGTACAGGTATAAAGAAATCGAGATAGATATAGACTTCCATATATCAAAATGACCAGGATCGAAAAAAAATTTGATTGAGCCATTTCCGTCCGTCTGTCCGTTTGTCCGTCTGTTCGCTAAACCGATAACTTGAGCAAATATTGAGATATCTTCAACAAATTCTGTATTCATTCTTATTTATACTCAGAATAAATTGGTATTGAAAATGAGCGAAATCGGAAGATAACCACGCCCCCTTTTCCTATATCGAAAATATCGAAAAAATTAGATAATTCGGAAACGAGTACCACTAAACTAATGAAATTTAGTAGGTGACTTGCTTTTACATATAACGCAAAACACAACTTCAGTAAAATTTTGGAATATGTCCTTGGCAACTCCCATATTTAGAAGAAGCAAATTCAGAAGTTTAACAAGCTGTAAATCAATAGCCGTTGGAGATATAATATTGAAATTCGGCACAAAAATGGGTTTCGTAGCGACAACTGTTTGCTGTGAAAATGAGCGAAATCGTCTTAAAGCCACGCTTTCTTTTTATACCCAGCTGTACTTGTACACAGGGTGTTATAAATTTGTTTGGGTGGTTGTACATGTATAAAGGAATCGAGATGGATATAGACTTCCATATGTCAAAATGACCAGGAGCGAAAAAAAAATTGATTGAGCCATGCCCGTCCGTCTGTCCGTCCCTCCGTCCATCCGTCTGCCCGTTAACACGATAACTTGAGCAAATATTGAGATATCTTCACCAAATTCGGCATGCGGGCTTATTTATGCTCAGAATAGATTGGTATATTGAAAAGGAACGAAATCGGACGATAACCACGCCCCTTTTCCTATATCGAAAACAGCGAAAAATTGGAAAAATTAAATAATTCGAAAACGAATACCACTAAATTAATGAAATTTTGTAGGTGGATTGATTTTTTAACACAAAACACAAGTTCAGTATAATTTTGGAATATGGGTGTGGCAACGCCCACATTTAGAAGAAGCAAATTCAGAAATTTAACAAGCTACCACTAAATAAATAGACATTTTTTTCGTAGCGACAACTGTTTGCTGTGAAAATGAGCGAAATCGGCTGAGAGTCACGCTTTTATTTTATACCCAGCTGTACTTGTACGCAGGGTATTGTAACTTTGTTTGGACAAAGGTTGGTTGTACAGGTATAAAGAAATCGAGATAAATAGATATAGACTTCCATACATCAAAATGACCAGGATCGAAGAAAAATTTGATTGAGCCATGCCCGTCCGTCTGTCCGTCCGGCCGTCCATCCGTCTGCCCGTTAACACGATAACTTGAGCAAATATTGAGATATCTTCACCAAATTCGGCATGCGGGCTTATTTATGCTCAGAATAGATTGGTATTGAAAAGGAACGAAATCGGACGATAACCACGCGAAAAATTACATAATTCGAAAACGAATACCACTAAATTAATGAAATTTTGTAGGTGACTTGCTTTTATAACGTAAAACACAAGTTCATTAAAATTTTGGAATATGGGCTTGGCAACGCCCACATTTAGAAGAAGCAAATTCAGAAGTTTAACAAGCTGTAAATCAATAGCCGTTGGAGATATAATATTGAAATTCGGCATAAAAATGGCTTTCGTAGCGACAACTGTTTGCGGTGAAAATGAGCGAAATCGTCTTAAAGCCACGCTTTCTTTTTATACCCAGCTGTACTTGTACACAGGGTGTTATAAATTTGTTTGGGTGGTTGTACATGTATAAAGGAATCGAGATGGATATAGACTTCCATATGTCAAAATGACCAGGAGCGAAAAAAAAATTGATTGAGCCATGCCCGTCCGTCTGTCCGTCCCTCCGTCCATCCGTCTGCCCGTTAACACGATAACTTGAGCAAATATTGAGATATCTTCACCAAATTCGGCATGCGGGCTTATTTATGCTCAGAATAGATTGGTATATTGAAAAGGAACGAAATCGGACGATAACCACGCCCCTTTTCCTATATCGAAAACAGCGAAAAATTGGAAAAATTAAATAATTCGAAAACGAATACCACTAAATTAATGAAATTTTGTAGGTGGATTGATTTTTTAACACAAAACACAAGTTCAGTATAATTTTGGAATATGGGTGTGGCAACGCCCACATTTAGAAGAAGCAAATTCAGAAATTTAACAAGCTACCACTAAATAAATAGAAATTTTTTTCGTAGCGACAACTGTTTGCTGTGAAAATGAGCGAAATCGGCTGAGAGTCACGCTTTTATTTTATACCCAGCTGTACTTGTACGCAGGGTATTGTAACTTTGTTTGGACAAAGGTTGGTTGTACAGGTATAAAGAAATCGAGATAAATAGATATAGACTTCCATACATCAAAATGACCAGGATCGAAGAAAAATTTGATTGAGCCATGCCCGTCCGTCTGTCCGTCCGGCCGTCCATCCGTCTGCCCGTTAACACGATAACTTGAGCAAATATTGAGATATCTTCACCAAATTCGGCATGCGGGCTTATTTATGCTCAGAATAGATTGGTATTGAAAAGGAACGAAATCGGACGATAACCACGCGAAAAATTACATAATTCGAAAACGAATACCACTAAATTAATGAAATTTTGTAGGTGACTTGCTTTTATAACGTAAAACACAAGTTCATTAAAATTTTGGAATATGGGCTTGGCAACGCCCACATTTAGAAGAAGCAAATTCAGAAGTTTAACAAGCTGTAAATCAATAGCCGTTGGAGATATAATATTGAAATTCGGCATAAAAATGGCTTTCGTAGCGACAACTGTTTGCGGTGAAAATGAGCGAAATCGTCTTAAAGTCACGCTTTTATTTTATACCCAGCTGTACTTGTACGCAAGGTAGTATAACTTTATGGTGATTGTTGTTGGAGCAAAGCTCGAATTTTTTTTTTATGTTTGTTTGTTAATTGATATTAGAGGAAAAATTACAACGATATGCACAGCGATGGTATGGGATGACATGTTTCGAAGTGCCCAACTTCTCATCAGACCCCTTCTCGGACACTGAGATATGAACCCAAGTGTCTGCACCATAGCCGCTGTTAGAGTACTCTAACAACTAAGTTATGATGCCCTGTAGCGTCACGATGCATTTTTCCTCTAATGTTCCATTTGCTTATTCCTTTTATACATTCTTTGGTACATATATTTTATATGTCAACTCAAGGAAAGTGGAATATTTTTAGGCGTGTTCATAGAACAGTTTTAGATACAGAAGGGCTTTTTGCATATAAACACTTCCGTGTTATTTGTTATGCACCCGCACTGTACCTGTATCAATTGTAGTTATGGTGATTGTTGTTGGAGCAAAGCTCGAATTTTTTTTTATGTTTGTTTGTTAATTGATATTAGAGGAAAAATTACAACGATATGCACAGCGATGGTATGGGATGACATGTTTCGAAGTGCCCAACTTCTCATCAGACCCCTTCTCGGACACTGAGATATGAACCCAAGTGTCTGCACCATAGCCGCTGTTAGAGTACTCTAACAACTAAGTTATGATGCCCTGTAGCGTCACGATGCATTTTTCCTCTAATGTGCCATTTGCTTATTCCTTTTATACATTCTTTGGTACATATATTTTATATGTCAACTCAAGGAAAGTGGAATATTTTTAGGCGTGTTCATAGAACAGTTTTAGATACAGAAGGGCTTTTTGCATATTAAAACTTCCGTGTTATTTGTTATGCACCCGCACTGTACCTGTATCAATTGTACTTATGGTGATTGTTGTTGGAGCAAAGCTCGAATTTTTTTTTATGTTTGTTTGTTAATTGATATTAGAGGAAAAATTACAACGATATGCACAGCGATGGTATGGGATGACATGTTTCGAAGTGCCCAACTTCTCATCAGACCCCTTCTCGGACACTGAGATATGAACCCAAGTGTCTGCACCATAGCCGCTGTTAGAGTACTCTAACAACTAAGTTATGATGCCCTGTAGCGTCACGATGAATTTTTTCTCTAATGTGCCATTTGCTTATTCCTTTTATACATTCTTTGGTACATATATTTTATATGTCAAGTCAAGGAAAGTGGAATGTTTTTAGTCGTGTTCATAGAACAGTTTTAGATACAGAAGGGATTTTTGCATATTAAAACTTCCGTGTTATTTGTTATGCACCCGCACTGTACCTGTATCAATTGTAGTTATGGTGATTGTTGTTGGAGCAAAGCTCGAATTTTTTTTTATGTTTGTTTGTTAATTGATATTAGAGGAAAAATTACAACGATATGCACAGCGATGGTATGGGATGACATGTTTCGAAGTGCCCAACTTCTCATCAGACCCCTTCTCGGACACTGAGATATGAACCCAAGTGTCTGCACCATAGCCGCTGTTAGAGTACTCTAACAACTAAGTTATGATGCCCTGTAGCGTCACGATGCATTTTTCCTCTAATGTGCCATTTGCTTATTCCTTTTATACATTCTTTGGTACATATATTTTATATGTCAACTCAAGGAAAGTGGAATATTTTTAGGCGTGTTCATAGAACAGTTTTAGATACAGAAGGGCTTTTTGCATATTAACACTTCCGTGTTATTTGTTATGCACCCGCACTGTACCTTTATCAATTGTAGTTATGGTGATTGTTGTTGGAGCAAAGCTCGAATTTTTTTTTATGTTTGTTTGGGTTGACATGTTTCGAAGTGCCCAACTTCTCATCAGACCCCTTCTCGGACACTGAGATATGAACCCAAGTGTCTGCACCATAGCCGCTGTTAGAGTACTCTAACAACTAAGTTATGATGCCCTGTAGCGTCACGATGCATTTTTCCTCTAATGTGCAATTTGCTTATTAATTTTATACATTCTTTGGTACATATATTTTATATGTCAACTCATTGAAAGTGGAATATTTTTAGGCGTGTTCATAGAACAGTTTTAGATACAGAAGGGCTTTTTGCATATTAACACTTCCGTGTTATTTGTTATGCACCCGCACTGTACCTGTATCAATTGTAGTTATGGTGATTGTTGTTGGAGCAAAGCTCGAATTTTTTTTTATGTTTGTTTGTTAATTGATATTAGAGGAAAAATTACAACGATATGCACAACGATGGTATGGGATGACATGTTTCGAAGTGCCCAACTTCTCATCAGACCATTAGAGGAAAAATGCATCGTGACGCTACAGGGCATCATAACTTAGTTGTTAGAGTACTCTAACAGCGGCTATGGTGCAGACACTTGGGTTCATATCTCAGTGTCCGAGAAGTAGTATAACTTTGTTTGGATAAAGGTTGGTTGTACAGGTATAAAGAAATCGAGATAGATATAGACTTCCGTATATCAAAATGACCAGGATCGAAAAAAAATTTGATTGAGCCATGTCCGTCCGTCTGTCCGTTTGTCCGTCTGTTCGCTAAACCGATAACTTGAGCAAATATTGAGATATCTTCACCAAATTCTGTATTCATTCTTGGTTATACTCAGAATAGATTGGTATTGAAAATGAGCGAAATCGGAAGATAACCACGACCCATTTTCCTATATCGAAAAAATTAGATAATTCGGAAACGAGTACCACTAATTTAATGAAATTTGGTAGGTGACTTGCTTTTATAACGCAAAACACAAGTTCAGTAAAATTTTGGAATATAGGCTTGGCAACGCCCATATTTAGAAGAAGCAAATTCAGAAGTTTAACAAGCTGTAAATCAATAGCCGTTGGAGATATAATATTGAAATTCGGCATAAAAATGGGTTTCGTAGCGACAACTGTTTGCTGTGAAAATGAGCGAAATCGTCTTAAAGCCACGCTTTCTTTTTATACCCAGCTGTACTTGTACACAGGGTGATATAAATTTGTTTGGATAACGGGTGGTTGTACAAGTATAAAGGAATAGAGATAGATATAGACTTCCACATATAAAAATGACCAAGACCGAAAAAAATTTGATTGAGCCATGTCCATCCGTCTGTCCGTGTCCGTCTGCCCGTTAACACGATAACTTGGGCAAATATTGAGATATCTTCACCAAATTCTGTATTCGCTCTTATTTATACTCAGAATATATTGGTATTTAAAATTGACCGAATTCGGACGATAACCACGCCCCTTGTCCTGTATCGAAAACAGCGAAAAGGTGGCGTTTTCCGTCCGTCTGTCCGTTAACACGATAACTTCAGCAAATATTGAGATATCTTCACCAAATTCGGTATGCGGGCTTATTTATACTCAGAATAGATTGGATAACCACGCCCCCTGTTCCTATATCGCAAATATCGAAAAATTGAAAAAATTAGATAATTCGAAAACGAGATTTGGTAGGTGGATTGATTTTATAACGCAAAACACAAGTTCAGTAAAATTTTGGAATATGTCCTTGGCAACTCCCATATTTAGAAGAAGCAAATTCAGAAGTTTAACAAGCTGTAAATCAATAGCCGTTGGAGATATAATATTGAAATTCGGCATAAAAATGGGTTTCGTAGCGACAACTGTTTGCTGTGAAAATGAGCGAAATCGTCTTAAAGCCACGCTTTCTTTTTATACCCAGCTGTACTTGTACACAGGGTGATATAAATTTGTTTGGATAACGGGTGGTTGTACAGGTATAAAGGAATAGAGATAGATATAGACTTCCACATATAAAAATGACCAAGACCGAAAAAAATTTGATTGAGCCATGTCCATCCGTCTGTCCGTGTCCGTCTGCCCGTTAACACGATAACTTGGGCAAATATTGAGATATCTTCACCAAATTCTGTATTCGCTCTTATTTATACTCAGAATATATTGGTATTTAAAATTGACCGAATTCGGACGATAACCACGCCCCTTTTCCTATATCGAAAACAGCGAAAAGGTGGCGTTTTCCGTCCGTCTGTCCGTTAACACGATAACTTCAGCAAATATTGAGATATCTTCACCAAATTCGGTATGCGGGCTTATTTATTTATACTCAGAATAGATTGGATAACCACGCCCCCGGTCCTATATCGAAAATATCGAAAAATTGAAAAAATTAGATAATTCGAAAACGAGATTTGGTAGGTGGATTGATTTTATAACGCAAAACACAAGTTCAGTAAAATTTTGGAATATGTCCTTGGCAACTCCCATATTTAGAAGAAGCAAATTCAGAAGTTTAACAAGCTGTAAATCAATAGCCGTTGGAGATATAATATTGAAATTTGGCATAGACATTTTTTTCGTAGCGACAACTGTTTGCTGTGAAAATGAGCGAAATCGGAAGATAACCACGCCCCTTTTCCTATATCGAAAATATCGAAAAATTTAAAAATGAAATAATTCGAAAAGGAAAACCACTAAATTAATGAAATTTGTAGGTGAGTTGCTTTTATAACGCAAAATACAAGTACAGTAAAATTTTGTTTTTTCGTAGCGACAACTGTTTGCTGTGAAAATGAGCGAAATCGGCTGAGAGTCACGCTTTTATTTTGTACCCAGCTGTACTTGTACGCAGGGTGTTATAACTTTGTTTGGACAAAGGTTGGTTGTACAGGTATAAAGAAATCGAGATAGATATAGACTTCCATACATCAAAATGACCAGGATCGAAAAAAAATTTGATTGAGCCATGTCCGTCCCTCTGTCCGTCTGTCCGCTAAACCGATAACTTGAGCAAATATTGAGATATCTTCACCAAATTCTGTATGCGTTCTTATTTATACTCAGAATATATTGGTATTTAAAATTGACCGAACGATAACCATGCCCCTTTTCCTATATCGAAAACAGCGAAAAGGGGCGTTTTCCGTCCGTCTGTCCGTTAACACGATAACTTCAGCAAATATTGAGATATCTTCACCAAATTCGGTATGCGGACTTATTTATACTCAGAATAGATTGGATAACCACGCCCCCTGTTCCTATATCGAAAATATCGAAAAATTGAAAAATTAGATAATTCGAAAACGAGATTTCGTAGGTGGATTGATTTTATAACGCAAAACACAAGTTCAGTAAAATTTTGGAATATGTCCTTGGCAACTCCCATATTTAGAAGAAGCATATTCAGAAGTTTAACAAGCTGTAAATCAATAGCCGTTGGAGATATAATATTGAAATTTGGCATAGACATTTTTTTCGTAGCGACCACTGTTTGCTGTGAAAATGAGCGAAATCGGAAGATAACCACGCCCCTTTTCCTATATCGAAAATATCGAAAAATTTAAAAATGAGATAATTCGAAAAGGAAAACCACTAAATTAATGAAATTTGTAGGTGACTTGCTTTTATAACGCAAAATACAAGTACAGTACAATTTTGTTTTTTCGTAGCGACAACTGTTTGCTGTGAAAATGAGCGAAATCGGCTGAGAGTCACGCTTTTATTTTATACCCAGCTGTACTTGTACGCAGGGTATTATAACTTTGTTTGGATAAAGGTTGGTTGTACAGGCATAAAGAAATCGAGATAGATATAGACTCCCATATATCAAAATGGCCAGGATCGAAAAAAAAATTGATTGAGCCATGCCCGTCCGTCCGTCCATCCGTCTGCCCGTTAACACGATAACTTGAGCAAATATTGAGATATCTTCACCAAATTCGGCATGCGGGCTTATTTATGCTCAGAATAGATTGGTATTGAAAAGGAACGAAATCGGACGATAACCACGCGAAAAAGTACATAATTCGAAAACGAATACCACTAAATTAATGAAACATTTAGAAGAAGCAAATTCAGAAGTTTAACAAGCTGTAAGTCAATAGCCGTTGGAGATATAATATTGAAATTCGGCATAAAAATGGGTTTCGTAGCGACAACTGTTTGCGATGAAAATGAGCGAAATCGTCTTAAAGTCACGCTTTTATTTTATACTTAGCTGTACTTGTACGCAGGGTAGTAAAACTTTGTTTGGATAACGGGTGGTTGTACAGGTATAAAGGAATCGAGATGTCCATCCGTCTGTCCGTGTCCGTCTGCCCGTTAACACGATAACTTGGGCAAATATTGAGATATCTTCACCAAATTCTGTATTCGCTCTTATTTATACTCAGAATAGATTGGATAACCACGCCCCCTTTTCCTATATCGAAAAATTGAAGAAATTAGATAATTCGAAAACGAGATTTGGTAGGTGGATTGATTTTATAACGCAAAACACAAGTTCAGTAACATTTTGGAATATGGGTGTGGCAACGCCCACATTTAGAAGAAGCAAATTTAGAAATTCAACAAGCTACCACTAAATAAATATTCATTTTTTTCGTGGCGACAACTGTTTGGTGTGAAAATGAGCGAAAGCTGCTGAAAGCCCCGCCTTCTTTTTATACCCAGCTGTACTTGTACACAGGGTATTATAAATTTCTTTGGATAACGGGTGGTTGTACAGGAATAAAGAAATCGAGATAGATGTAGACTTCCATATATCAAAATGACCAGGATCGAAAAAAAAATTGATTGAGCCATGTCCGTCCGTCTGTCCATCCGACCGTCTGTCCGCTAAACCGATAACTTGAGCAAATATTGAGATATCTTCACCAAATTCTGTATTCATTCTTATTTATACTCAGAATAGATTGGTATTGAAAATGAGCGAAATCGGAAGATAACCACGCCCCCTTTTCCTATATCGAAAATATCGAAAAATTAAAAAAATGAGATAATTCGAAAACGAATACCACTAAATTAATGAAATTTGGTAGGTGAGTGACAAGTTCAGTAAAATTTTGGAATATGTCCTTGGCAACTCCCATATTTAGAAGAAGCAAATTCAGAAGTTTAACAAGCTGTAACTCAATAGCCGTTGAAGATATAACATTGAAATTTGGCATGGACATTTTTTTCGTAGCGACAACTGTGAAGCTGTGAAAATGAGCGAAATCGGCTGAAAGTCACGCTTTTATGTTATACCCAGCTGTACTTGTACGCAGGGTATTATAACTTTGTTTGAATAAAGGTTGGTTGTACAGGTATAAAGAAATCAAGATAGATATAGACTTCCATATATCAAAATGACCAGGATCGAAAAAAATATTGATTGAGCCATGCCCGTCCGTTTGTCCGTCCGTCCGTCCATCCGTCTGCCCGTTAACATGATAACTTGAGCAAATATTGAGATATCTTCACAAAATTCGGCATGCGGGCTTATTTATGCTCAGAATAGATTGGTATTGAAAAGGAACGAAATCGGACGATAACCACGCGAAAAATTACATAATTCGAAAACGAATACCACTAAATTAATGAAATTTTGTAGGTGGATTGATTTTATAACACAAAACGCAAGTTCAGTAAAATTTTGGAATATGGGTGTGGCAACGCCCACATTTAGAAAAAGCAAATTCAGAAATTTAACAAGCTGCCACTAAATAAATAGACATTTTTTTCGTAGCGACAACTGTTTACTGTGAAAATGAGCGAAAGCGGCTGAAAGCCACGCCTTCTTTTTATACCCAGCTGTACTTGTACACAGGGTATTATAAATTTCTTTGGATAACGGGTCGTTGTACAGGCATAAAGAAATCGAGATAGACATAGACTTCCATATATCAAAATGACCAGGATCGAAAAAAAAATTGATTGAGCCATGTCCGTTCGTCTGTCCATCCGTCCGTCTGTCCGCTAAACCGATAACTTGAGCAAATATTGAGATATCTTCACCAAATTCTGTATACGTTCTTATTTAAACTCAGAATATATTGGTATTTAAAAGTGACCGAAATCGGACGATAACCACGCGAAAAATGATATAATTCGAAAACGAATACCACTAAATTAATGAAATTTGGTAGGTGGATTGATTTTATAACACAAAACACAAGTTCAGTAAAATTTTGGAATATGGTTGTGGCAACGCCCACATTTAGAAGAAGCAAATTTAGAAATTTAACAAGCTACCACTAAATAAATATTCATTTTTTTCGTGGCGACAACTGTTCGCTGTGAAAATGAGCGAAAGCGGCTGAAAGCCACGCCTTCTTTTTATACCCAGCTGTACTTGTACACAGGGTATTATAAATTTCTTTGGATAACGGGTGGTTGTGCAGGAATTAAGAAATCGAGATAGATGTAGACTTCCATATATCCAAATGACCAGGATCGAAAAAAAAATTGATTTAGCCATGTCCGTCCGTCTGTCCATCCGTCCGTCTGTCCGCTAAACCGATAACTTGAGCAAATATTGAGATATCTTCACCAAATTCGGTATGCGGGCTTATTTTTACTCAGAATAGATTGGATAACCACGCCCCCTTTTCCTATATCGAAAAATTAAAAAAATGAGATAATTCGAAAACGAATACCAATAAATTAATGAAATTTGGTAGGAGACTTGCTTTTATAACGCAAAACACAAGTTTTGTAAAATTTTGGAATATGGGCTTGGCAACGCCCACATTTAGAAGAAGCAAATTCAGAAGTTTAACAAGCTGTAAATCAATAGCCGTTGGAGATATAACATTGAAATTTGGCATAGACATTTTTTCGGAGCGACAACTGTTTGCTGTGAAAATGAGCGAAATCGCCTGAAAGTCACGCTTTCTTTTTATACCCAGCTGTACTTGTACACAGGGTATTATAAATTTCTTTGGATAACGGGTGGTTGTACAGGAATTAAGAAATCGAGATAGATGTAGACTTCCATATATCCAAATGACCAGGATCGAAAAAAAAATTGATTGAGCCATGTCCGTCCGTCTGTCCATCCGTCCGTCTGTCCGCTAAACCGATAACTTGAGCAAATATTGAGATATCTTCACCCAATTCTGTATTCATTCTTATTTATACTCAGAATAGATTGGTATTGAAAATGAGCGAAATCGGAAGATAACCACGCCCCCTTTTCCTATATCGAAAAATTAAAAAAAATGAGATAATTCGAAAACGAATACCACTAAATTAATGAAATTTGGTAGGTGACTTGCTTTTATAACGGAAAATACAAGTTCAGTAAAATTTTGGAATATGTCCTTGGCAACTCCCATATTTAGAAGAAGCAAATTCAGAAGTTTAACAAGCTGTAACTCAATAGCCGTTGAAGATATAACATTGAAATTTGGCACAGACATTTTTTTCGTAGCGACAACTGTTTGCTGTGAAAATGAGCGAAAGCGGCTGAAAGGCACGCATTCTTTTTATACCCAGCTGTACTTGTACACAGGGTATTATAAATTTCTTTGGATAACGGGTGGTTGTACAGGCATTAAGAAATCGAGATAGATATAGACTTCCATATATCCAAATGACCAGGGTCGAAAAAAATATTGATTGAGCCATGCCCGTCCGTTTGTCCGTCCGTCCGTCCATCCGTCTGCCCATTAACACGATAACTTGAGCAAATATTGAGATATCTTCACAAAATTCGGCATGCGGGCTTATTTATGCTCAGAATAGATTGGTATTGAAAAGGAACGAAATCGGACGGTAACCCCGCGAAAAATTACATAATTCGAAAACGAATACCACTAAATTAATGAAATTTTGCAGGTGGATTGATTTTATAACACAAAACGCAAGTTCAGTAAAATTTTGGAATATGGGTGGCAACGCCCACATTTAGAAGAAGCAAATTCAGAAATTTAACAAGCTACCACTAAATAAATAGACATTTTTTTCGTAGCGACAACTGTTTACTGTGAAAATGAGCGAAAGCGGCTGAAAGCCACGCCTTCTTTCTATACCCAGCTGTACTTGTACACAGGGTATTATAAATTTCTTTGGATAACGGGTGGCTGTACAGGCATTAAGAAATCGAGATAGATATAGACTTCCATATATCCAAATGACCAGGATCGAAAAAATATTGATTGAGCCATGCCCGTCCGTTTGTCCGTCCGTCCGTCCATCCGTCTGCCCGTTAACATGATAACTTGAGCAAATATTGAGATATCTTCACCAAATTCTGTATGCGTTCTTATTTATACTCAGAATATATTGGTATTTAAAATTGACCGAAATCGGACGATAACCACGCTCCTTTTCCTATATCGAAAACAGCGAAAAGGGGGCGTTTTCCGTCCGTCTGTCCGTTAACACGATAACTTCAGCAAATATTGAGATATCTTCACCAAATTCGGTATGCGGGCTTATTTATACTCAGAATAGATTGAATAACCACGCCCCCTTTTCCTGTATCGAAAATATCGAAAAATTGAAAAAATTAGATAATTCGAAAACGAGATTTGGCATAGACATTTCTTTCGTAGCGACAACTGTTTGCTGTAAAAATGAGCGAAATCGGCTGAAAGTCACGCTTTTATTTTATACCCAGCTGTACTTGTACGCAGGGTATTATAACTTTGTTTGGATAAAGGTTGGTTGTACAGGCATAAAGAAATCGAGATAAATATAGATTTCCATATATCAAAATGACCAGGATCGAAAAAAAAATTGATTGAGCCATGCCCGTCCGTCTGTCCGTCCTGCCGTCCATCCGTCTGCCCGTTAACATGATAACTTGAGCAAATATTGAGATATCTTCACCAAATTCGGCATGCGGGCTTATTTATGCTCAGAATAGATTGGTATTGAAAAGGAACGAAATCGGACGATAACCACGCAAAAAATTAGATAATTCGAAAACGAATACCACTAAATTAATGAAATTTGGTAGGTGGATTGATTTTATAACACAAAACACAAGTTCAGTAAAATTTTGGAATGTGGGCTTGGCAACGCCCACATTTAAAAGAAGCAAATTTAGAAATTTAACAAGCTACCACTTAATAAATAGAAATTTTTTTCGTAGCGACCACTGTTTGCTGTGAAAATGAGCGAAAGCGGCTGAAAGCCACGCCTTCTTTTTATACCCAGCTGTACTTGTACGCAGGGTATTATAACTTTGTTTGGATAAAGGTTGGTTGTACAGGCATAAAGAAATCGAGATAAATATAGACTTCCAAAAATCAAAATGACCAGAATCGAAAAAAAAATTGATTGAGCCATGCCCGTCCGTCTGTCCGTCCTGCCGTCCATCCGTCTGCCCGTTAACATGATAACTTGAGCAAATATTGAGATATCTTCACCAAATTCGGCATGCGGGCTTATTTATGCTCAGAATAGATTGGTATTGAAAAGGAACGAAATCAGACGATAACCACGCGAAAAATTAGATAATTCGAAAACGAATACCACTAAATTAATGAAATTTGGTAGGTGGATTGATTTTATAACACAAAACACAAGTTCAGTAAAATTTTGGAATGTGGGTATGGCAACGCCCACATTTAAAAGAAGCAAATTTAGAAATTTAACAAGCTACCACTTAATAAATAGAAATTTTTTTCGTAGCGACCACTGTTTGCTGTGAAAATGAGCGAAAGAGGCATTTTTTTCGTAGCGACAACTGTTTGCTGTGAAAATGAGCGAAAGCGGCTGAAAGGCACGCATTCTTTTTATACCCAGCTGTACTTGTACACAGGGTATTATAAATTTCTTTGGATAACGGGTGGTTGTACAGGCATTAAGAAATCGAGATAGATATAGACTTCCATATATCAAAATGACCAGAATCGAAAAAAAAATTGATTGAGCCATCCCCGTCCGTCTTTCCGACCTGCCGTCCATCCGTCTGCCCGTTAACATGATAACTTGAGCAAATATTGAGATATCTTCACCAAATTCGGCATGCGGGCTTATTTATGCTCAGAATAGATTGGTATTGAAAAGGAACGAAATCGGACGATAACCACGCGAAATATCAGATAATTCGAAAACGAATACCACTAAATTAATGAA
The DNA here is from genome assembly GCA_949987695.1 of Merzomyia westermanni. NCBI lineage: Eukaryota > Metazoa > Arthropoda > Insecta > Diptera > Tephritidae > Merzomyia > Merzomyia westermanni. Next base: position 76,037,837 of record OX465292.1, read on the forward strand.
ATTTGGTAGGTGGATTGATTTTATAACACAAAACACAAGTTCAGTAAAATTTTGGAATGTGGGCTTGGCAACGCCCACATTTAAAAGAAGCAAATTTAGAAATTTAACAAGCTACCACTTAATAAATAGAAATTTTTTTCGTAGCGACCACTGTTTGCTGTGAAAATGAGCGAAAGCGGCTGAAAGCCACGCCTTTTTTTTATACCCAGCTGTACTTGTACGCAGGGTATTATAACTTTGTTTGGATAAAGGTTGGTTGTACAGGCATAAAGAAATCGAGATAAATATAGACTTCCATATATCAAAATGACCAGAATCGAAAAAAAAATTGATTGAGCCATCCCCGTCCGTCTTTCCGACCTGCCGACCATCCGTCTGCCCGTTAACATGATAACTTGAGCAAATATTGAGATATCTTCACCAAATTCGGCATGCGGGCTTATTTATGCTCAGAATAGATTGGTATTGAAAAGGAACGAAATCGGACGATAACCACGCGAAATATCAGATAATTCGAAAACGAATACCACTAAATTAATGAAATTTGGTAGGTGGATTGATTTTATAACACAAAACACAAGTTCAGTAAAATTTTGGAATGTGGGTATGGCAACGCCAACATTTAAAAGAATTAAATTTAGAAATTTAACAAACTACCACTAAATAAATAGAAATTTTTTTCGTAGCGACCACTGTTTGCTGTGAAAATGAGCGAAAGCGCCTGAAAGCCACGCCTTCTTTTTATGCCCAGCTGTACTTGTACACAGCGTATTATAAATTTCTTTGGATAACGAGTGGTTGTACAGGCATAAAGAAATCGAGATAGATATAGACTTCCATATATCAAAATGACCAGGATCGAAAAAAAAATTGATTGATCCATGCCCGTCCGTTTGTCCGTCCTGCCGTCCATCCGTCTGGCCGTTAACATGATAGCTTGAGCAAATATTGAGCTATCTTCACCAAATTTGGTATGCGGGCTTATTTATGCTCAGAATAGATTGGTATTGAAAAGGAACGAAATCGGACGATAACCACGCGAAAAATTAGATAATTCGAAAACGAATACCACTAAATTAATGAAATTTGGTAGGCGGATTGATTTTATAACACAAAACACAAGTTCAGTAAAATTTTGGAATATAGGTGTGGCAACGCCCACATTTAGAAGAAACAAATTCAGAAATTTAACAAGCTACCACTAAATAAATAGACATTTTTTCGGAGCGACAACTGTTTGCTGTGAAAATGAGCGTAATCGGCTGAAAGTCACGCTTTTATTTTATACCCAGCTGTACTTGTACGCATAGTATTGTAACTTTGTTTGGATAAAGGTTGGTTGTATAGGCATAAAGAAATCGAGTTAGATATAGACTTCCATATATCAAAATGACCAGGATCGAAAAAAATTTGATTCAGCCATGTCCGTCCGTCCGTCTCCCCGTTAACACGATAACTTGAGCAAATATTGAGATATCTTCACCAAACTCGGAATTCGGGCTTATTTATACTCAGGATCGAAAAAAAATTTGATTGAGCCGTGTCCGTCCTTCTGTCCGTCTGTCCGTCTGTCCGTTAACACGATAACTTGAGCAAATATTGAGATATCTTCACCAAATTCGGTATGCGGGCTTATTTTTACTCAGAATAGATTGGATAACCACGCCCCCGTTTCCTATATCGAAAATATCGAAAAATTAAAAAAATTAGATAATTCGAAAACGAATACCACTAAATTAATGAAATTTGGTAGGAGACTTGCTTTTATAACGCAAAACACAAGTTTTGTAAAATTTTGGAATATGGGCTTGGCAACGCCCACATTTAGAAGAAGCAAATTCAGAAGTTTAACAAGCTGTAAATCAATAGCCGTTGGAGATATAACATTGAAATTTGGCATAGACATTTTTTCGGAGCGACAACTGTTTGCTGTGAAAATGAGCGAAATCGCCTGAAAGTCACGCTTTCTTTTTATACCCAGCTGTACTTGTACACAGGGTATTATAAATTTCTTTGGATAACGGGTGGTTGTACAGGAATTAAGAAATCGAGATAGATGTAGACTTCCATATATCCAAATGACCAGGATCGAAAAAAAAATTGATTGAGCCATGTCCGTCCGTCTGTCCATCCGTACGTCTGTCCGCTAAACCGATAACTTGAGCAAATATTGAGATATCTTCACCAAATTCTGTATTCATTCTTATTTATACTCAGAATAGATTGGTATTGAAAATGAGCGAAATCGAAAGATAGCCACGCCCCCTTTTCCTATATCGAAAATATCGAAAAATTAAAAAAAATGAGATAATTCGAAAACGAATACCACTAAATTAATGAAATTTGGTAGGTGACTTGCTTTTATAACGGAAAATACAAGTTCAGTAAAATTTTGGAATATGTCCTTGGCAACTCCCATATTTAGAAGAAGCAAATTCAGAAGTTTAACAAGCTGTAACTCAATAGCCGTTGAAGATATAACATTGAAATTTGGCATAGACATTTTTTTCGTAGCGACAACTGTTTGCTGTGAAAATGAGCGAAAGCGGCTGAAAGGCACGCATTCTTTTTATACCCAGCTGTTCTTGTACACAGGGTATTATAAATTTCTTTGGATAACGGGTGGTTGTACAGGCATTAAGAAATCGAGATAGATATAGACTTCCATATATCCAAATGACCAGGATCGAAAAAAATATTGATTGAGCCATGCCCGTCCGTTTGTCCGTCCGTCCGTCCATCCGTCTGCCCGTTAACACGATAACTTGAGCAAATATTGAGATATCTTCACAAAATTCGGCATGCGGGCTTATTTATGCTCAGAATAGATTGGTATTGAAAAGGAACGAAATCGGACGGTAACCCCGCGTAAAATTACATAATTCGAAAACGAATACCACTAAATTAATGAAATTTTGCAGGTGGATTGATTTTATAACACAAAACGCAAGTTCAGTAAAATTTTGGAATATGGGTGGCACCGCCCACATTTAGAAGAAGCAAATTCAGAAATTTAACAAGCTACCACTAAATAAATAGACATTTTTTTCGTAGCGACAACTGTTTACTGTGAAAATGAGCGAAAGCGGCTGAAAGCCACGCCTTCTTTCTATACCCAGCTGTACTTGTACACAGGGTATTATAAATTTCTTTGGATAACGGGTGGTTGTACAGGCATAAAGAAATCGAGATAGACATAGACTTCCACATATCAAAATGACCAGGATCGAAAAAAAAATTGATTGAGCCATGTCCGTTCGTCTGTCCATCCGTCCGTCTGTCCGCTAAACCGATAACTTGAGCAAATATTGAGATATCTTCACCAAATTCGGCATGCGGGCTTATTTATGCTCAGAATAGATTGGTATTGAAAAGGAACGAAATCGGACGATAACCACGCGAAAAATTAGATAATTCGAAAACGAATACCACTAAATTAATGAAATTTTGTAGGCGGATTGATTTTATAACACAAAACACAAGTTCAGTAAAATTTTGGAATATAGGTGTGGCAACGCCAACATTTAGAAAAAACAAATTCAGAAATTTAACAAGCTACCACTAAATACATATACATTTTTTTCGTAGCGACAACTGTTTGCTGTGAAAATGAGCGAAAGCAGCTGAAAGCCACGCTTTCTTTTTATACCTATCTGTACTTGTACACAGGGTGTTATAAATTTGTTTGGATAACGGGTGGTTGTACAGGTATAAAGGAATCGAGATAGATATAGACTTCCACATATCAAAATGACCAGGACCGAAAAAAAATTTGATTGAGCCATGCCCGTCCTTCTGTCCGTCCGTCTGTCTGTCCGTCTGTCCGTTAACACGATAACTTCAGCAAATATTGAGATATCTTCACCAAATTCGGTATGAGGGCTTATTTATACTCAGAATAGATTGGATAACCACGCCCCCTTTTCCTATATCGAAAATATCGAAAAATTGAAAAAATTAGATAATTCGAAAACGAATACCACTATATTAATGAAATTTGGTAGATGGATTGATTTTATAACGCAAAACACAAGTTCAGTAAAATTTTGGAATATGTCCTTGGCAACTCCCATATTTAGAAGAAGCAAATTCAGAAGTTTAACAAGCTGTAATTCAATAGCCGTTCGGGATATAATATTGAAATTTGGCAGAGACATTGCTCTCGTAGCGACAACTGTTTGCTGTGAAAATGAGCGTAATCGGCTGAAAGTCACGCTTTTATTTTATACCCAGCTGCACTTGTACGCATAGTATTGTAACTTTGTTTGGATAAAGGTTGGTTGTATAGGCATAAAGAAATCGAGATAGATATAGACTTCTCTATATCAAAATGACCAGGACCGAAACAAAATTTGATTGAGCCATGTCCATCCGTCTGTCCGCGTCCGTCTGCCCGTTAACACGATAACTTGAGCAAATGTTGAGATACCTTCAACAAATTCTGTATGCGTTCTTATTTATACTCAGAATATATTGGTTTTGAAAATGAGCGAAATCGGAAGATAACCACGCCCCCTTTTCCTATATCGAAAAATTGATAAAATTAGATAATTCGAAAACAAATACCACTAAATTAATGAAATTTCGTAGGTGACTTGCTTTTATAACGCAAAACACAAGTTCAATAAAATTTTGGAATATGGGCTTGGCAACGCCCACATTTAGAAGAAGCAAATTCAGAAGTTTAACAAGCTGCAAATCAAGAGCCGTTGGAGATATAACATTGAAATTTGGCAAAGACATTTTTTTCGTAGCGACAACTGTTTGCTGTGAAAATGAGCGAAATCGGCTGAAAGTCACGCTTTTATTTTATACCCATCTGTACTTGCACGCAGGGTATTGTAACTTTGTTTGGATAAATAATGGTTATACAGGCATAAAGAAATCGAGATAGATATAGACTTCCATATATCAAAGTGACCAGGATCGAAAAAAAATTTTATTGGGCCATGCCCGTCCGTCCGTCTGTCCGCTAAACCGATAACTTGAGCAAATATTGAGATATCTTCACCAAATTCTGTATGCGTTCTTATTTATACTTAGAATAGATTGGTATTGAAAATGAGCGAAATCGGAAGATAACCACGCCCCCCTTTTCCTATATCGAAAACATCGAAAAATTGAAAAAATTAGATAATTCGAAAACGAATACCACTAAATTAATGAAATTTGGTAGGTGACTTGCTTTTATAACGCAAAACACAAGTTCAGTAAAATTTTGGAATATGGGCTTGGCAACGCCCACATTTAGAAGAAGCAAATTCAGAAGTTTAACAAGCTGTAAATCAATAGCCGTTGGAGATATAACATTGAAATTTGGCATAGACATTTTTTTCGGAGCGACAACTGTTTGCTGTGAAAATGAGCGATCTCGCCTGAAAGTCACGCTTTTATTTTATACCCAGCTGTACTTGTACGCAGGGTATTATAACCTTGTTTGAATAAAGGTTGGTTGTACAGGTATAAAGGAATCGAGTTAGATATAGACTTCCACATATCAAAATGACCAGGACCGAAAAAAAAATTGATTGAGCCATGTCCATCCGTCTGCCCGTTAACACGATAACTTGAGCAAATATTGAGATATCTTCACCAAATTCTGTATTCATTCTTATTTATACTCAGAATAGAATGGTTTTGAAAATGAGCGAAATCGAAAGTTAACCACGCCCCCTTTTCCTATATCGAAAATATCGAAAAATTGAAAAAATTAGATAATTCGACAACGAGTACCAGTAAATTAATGAAATTTAGTAGGTGAATTGATTTTATAACGCAAAACACAAGTTCAGTAAAACTTTGGAATATGGGCTTGGCAACGCCCACATTTAGAAGAAGCAAATTCAGAAGTTTAACAAGCTGTAAATCAATAGCCGTTGGAGATATAACATTGAAATTGGCATAGACATTTTTTTCGTAGCGACAACTGTTTGCTGTGAAAATGAATCGGCTGAAAGTCACGCTTTTATTTTATACCCAGCTGTACTTGTACGCAGGGTATTATAACTTTGTTTGGATAAAGGTTGGTTGTACAGGTATAAAGAAATCGAGATAGATATAGACTTCCATATATCAAAGTGACCAGGATCGAAAAAAAATTTGATTGAGCCATTTCCGTCCGTCCGTCCGTCTGTCCGCTAAACCGATAACTTGAGCAAATATTGAGATATCTTCACCAAATTCTGTATTCATTCTTATTTATACTCAGAATAGATTGGTTTTGAAAATGAGCGAAATCAGAAGATAACCACGCCCCCTTTTCCTATATCGAAAATATCGAAAAATTGAAAAAATTAGATAATTCGAAAACGAATGCCACTAAATTAATGAAATTTGGCAGGTGACTTGCTTTTATAACGCAAAACACAAGTTCAGTAAAGTTTTGGAATATGAGCTTGGCAACGCCCACATTTAGAAGAAGCAAATTCAGAAGTTTAACAAGCTGTAAATCAATAGCCGTTGGAGATATAATATTGAAATTCGGCATAAAAATGGGTTTCGTAGCGACAACTGTTTGCTGTGAAAATGAGCGAAATCGGCTGAAAGTCACGCTTTTATTTCATACCCAGCTGTACTTGTACGCAGGGTATTGTAACTTTGTTTGGATAAAGGTTGGTTGTACAGGCATAAAGAAATCGAGATAGATATAGACTTCCATATATCCAAATGACCAGGATCGAAAAAAATATTGATTGAGCCATGCCCGTCCGTTTGTCCGTCCGTCCGTCCATCCGTCTGCCCGTTAACACGATAACTTGAGCAAATATTGAGATATCTTCACAAAATTCGGCATGCGGGCTTATTTATGCTCAGAATAGATTGGTATTGAAAAGGAACGAAATCGGACGGTAACCCCGCGTAAAATTACATAATTCGAAAACGAATACCACTAAATTAATGAAATTTTGCAGGTGGATTGATTTTATAACACAAAACGCAAGTTCAGTAAAATTTTGGAATATGGGTGGCACCGCCCACATTTAGAAGAAGCAAATTCAGAAATTTAACAAGCTACCACTAAATAAATAGACATTTTTTTCGTAGCGACAACTGTTTACTGTGAAAATGAGCGAAAGCGGCTGAAAGCCACGCCTTCTTTCTATACCCAGCTGTACTTGTACACAGGGTATTATAAATTTCTTTGGATAACGGGTGGTTGTACAGGCATAAAGAAATCGAGATAGACATAGACTTCCACATATCAAAATGACCAGGATCGAAAAAAAAATTGATTGAGCCATGTCCGTTCGTCTGTCCATCCGTCCGTCTGTCCGCTAAACCGATAACTTGAGCAAATATTGAGATATCTTCACCAAATTCGGCATGCGGGCTTATTTATGCTCAGAATAGATTGGTATTGAAAAGGAACGAAATCGGACGATAACCACGCGAAAAATTAGATAATTCGAAAACGAATACCACTAAATTAATGAAATTTTGTAGGCGGATTGATTTTATAACACAAAACACAAGTTCAGTAAAATTTTGGAATATAGGTGTGGCAACGCCAACATTTAGAAAAAACAAATTCAGAAATTTAACAAGCTACCACTAAATACATATACATTTTTTTCGTAGCGACAACTGTTTGCTGTGAAAATGAGCGAAAGCAGCTGAAAGCCACGCTTTCTTTTTATACCTATCTGTACTTGTACACAGGGTGTTATAAATTTGTTTGGATAACGGGTGGTTGTACAGGTATAAAGGAATCGAGATAGATATAGACTTCCACATATCAAAATGACCAGGACCGAAAAAAAATTTGATTGAGCCATGCCCGTCCTTCTGTCCGTCCGTCTGTCTGTCCGTCTGTCCGTTAACACGATAACTTCAGCAAATATTGAGATATCTTCACCAAATTCGGTATGAGGGCTTATTTATACTCAGAATAGATTGGATAACCACGCCCCCCTTTTCCTATATCGAAAATATCGAAAAATTGAAAAAATTAGATAATTCGAAAACGAATACCACTATATTAATGAAATTTGGTAGATGGATTGATTTTATAACGCAAAACACAAGTTCAGTAAAATTTTGGAATATGTCCTTGGCAACTCCCATATTTAGAAGAAGCAAATTCAGAAGTTTAACAAGCTGTAATTCAATAGCCGTTCGGGATATAATATTGAAATTTGGCAGAGACATTGCTCTCGTAGCGACAACTGTTTGCTGTGAAAATGAGCGTAATCGGCTGAAAGTCACGCTTTTATTTTATACCCAGCTGCACTTGTACGCATAGTATTGTAACTTTGTTTGGATAAAGGTTGGTTGTATAGGCATAAAGAAATCGAGATAGATATAGACTTCTCTATATCAAAATGACCAGGACCGAAACAAAATTTGATTGAGCCATGTCCATCCGTCTGTCCGCGTCCGTCTGCCCGTTAACACGATAACTTGAGCAAATGTTGAGATACCTTCAACAAATTCTGTATGCGTTCTTATTTATACTCAGAATATATTGGTTTTGAAAATGAGCGAAATCGGAAGATAACCACGCCCCCTTTTCCTATATCGAAAAATTGATAAAATTAGATAATTCGAAAACAAATACCACTAAATTAATGAAATTTCGTAGGTGACTTGCTTTTATAACGCAAAACACAAGTTCAATAAAATTTTGGAATATGGGCTTGGCAACGCCCACATTTAGAAGAAGCAAATTCAGAAGTTTAACAAGCTGCAAATCAAGAGCCGTTGGAGATATAACATTGAAATTTGGCAAAGACATTTTTTTCGTAGCGACAACTGTTTGCTGTGAAAATGAGCGAAATCGGCTGAAAGTCACGCTTTTATTTTATACCCATCTGTACTTGCACGCAGGGTATTGTAACTTTGTTTGGATAAATAATGGTTATACAGGCATAAAGAAATCGAGATAGATATAGACTTCCATATATCAAAGTGACCAGGATCGAAAAAAAATTTTATTGGGCCATGCCCGTCCGTCCGTCTGTCCGCTAAACCGATAACTTGAGCAAATATTGAGATATCTTCACCAAATTCTGTATGCGTTCTTATTTATACTTAGAATAGATTGGTATTGAAAATGAGCGAAATCGGAAGATAACCACGCCCCCTTTTCCTATATCGAAAACATTGAAAAATTGAAAAAATTAGATAATTCGAAAACGAATACCACTAAATTAATGAAATTTGGTAGGTGACTTGCTTTTATAACGCAAAACACAAGTTCAGTAAAATTTTGGAATATGGGCTTGGCAACGCCCACATTTAGAAGAAGCAAATTCAGAAGTTTAACAAGCTGTAAATCAATAGCCGTTGGAGATATAACATTGAAATTTGGCATAGACATTTTTTTCGGAGCGACAACTGTTTGCTGTGAAAATGAGCGATCTCGCCTGAAAGTCACGCTTTTATTTTATACCCAGCTGTACTTGTACGCAGGGTATTATAACCTTGTTTGAATAAAGGTTGGTTGTACAGGTATAAAGGAATCGAGTTAGATATAGACTTCCACATATCAAAATGACCAGGACCGAAAAAAAAATTGATTGAGCCATGTCCATCCGTCTGCCCGTTAACACGATAACTTGAGCAAATATTGAGATATCTTCACCAAATTCTGTATTCATTCTTATTTATACTCAGAATAGAATGGTTTTGAAAATGAGCGAAATCGAAAGTTAACCACGCCCCCTTTTCCTATATCGAAAATATCGAAAAATTGAAAAAATTAGATAATTCGACAACGAGTACCAGTAAATTAATGAAATTTAGTAGGTGAATTGATTTTATAACGCAAAACACAAGTTCAGTAAAACTTTGGAATATGGGCTTGGCAACGCCCACATTTAGAAGAAGCAAATTCAGAAGTTTAACAAGCTGTAAATCAATAGCCGTTGGAGATATAACATTGAAATTGGCATAGACATTTTTTTCGTAGCGACAACTGTTTGCTGTGAAAATGAATCGGCTGAAAGTCACGCTTTTATTTTATACCCAGCTGTACTTGTACGCAGGGTATTATAACTTTGTTTGGATAAAGGTTGGTTGTACAGGTATAAAGAAATCGAGATAGATATAGACTTCCATATATCAAAGTGACCAGGATCGAAAAAAAATTTGATTGAGCCATTTCCGTCCGTCCGTCCGTCTGTCCGCTAAACCGATAACTTGAGCAAATATTGAGATATCTTCACCAAATTCTGCATGCGGGCTTATTTATGCTCAGAATAGATTGGTTTTGAAAATGAGCGAAATCAGAAGATAACCACGCCCCCTTTTCCTATATCGAAAATATCGAAAAATTGAAAAAATTAGATAATTCGAAAACGAATGCCACTAAATTAATGAAATTTGGCAGGTGACTTGCTTTTATAACGCAAAACACAAGTTCAGTAAAGTTTTGGAATATGAGCTTGGCAACGCCCACATTTAGAAGAAGCAAATTCAGAAGTTTAACAAGCTGTAAATCAATAGCCGTTGGAGATATAATATTGAAATTCGGCATAAAAATGGGTTTCGTAGCGACAACTGTTTGCTGTGAAAATGAGCGAAATCGGCTGAAAGTCACGCTTTTATTTCATACCCAGCTGTACTTGTACGCAGGGTATTGTAACTTTGTTTGGATAAAGGTTGGTTGTACAGGCATAAAGAAATCGAGATAGATATAGACTTCCATATATCAAAATAACCAGGATCGAAAAAAAATTTGATTGAGCCATGTCCGTCCGTTTATCCGTCCGTCCGTCTCCCCGTTAACACGATAACTTGAGCAAATATTGAGATATCTTCACCAAATTCGGCGTGCGGGCTTATGTATACTCAGAATAGATTGGTATCGAAAAGGAACGAAATCGACGATAACCACGCCCCTTTTCCTGTATCGAAAATAGCGAAAAATTGAAAAAATTATATAATTCGAAAACGAATACCACGAAATTAATGAAATGTTTGCTGTGAAAATGAGCGAAATCGGCTGAAACCCACGCTTTCTTTTTATACCCAGCTGTACTTGTACACGGGGTATGGTTACTTTGTTTGGATAACGGTTGGTTGTACAAGTATAAAGGAATCGAGATAGATATAGACTTCCATACATCGAAAAGACCAGGATCGAAAAAAAATTTGATTGAGCCGTGTCCGTCCTTCTGTCCGTCTGTCCGTTAACACGATAATTAGAGCAAATATTGAGATATTTCACCAAATTCGGCATGCGGGCTTATTTATACTCAGAATAGATTGGATACCCACGCCCCCTTTTCCTATATCGAAAAATTTAAAAAATGAGATAATTCGAAAACGAATACCACTAAATTAATGAAATTTGGTAGGTGGATTGATTTTATAACACAAAACACAAGTTCAGTAAAATTTTGGAATGTGGGCTTGGCAACGCCCACATTTAAAAGAAGCAAATTTAGAAATTTAACAAGCTACCACTTAATAAATAGAAATTTTTTTCGTAGCGACCACTGTTTGCTGTGAAAATGAGCGAAAGCGGCTGAAAGCCACGCCTTCTTTTTATACCCAGCTGTACTTGTACGCAGGGTATTATAACTTTGTTTGGATAAAGGTTGGTTGTACAGGCATAAAGAAATCGAGATAAATATAGACTTCCATATATCAAAATGACCAGAATCGAAAAAAAAATTGATTGAGCCATGCCCGTCCGTCTGTCCGTCCTGCCGTCCATCCGTCTGCCCGTTAACATGATAACTTGAGCAAATATTGAGATATCTTCACCAAATTCGGCATGCGGGCTTATTTATGCTCAGAATAGATTGGTATTGAAAAGGAACGAAATCGGACGATAACCACGCGAAAAATTAGATAATTCGAAAACGAATACCACTAAATTAATGAAATTTGGTAGGTGGATTGATTTTATAACACAAAACACAAGTTCAGTAAAATTTTGGAATGTGGGTATGGCAACGCCCACATTTAAAAGAAGCAAATTTAGAAATTTAACAAGCTACCACTTAATAAATAGAAATTTTTTTCGTAGCGACCACTGTTTGCTGTGAAAATGAGCGAAAGCGGCATTTTTTTCGTAGCGACAACTGTTTGCTGTGAAAATGAGCGAAAGCGGCTGAAAGGCACGCATTCTTTTTATACCCAGCTGTACTTGTACACAGGGTATTATAAATTTCTTTGGATAACGGGTGGTTGTACAGGCATTAAGAAATCGAGATAGATATAGACTTCCATATATCAAAATGACCAGAATCGAAAAAAAAATTGATTGAGCCATCCCCGTCCGTCTTTCCGACCTGCCGTCCATCCGTCTGCCCGTTAACATGATAACTTGAGCAAATATTGAGATATCTTCACCAAATTCGGCATGCGGGCTTATTTATGCTCAGAATAGATTGGTATTGAAAAGGAACGAAATCGGACGATAACCACGCGAAATATCAGATAATTCGAAAACGAATACCACTAAATTAATGAAATTTGGTAGGTGGATTGATTTTATAACACAAAACACAAGTTCAGTAAAATTTTGGAATGTGGGTATGGCAACGCCCACATTTAAAAGAATTAAATTTAGAAATTTAACAAACTACCACTAAATAAATAGAAATTTTTTTCGTAGCGACCACTCTTTGCTGTGAAAATGAGCGAAAGCGCCTGAAAGCCACGCCTTCTTTTTATGCCCAGCTGTACTTGTACACAGCGTATTATAAATTTCTTTGGATAACGAGTGGTTGTACAGGCATAAAGAAATCGAGATAGATATAGACTTCCATATATCAAAATGACCAGGATCGAAAAAAAAATTGATTGATCCATGCCCGTCCGTTTGTCCGTCCTGCCGTCCATCCGTCTGGCCGTTAACATGATAGCTTGAGCAAATATTGAGCTATCTTCACCAAATTTGGTATGCGGGCTTATTTATGCTCAGAATAGATTGGTATTGAAAAGGAACGAAATCGGACGATAACCACGCGAAAAATTAGATAATTCGAAAACGAATACCACTAAATTAATGAAATTTGGTAGGCGGATTGATTTTATAACACAAAACACAAGTTCAGTAAAATTTTGGAATATAGGTGTGGCAACGCCCACATTTAGAAGAAACAAATTCAGAAATTTAACAAGCTACCACTAAATAAATAGACATTTTTTCGGAGCGACAACTGTTTGCTGTGAAAATGAGCGTAATCGGCTGAAAGTCACGCTTTTATTTTATACCCAGCTGTACTTGTACGCATAGTATTGTAACTTTGTTTGGATAAAGGTTGGTTGTATAGGCATAAAGAAATCGAGTTAGATATAGACTTCCATATATCAAAATGACCAGGATCGAAAAAAATTTGATTCAGCCATGTCCGCCCGTCCGTCTCCCCGTTAACACGATAACTTGAGCAAATATTGAGATATCTTCACCAAACTCGGAATTCGGGCTTATTTATACTCAGGATCGAAAAAAAATTTGATTGAGCCGTGTCCGTCCTTCTGTCCGTCTGTCCGTCTGTCCGTTAACACGATAACTTGAGCAAATATTGAGATATCTTCACCAAATTCGGTATGCGGGCTTATTTTTACTCAGAATAGATTGGATAACCACGCCCCCGTTTCCTATATCGAAAATATCGAAAAATTAAAAAAATTAGATAATTCGAAAACGAATACCACTAAATTAATGAAATTTGGTAGGAGACTTGCTTTTATAACGCAAAACACAAGTTTTGTAAAATTTTGGAATATGGGCTTGGCAACGCCCACATTTAGAAGAAGCAAATTCAGAAGTTTAACAAGCTGTAAATCAATAGCCGTTGGAGATATAACATTGAAATTTGGCATAGACATTTTTTCGGAGCGACAACTGTTTGCTGTGAAAATGAGCGAAATCGCCTGAAAGTCACGCTTTCTTTTTATACCCAGCTGTACTTGTACACAGGGTATTATAAATTTCTTTGGATAACGGGTGGTTGTACAGGAATTAAGAAATCGAGATAGATGTAGACTTCCATATATCCAAATGACCAGGATCGAAAAAAAAATTGATTGAGCCATGTCCGTCCGTCTGTCCATCCGTACGTCTGTCCGCTAAACCGATAACTTGAGCAAATATTGAGATATCTTCACCAAATTCTGTATTCATTCTTATTTATACTCAGAATAGATTGGTATTGAAAATGAGCGAAATCGAAAGATAGCCACGCCCCCTTTTCCTATATCGAAAATATCGAAAAATTAAAAAAAATGAGATAATTCGAAAACGAATACCACTAAATTAATGAAATTTGGTAGGTGACTGCTGCTTTATAACGGAAAATACAAGTTCAGTAAAATTTTGGAATATGTCCTTGGCAACTCCCATATTTAGAAGAAGCAAATTCAGAAGTTTAACAAGCTGTAACTCAATAGCCGTTGAAGATATAACATTGAAATTTGGCATAGACATTTTTTCGTAGCGACAACTGTTTGCTGTGAAAATGAGCGAAAGCGGGCTGAAAGGCACGCATTCTTTTTATACCCAGCTGTCTTGTACACAGGGTATTATAAATTTCTTTGGATAACGGGTGGTTGTACAGGCATTAAGAAATCGAGATAGATATAGACTTCCATATATCCAAATGACCAGGATCGAAAAAAATATTGATTGAGCCATGCCCGTCCGTTTGTCCGTCCGTCCGTCCATCCGTCTGCCCGTTAACACGATAACTTGAGCAAATATTGATATCTTCACAAAATTCGGCATGCGGGCTTATTTATGCTCAGAATAGATTGGTATTGAAAAGGAACGAAATCGGACGGTAACCCCGCGTAAAATTACATAATTCGAAAACGAATACCACTAAATTAATGAAATTTTGCAGGTGGATTGATTTTATAACACAAAACGCAAGTTCAGTAAAATTTTGGAATATGGGTGGCACCGCCCACATTTAGAAGAAGCAAATTCAGAAATTTAACAAGCTACCACTAAATAAATAGACATTTTTTTCGTAGCGACAACTGTTTACTGTGAAAATGAGCGAAAGCGGCTCAAAGCCACGCCTTCTTTCTATACCCAGCTGTACTTGTACACAGGGTATTATAAATTTCTTTGGATAACGGGTGGTTGTACAGGCATAAAGAAATCGAGATAGACATAGACTTCCACATATCAAAATGACCAGGATCGAAAAAAAAATTGATTGAGCCATGTCCGTTCGTCTGTCCATCCGTCCGTCTGTCCGCTAAACCGATAACTTGAGCAAATATTGAGATATCTTCACCAAATTCGGCATGCGGCTTATTTATGCTCAGAATAGATTGGTATTGAAAAGGAACGAAATCGGACGATAACCACGCAAAAAATTAGATAATTCGAAAACGAATACCACTAAATTAATGAAATTTGGTAGGTGGATTGATTTTATAACACAAAACACAAGTTCAGTAAAATTTTGGAATGTGGGTATGGCAACGCCCACATTTAAAAGAATCAAATTTAGAAATTTAACAAGCTACCACTAAATAAATAGAAATTTTTTTCGTAGCGACTACTGTTTGCTGTGAAAATGAGCGAAAGCGCCTGAAAGCCACGCCTTCTTTTTATGCCCAGCTGTACTTGTACACAGCGTATTATAAATTTCTTTGGATAACGGGTGGTTGTACAAGCATAAAGAAATCGAGATAGATATAGACTTCCATATATCAAAATGACCAGGATCGAAAAAAAAATTGATTGATCCATGCCCGTCCGTTGCCGTCCTGCCGTCCATCCGTCTGGCCGTTAACATGATAGCCTGAGCAAATATTGAGCTATCTTCACCAAATTTGGTATGCGGGCTTATTTATGCTCAGAATAGATTGGTATTGAAAAGGAACGAAATCGGACGATAACCACGCGAAAAATTAGATAATTCGAAAACGAATACCACTAAATTAATGAAATTTGGTAGGTGGATTGATTTTATAACACAAAACACAAGTTCAGTAAAATTTTGGAATGTGGGTATGGCAACGCCCACATTTAAAAGAAGCAAATTTAGAAATTTAACAAGCTACCACTTAATAAATAGAAATTTTTTTCGTAGCGACCACTGTTTGCTGTGAAAATGAGCGAAAGCGGCTGAAAGCCACGCCTTCTTTTTATACCCAGCTGTACTTGTACGCAGGGTATTATAACTTTGTTTGGATAAAGGTTGGTTGTACAGGCATAAAGAAATCGAGATAAATATAGACTTCCATATATCAAAATGACCAGAATCGAAAAAAAAATTGATTGAGCCATGCCCGTCCGTCTGTCCGTCCTGCCGTCCATCCGTCTGCCCGTTAACATGATAACTTGAGCAAATATTGAGATATCTTCACCAAATTCGGCATGCGGGCTTATTTATGCTCAGAATAGATTGGTATTGAAAAGGAACGAAATCGGACGATAACCACGCGAAAAATTAGATAATTCGAAAACGAATACCACTAAATTAATGAAATTTGGTAGGTGGATTGATTTTATAACACAAAACACAAGTTCAGTAAAATTTTGGATGTGGGTATGGCAACGCCCACATTTAAAAGAAGCAAATTTAGAAATTTAAACAAGCTACCACTTAATAAATAGAAATTTTTTTCGTAGCGACCACTGTTTGCTGTGAAAATGAGCGAAAGCGGCATTTTTTTCGTAGCGACAACTGTTTGCTGTGAAAATGAGCGAAAGCGGCTGAAAGGCACGCATTCTTTTTATACCCAGCTGTACTTGTACACAGGGTATTATAAATTTCTTTGGATAACGGGTGGTTGTACAGGCATTAAGAAATCGAGATAGATATAGACTTCCATATATCAAAATGACCAGAATCGAAAAAAAAATTGATTGAGCCATCCCCGTCCGTCTTTCCGACCTGCCGTCCATCCGTCTGCCCGTTAACATGATAACTTGAGCAAATATTGAGATATCTTCACCAAATTCGGCATGCGGGCTTATTTATGCTCAGAATAGATTGGTATTGAAAAGGAACGAAATCGGACGATAACCACGCGAAATATCAGATAATTCGAAAACGAATACCACTAAATTAATGAAATTTGGTAGGTGGATTGATTTTATAAACACAAAACACAAGTTCAGTAAAATTTTGGAATGTGGGTATGGCAACGCCCACATTTAAAAGAATTAAATTTAGAATTTAACAAACTACCACTAAATAAATAGAAATTTTTTTCGTAGCGACCACTGTTTGCTGTGAAAATGAGCGAAAGCGCCTGAAAGCCCACGCCTTCTTTTTATGCCCAGCTGTACTTGTACACAGCGTATTATAAATTTCTTTGGATAACGAGTGGTTGTACAGGCATAAAGAAATCGAGATAGATATAGACTTCCATATATCAAAATGACCAGGATCGAAAAAAAATTGATTGATCCATGCCCGTCCGTTTGTCCGTCCTGCCGTCCATCCGTCTGGCCGTTAACATGATAGCTTGAGCAAATATTGAGCTATCTTCACCAAATTTGGTATGCGGGCTTATTTATGCTCAGAATAGATTGGTATTGAAAAGGAACGAAATCGGACGATAACCACGCGAAAATTAGATAATTCGAAAACGAATACCACTAAATTAATGAAATTTGGTAGGCGGATTGATTTTATAACACAAAACACAAGTTCAGTAAAATTTTGGAATATAGGTGTGGCAACCGCCCACATTTAGAAGAAACAAATTCAGAAATTTAACAAGCTACCACTAAATAAATAGACATTTTTTCGGAGCGACAACTGTTTGCTGTGAAAATGAGCGTAATCGGCTGAAAGTCACGCTTTTATTTTATACCCAGCTGTACTTGTACGCATAGTATTGTAACTTTGTTTGGATAAAGGTTGGTTGTATAGGCATAAAGAAATCGAGTTAGATATAGACTTCCATATATCAAAATGACCAGGATCGAAAAAAATTTGATTCAGCCATGTCCGTCCGTCCGTCTCCCCGTTAACACGATAACTTGAGCAAATATTGAGATATCTTCACCAAACTCGGAATTCGGGCTTATTTATACTCAGGATCGAAAAAAAATTTGATTGAGCCGTGTCCGTCCTTCTGTCCGTCTGTCCGTCTGTCCGTTAACACGATACTTGAGCAAATATTGAGATATCTTCACCAAATTCGGTATGCGGGCTTATTTTTACTCAGAATAGATTGGATAACCACGCCCCCGTTTCCTATATCGAAAATATCGAAAAATTAAAAAAATTAGATAATTCGAAAACGAATACCACTAAATTAATGAAATTTGGTAGGAGACTTGCTTTTATAACGCAAAACACAAGTTTTGTAAAATTTTGGAATATGGGCTTGGCAACGCCCACATTTAGAAGAAGCAAATTCAGAAGTTTAACAAGCTGTAAATCAATAGCCGTTGGAGATATAACATTGAAATTTGGCATAGACATTTTTTCGGAGCGACAACTGTTTGCTGTGAAAATGAGCGAAATCGCCTGAAAGTCACGCTTTCTTTTTATACCCAGCTGTACTTGTACACAGGGTATTATAAATTTCTTTGGATAACGGGTGGTTGTACAGGAATTAAGAAATCGAGATAGATGTAGACTTCCATATATCCAAATGACCAGGATCGAAAAAAAAATTGATTGAGCCATGTCCGTCCGTCTGTCCATCCGTACGTCTGTCCGCTAAACCGATAACTTGAGCAAATATTGAGATATCTTCACCAAATTCTGTATTCATTCTTATTTATACTCAGAATAGATTGGTATTGAAAATGAGCGAAATCGAAAGATAGCCACGCCCCCCTTTTCCTATATCGAAAATATCGAAAAATTAAAAAAAATGAGATAATTCGAAAACGAATACCACTAAATTAATGAAATTTGGTAGGTGACTTGCTTTTATAACGGAAAATACAAGTTCAGTAAATTTTGGAATATGTCCTTGGCAACTCCCATATTTAGAAGAAGCAAATTCAGAAGTTTAACAAGCTGTAACTCAATAGCCGTTGAAGATATAACATTGAAATTTGGCATAGACATTTTTTTCGTAGCGACAACTGTTTGCTGTGAAAATGAGCGAAAGCGGCTGAAAGGCACGCATTCTTTTTATACCCAGCTGTTCTTGTACACAGGGTATTATAAATTTCTTTGGATAACGGGTGGTTGTACAGGCATTAAGAAATCGAGATAGATATAGACTTCCATATATCCAAATGACCAGGATCGAAAAAAATATTGATTGAGCCATGCCCGTCCGTTTGTCCGTCCGTCCGTCCATCCGTCTGCCCGTTAACACGATAACTTGAGCAAATATTGAGATATCTTCACAAAATTCGGCATGCGGGCTTATTTATGCTCAGAATAGATTGGTATTGAAAAGGAACGAAATCGGACGGTAACCCCGCGTAAAATTACATAATTCGAAAACGAATACCACTAAATTAATGAAATTTTGCAGGTGGATTGATTTTATAACACAAAACGCAAGTTCAGTAAATTTTGGAATATGGGTGGCACCGCCCACATTTAGAAGAAGCAAATTCAGAAATTTAACAAGCTACCACTAAATAAATAGACATTTTTTTCGTAGCGACAACTGTTTACTGTGAAAATGAGCGAAAGCGGCTCAAAGCCACGCCTTCTTTCTATACCCAGCTGTACTTGTACACAGGGTATTATAAATTTCTTTGGATAACGGGTGGTTGTACAGGCATAAAGAAATCGAGATAGACATAGACTTCCACATATCAAAATGACCAGGATCGAAAAAAAAATTGATTGAGCCATGTCCGTTCGTCTGTCCATCCGTCCGTCTGTCCGCTAAACCGATAACTTGAGCAAATATTGAGATATCTTCACCAAATTCGGCATGCGGGCTTATTTATGCTCAGAATAGATTGGTATTGAAAAGGAACGAAATCGGACGATAACCACGCAAAAAATTAGATAATTCGAAAACGAATACCACTAAATTAATGAAATTTGGTAGGTGGATTGATTTTATAACACAAAACACAAGTTCAGTAAAATTTTGGAATGTGGGTATGGCAACGCCCACATTTAAAAGAATCAAATTTAGAAATTTAACAAGCTACCACTAAATAAATAGAAATTTTTTTCGTAGCGACCACTGTTTGCTGTGAAAATGAGCGAAAGCGCCTGAAAGCCACGCCTTCTTTTTATGCCCAGCTGTACTTGTACACAGCGTATTATAAATTTCTTTGGATAACGGGTGGTTGTACAAGCATAAAGAAATCGAGATAGATATAGACTTCCATATATCAAAATGACCAGGATCGAAAAAAAAATTGATTGATCCATGCCCGTCCGTTTGTCCGTCCTGCCGTCCATCCGTCTGGCCGTTAACATGATAGCCTGAGCAAATATTGAGCTATCTTCACCAAATTTGGTATGCGGGCTTATTTATGCTCAGAATAGATTGGTATTGAAAAGGAACGAAATCGGACGATAACCACGCGAAAAATTAGATAATTCGAAAACGAATACCACTAAATTAATGAAATTTGGTAGGCGGATTGATTTTATAACACAAAACACAAGTTCAGTAAAATTTTGGAATATAGGTGTGGCAACGCCCACATTTAGAAAAAACAAATTCAGAAATTTAACAAGCTACCACTAAATAAATATACATTTTTTTCGTAGCGACAACTGTTTGCTGTGAAAATGAGCGAAAGCAGCTGAAAGCCACGCTTTCTTTTTATACCTATCTGTACTTGTACACAGGGTGTTATAAATTTGTTTGGATAACGGGTGGTTGTACAGGTATAAAGGAATCGAGATAGATATAGACTTCCACATATCAAAATGACCAGGACCGAAAAAAAATTTGATTGAGCCATGCCCGTCCTTCTGTCCGTCCGTCTGTCTGTCCGTCTGTCCGTTAACACGATAACTTCAGCAAATATTGAGATATCTTCACCAAATTCGGTATGAGGGCTTATTTATACTCAGAATAGATTGGATAACCACGCCCCCTTTTCCTATATCGAAAATATCGAAAAATTGAAAAAATTAGATAATTCGAAAACGAATACCACTATATTAATGAAATTTGGTAGATGGATTGATTTTATAACGCAAAACACAAGTTCAGTAAAATTTTGGAATATGTCCTTGGCAACTCCCATATTTAGAAGAAGCAAATTCAGAAGTTTAACAAGCTGTAATTCAATAGCCGTTCGGGATATAATATTGAAATTTGGCAGAGACATTGCTCTCGTAGCGACAACTGTTTGCTGTGAAAATGAGCGTAATCGGCTGAAAGTCACGCTTTTATTTTATACCCAGCTGCACTTGTACGCATAGTATTGTAACTTTGTTTGGATAAAGGTTGGTTGTATAGGCATAAAGAAATCGAGATAGATATAGACTTCTCTATATCAAAATGACCAGGACCGAAACAAAATTTGATTGAGCCATGTCCATCCGTCTGTCCGCGTCCGTCTGCCCGTTAACACGATAACTTGAGCAAATGTTGAGATACCTTCAACAAATTCTGTATGCGTTCTTATTTATACTCAGAATATATTGGTTTTGAAAATGAGCGAATCGGAAGATAACCACGCCCCCCTTTTCCTATATCGAAAAATTGATAAAATTAGATAATTCGAAAACAAATACCACTAAATTAATGAAATTTCGTAGGTGACTTGCTTTTATAACGCAAAACACAAGTTCAATAAAATTTTGGAATATGGGCTTGGCAACGCCCCACATTTAGAAGAAGCAAATTCAGAAGTTTAACAAGCTGCAAATCAAGAGCCGTTGGAGATATAACATTGAAATTTGGCAAAGACATTTTTTTCGTAGCGACAACTGTTTGCTGTGAAAATGAATCGGCTGAAAGTCACGCTTTTATTTTATACCCAGCTGTACTTGTACGCAGGGTATTATAACTTTGTTTGGATAAAGGTTGGTTGTACAGGTATAAAGAAATCGAGATAGATATAGACTTCCACATATCAAAATGACCAGGACCGAAAAAAAAATTGATTGAGCCATGTCCATCCGTCTGCCCGTTAACACGATAACTTGAGCAAATATTGAGATATCTTCACCAAATTCTGTATTCATTCTTATTTATACTCAGAATAGAATGGTTTTGAAAATGAGCGAAATCGAAAGTTAACCACGCCCCCTTTTCCTATATCGAAAATATCGAAAAATTGAAAAAATTAGATAATTCGACAACGAGTACCAGTAAATTAATGAAATTTAGTAGGTGAATTGATTTTATAACGCAAAACACAAGTTCAGTAAAACTTTGGAATATGGGCTTGGCAACGCCCACATTAGAAGAAGCAAATTCAGAAGTTTAACAAGCTGTAAATCAATAGCCGTTGGAGATATAACATTGAAATTGGCATAGACATTTTTTTCGTAGCGACAACTGTTTGCTGTGAAAATGAATCGGCTGAAAGTCACGCTTTTATTTTATACCCAGCTGTACTTGTACGCAGGGTATTATAACTTTGTTTGGATAAAGGTTGGTTGTACAGGTATAAAGAAATCGAGATAGATATAGACTTCCATATATCAAAGTGACCAGGATCGAAAAAAAATTTGAGCCATTTCCGTCCGTCCGTCCGTCTGTCCGCTAAACCGATAACTTGAGCAAATATTGAGATATCTTCACCAAATTCTGTATTCATTCTTATTTATACTCAGAATAGATTGGTTTTGAAAATGAGCGAAATTAGAAGATAACCACGCCCCCTTTTCCTATATCGAAAATATCGAAAAATTGAAAAAATTAGATAATTCGAAAACGAATGCCACTAAATTAATGAAATTTGGCAGGTGACTTGCTTTTATAACGCAAAACACAAGTTCAGTAAAGTTTTGGAATATGAGCTTGGCAACGCCCACATTTAGAAGAAGCAAATTCAGAAGTTTAACAAGCTGTAAATCAATAGCCGTTGGAGATATAATATTGAAATTCGGCATAAAAATGGGTTTCGTAGCGACAACTGTTTGCTGTGAAAATGAGCGAAATCGGCTGAAAGTCACGCTTTTATTTCATACCCAGCTGTACTTGTACGCAGGGTATTGTAACTTTGTTTGGATAAAGGTTGGTTGTACAGGCATAAAGAAATCGAGATAGATATAGACTTCCATATATCAAAATAACCAGGATCGAAAAAAAATTTGATTGAGCCATGTCCGTCCGTTTATCCGTCCGTCCGTCTCCCCGTTAACACGATAACTTGAGCAAATATTGAGATATCTTCACCAAATTCGGCGTGCGGGCTTATGTATACTCAGAATAGATTGGTATCGAAAAGGAACGAAATCGACGATAACCACGCCCCTTTTCCTGTATCGAAAATAGCGAAAAATTGAAAAAATTATATAATTCGAAAACGAATACCACGAAATTAATGAAATGTTTGCTGTGAAAATGAGCGAAATCGGCTGAAACCCACGCTTTCTTTTTATACCCAGCTGTACTTGTACACGGGGTATGGTTACTTTGTTTGGATAACGGTTGGTTGTACAAGTATAAAGG
Source organism: Merzomyia westermanni (assembly GCA_949987695.1). Lineage (NCBI taxonomy): Eukaryota > Metazoa > Arthropoda > Insecta > Diptera > Tephritidae > Merzomyia > Merzomyia westermanni. Next base: position 76,061,285 of record OX465292.1, read on the forward strand.
AATCGAGATAGATATAGACTTCCATACATCGAAAAGACCAGGATCGAAAAAAAATTTGATTGAGCCGTGTCCGTCCTTCTGTCCGTCTGTCCGTTAACACGATAATTAGAGCAAATATTGAGATATTTCACCAAATTCGGCATGCGGGCTTATTTATACTCAGAATAGATTGGATACCCACGCCCCCTTTTCCTATATCGAAAAATTTAAAAAATGAGATAATTCGAAAACGAATACCACTAAATTAATGAAATTTGGTAGGTGAATTGATTTTATAACGCCAAACACAAGTTCAGTAAAATTTTGGAATATGGGCTTGGCAACGCCCACATTTAGAAGAAGCAAATTCAGAAGTTTAACAAGCTGCAAATCAAGAGCCGTTGGAGATATAACATTGAAATTTGGCAAAGACATTTTTTTCGTAGCGACAACTGTTTGCTGTGAAAATGAGCGAAATCGGCTGAAAGTCACGCTTTTATTTTATACCCAGCTGTGCTTGTACGCAGGGTATTGTAACTTTGTTTGGATAAAGGTTGGTTGTACAGGCATAAAGAAATCGAGATAGATATAGACTTCCATATATCAAAGTGACCAGGATCGAAACAAAATTTTATTGAGCCATGCCCGTCCGTCTGTCCGTCCGTCCGTCTGTCCGCTAAACCGATAACTTGAGCAAATATTGAGATATCTTCACCAAACTTTGTATTCATTCTTATTTATACTCAGAATAGATTGGTATTGAAAATGAGCGAAATCGGAAGATAACCACGCCCCCTTTTCCTATATCGAAAATAGCGAAAAATTGAAAAAATTATATAATTCGAAAACGAATACCACGAAATTAATGAAATGTTTGCTGTGAAAATGAGCGAAATCGGCTGAAACCCACGCTTTCTTTTTATACCCAGCTGTACTTGTACACGGGGTATGGTTACTTTGTTTGGATAACGGTTGGTTGTACAAGTATAAAGGAATCGAGATAGATATAGACTTCCATACATCGAAAAGACCAGGATCGAAAAAAAATTTGATTGAGCCGTGTCCGTCCTTCTGTCCGTCTGTCCGTTAACACGATAATTAGAGCAAATATTGAGATATTTCACCAAATTCGGCATGCGGGCTTATTTATACTCAGAATAGATTGGATACCCACGCCCCCTTTTCCTATATCGAAAAATTTTAAAAATGAGATAATTCGAAAACGAATATCACTAAATTAATGAAATTTGGTAGGTGAATTGATTTTATAACGCCAAACACAAGTTCAGTAAAATTTTGGAATATGGGCTTGGCAACGCCCACATTTAGAAGGAGCAAATTCAGAAGTTTAACAAGCTGCAAATAAAGAGCCGTTGGAGATATAACATTGAAATTTGGCAAAGACATTTTTTTCGTAGCGACAACTGTTTGCTTTGAAAATGAGCGAAATCGGCTGAAAGTCACGCTTTTATTTTATACCCAGCTGTACTTGTACGCAGGGTATTGTAACTTTGTTTGGATAAAGGTTGGTTGTACAGGCATAAAGAAATCGAGATAGATATAGACTTCCATATATCAAAGTGACCAGGATCGAAACAAAATTTTATTGAGCCATGCCCGTCCGTCTGTCCGCTAAACCGATAACTTGAGCAAATATTGAGATATCTTCACCAAACTTTGTATTCATTCTTATTTATACTCAGAATAGATTGGTATTGAAAATGAGCGAAATCGGAAGATAACCACGCCCCCTTTTCCTATATCGAAAATATCGAAAAATTTAAAAGATGAGATAATTCGAAAACGAATACCACTAAATTAATGAAATTTGGTAGGTGAATTGATTTTATAACGCCAAACACAAGTTCAGTAAAATTTTGGAATATGGGCTTGGCAACGCCCACATTTAGAAGAAGCAAATTCAGAACTTTAACAAGCTGCAAATCAAGAGCTTTGGAGATATAACATTGAAATTTGGCACAGACATTTTTTTTCGTAGCTACAACTGTTTGCTGTGAAAATGAGCGAAATCGGCTGAAAGTCACGCTTTTATTTTATACCCAGCTGTACTTGTACGCAGGGTATTGTAACTTTGTTTGGATAAAGGTTGGTTGTACAGGCATAAAGAAATCGAGATAGATATAGACTTCCATATATCAAAATGACCAGGATCGAAAAAAAATTTGATTGAGCCATGTCCGTCCGTTTATCCGTCCGTCCGTCTCCCCGTTAACACGATAACTTGAGCAAATATTGAGATATCTTCACCAAATTCGGCGTGCGGGCTTATGTATACTCAGAATAGATTGGTGTCGAAAAGGAACGAAATCGACGATAACCAAGCCCCGTTTTCCTATATCGAAAATATCGAAAAATTTAAAAAATTACGCAATTCGAAAACGAATACCGCTAAATTATTGAAATTTGGTAGGTGACTTGCTTTTATAACGCCAAACACAAGTTCAGTAAAATTTTGGAATATGGGCTTGGCAACGCCCACATTTAGAAGAAGCAAATTCAGAACTTTAACAAGCTGCAAATCAAGAGCTTTGGAGATATAACATTGAAATTTGGCACAGACATTTTTTTTCGTAGCTACAACTGTTTGCTGTGAAAATGAGCGAAATCGGCTGAAAGTCACGCTTTTATTTTATACCCAGCTGTACTTGTACGCAGGGTATTGTAACTTTGTTTGGATAAAGGTTGGTTGTACAGGCATAAAGAAATCGAGATAGATATAGACTTCCATATATCAAAATGACCAGGATCGAAAAAAAATTTGATTGAGCGATGTCCGTCCGTTTATCCGTCCGTCCGTCTCCCCGTTAACACGATAACTTGAGCAAATATTGAGATATCTTCACCAAATTCGGCGTGCGGGCTTATGTATACTCAGAATAGATTGGTGTCGAAAAGGAACGAAATCGACGATAACCAAGCCCCGTTTTCCTATATCGAAAATATCGAAAAATTTAAAAAATTACGCAATTCGAAAACGAATACCACTAAATTAATGAAATTTGGTAGGTGAATTGATTTTATAACGCCAAACACAAGTTCAGTAAAATTTTGGAATATGGGCTTGGCAACGCCCACATTTAGAAGGAGCAAATTCAGAAGTTTAACAAGCTGCAAATAAAGAGCCGTTGGAGATATAACATTGAAATTTGGCAAAGACATTTTTTTCGTAGCGACAACTGTTTGCTGTGAAAATGAGCGAAATCGGCTGAAAGTCACGCTTTTATTTTATACCCAGCTGTACTTGTACGCAGGGTATTGTAACTTTGTTTGGATAAAGGTTGGTTGTACAGGCATAAAGAAATCGAGATAGATATAGACTTCCATATATCAAAGTGACCAGGATCGAAACAAAATTTTATTGAGCCATGCCCGTCCGTCTGTCCGTCCGTCCGTCTGTCCGCTAAACCGATAACTTGAGCAAATATTGAGATATCTTCACCAAACTTTGTATTCATTCTTATTTATACTCAGAATAGATTGGTATTGAAAATGAGCGAAATCGGAAGATAACCACGCCCCCCTTTTCCTATATCGAAAATAGCGAAAAATTGAAAAAATTATATAATTCGAAAACGAATACCACGAAATTAATGAAATGTTTGCTGTGAAAATGAGCGAAATCGGCTGAAACCCACGCTTTCTTTTTATACCCAGCTGTACTTGTACACGGGGTATGGTTACTTTGTTTGGATAACGGTTGGTTGTACAAGTATAAAGGAATCGAGATAGATATAGACTTCCATACATCGAAAAGACCAGGATCGAAAAAAAATTTGATTGAGCCGTGTCCGTCCTTCTGTCCGTCTGTCCGTTAACACGATAATTAGAGCAAATATTGAGATATTTCACCAAATTCGGCATGCGGGCTTATTTATACTCAGAATAGATTGGATACCCACGCCCCCTTTTCCTATATCGAAAAATTTTAAAAATGAGATAATTCGAAAACGAATATCACTAAATTAATGAAATTTGGTAGGTGAATTGATTTTATAACGCCAAACACAAGTTCAGTAAAATTTTGGAATATGGGCTTGGCAACGCCCACATTTAGAAGGAGCAAATTCAGAAGTTTAACAAGCTGCAAATAAAGAGCCGTTGGAGATATAACATTGAAATTTGGCAAAGACATTTTTTTCGTAGCGACAACTGTTTGCTTTGAAAATGAGCGAAATCGGCTGAAAGTCACGCTTTTATTTTATACCCAGCTGTACTTGTACGCAGGGTATTGTAACTTTGTTTGGATAAAGGTTGGTTGTACAGGCATAAAGAAATCGAGATAGATATAGACTTCCATATATCAAAGTGACCAGGATCGAAACAAAATTTTATTGAGCCATGCCCGTCCGTCTGTCCGCTAAACCGATAACTTGAGCAAATATTGAGATATCTTCACCAAACTTTGTATTCATTCTTATTTATACTCAGAATAGATTGGTATTGAAAATGAGCGAAATCGGAAGATAACCACGCCCCCTTTTCCTATATCGAAAATATCGAAAAATTTAAAAGATGAGATAATTCGAAAACGAATACCACTAAATTAATGAAATTTGGTAGGTGAATTGATTTTATAACGCCAAACACAAGTTCAGTAAAATTTTGGAATATGGGCTTGGCAACGCCCACATTTAGAAGAAGCAAATTCAGAACTTTAACAAGCTGCAAATCAAGAGCTTTGGAGATATAACATTGAAATTTGGCACAGACATTTTTTTTCGTAGCTACAACTGTTTGCTGTGAAAATGAGCGAAATCGGCTGAAAGTCACGCTTTTATTTTATACCCAGCTGTACTTGTACGCAGGGTATTGTAACTTTGTTTGGATAAAGGTTGGTTGTACAGGCATAAAGAAATCGAGATAGATATAGACTTCCATATATCAAAATGACCAGGATCGAAAAAAAATTTGATTGAGCCATGTCCGTCCGTTTATCCGTCCGTCCGTCTCCCCGTTAACACGATAACTTGAGCAAATATTGAGATATCTTCACCAAATTCGGCGTGCGGGCTTATGTATACTCAGAATAGATTGGTGTCGAAAAGGAACGAAATCGACGATAACCAAGCCCCGTTTTCCTATATCGAAAATATCGAAAAATTTAAAAAATTACGCAATTCGAAAACGAATACCGCTAAATTATTGAAATTTGGTAGGTGACTTGCTTTTATAACGCCAAACACAAGTTCAGTAAAATTTTGGAATATGGGCTTGGCAACGCCCACATTTAGAAGAAGCAAATTCAGAACTTTAACAAGCTGCAAATCAAGAGCTTTGGAGATATAACATTGAAATTTGGCACAGACATTTTTTTTCGTAGCTACAACTGTTTGCTGTGAAAATGAGCGAAATCGGCTGAAAGTCACGCTTTTATTTTATACCCAGCTGTACTTGTACGCAGGGTATTGTAACTTTGTTTGGATAAAGGTTGGTTGTACAGGCATAAAGAAATCGAGATAGATATAGACTTCCATATATCAAAATGACCAGGATCGAAAAAAAATTTGATTGAGCGATGTCCGTCCGTTTATCCGTCCGTCCGTCTCCCCGTTAACACGATAACTTGAGCAAATATTGAGATATCTTCACCAAATTCGGCGTGCGGGCTTATGTATACTCAGAATAGATTGGTGTCGAAAAGGAACGAAATCGACGATAACCAAGCCCCGTTTTCCTATATCGAAAATATCGAAAAATTTAAAAAATTACGCAATTCGAAAACGAATACCACTAAATTAATGAAATTTGGTAGGTGAATTGATTTTATAACGCCAAACACAAGTTCAGTAAAATTTTGGAATATGGGCTTGGCAACGCCCACATTTAGAAGGAGCAAATTCAGAAGTTTAACAAGCTGCAAATAAAGAGCCGTTGGAGATATAACATTGAAATTTGGCAAAGACATTTTTTTCGTAGCGACAACTGTTTGCTGTGAAAATGAGCGAAATCGGCTGAAAGTCACGCTTTTATTTTATACCCAGCTGTACTTGTACGCAGGGTATTGTAACTTTGTTTGGATAAAGGTTGGTTGTACAGGCATAAAGAAATCGAGATAGATATAGACTTCCATATATCAAAGTGACCAGGATCGAAACAAAATTTTATTGAGCCATGCCCGTCCGTCTGTCCGTCCGTCCGTCTGTCCGCTAAACCGATAACTTGAGCAAATATTGAGATATCTTCACCAAACTTTGTATTCATTCTTATTTATACTCAGAATAGATTGGTATTGAAAATGAGCGAAATCGGAAGATAACCACGCCCCCTTTTCCTATATCGAAAATAGCGAAAAATTGAAAAAATTATATAATTCGAAAACGAATACCACGAAATTAATGAAATGTTTGCTGTGAAAATGAGCGAAATCGGCTGAAACCCACGCTTTCTTTTTATACCCAGCTGTACTTGTACACGGGGTATGGTTACTTTGTTTGGATAACGGTTGGTTGTACAAGTATAAAGGAATCGAGATAGATATAGACTTCCATACATCGAAAAGACCAGGATCGAAAAAAAATTTGATTGAGCCGTGTCCGTCCTTCTGTCCGTCTGTCCGTTAACACGATAATTAGAGCAAATATTGAGATATTTCACCAAATTCGGCATGCGGGCTTATTTATACTCAGAATAGATTGGATACCCACGCCCCCTTTTCCTATATCGAAAAATTTTAAAAATGAGATAACTCGAAAACGAATACCACGAAATTAATGAAATGTTTGCTGTGAAAATGAGCGAAATCGGCTGAAACCCACGCTTTCTTTTTATACCCAGCTGTACTTGTACACGGGGTATGGTTACTTTGTTTGGATAACGGTTGGTTGTACAAGTATAAAGGAATCGAGATAGATATAGACTTCCATACATCGAAAAGACCAGGATCGAAAAAAAATTTGATTGAGCCGTGTCCGTCCTTCTGTCCGTCTGTCCGTTAACACGATAATTAGAGCAAATATTGAGATATTTCACCAAATTCGGCATGCGGGCTTATTTATACTCAGAATAGATTGGATACCCACGCCCCCTTTTCCTATATCGAAAAATTTAAAAAATGAGATAATTCGAAAACGAATACCACTAAATTAATGAAATTTGGTAGGTGAATTGATTTTATAACGCCAAACACAAGTTCAGTAAAATTTTGGAATATGGGCTTGGCAACGCCCACATTTAGAAGAAGCAAATTCAGAAGTTTAACAAGCTGCAAATCAAGAGCCGTTGGAGATATAACATTGAAATTTGGCAAAGACATTTTTTTCGTAGCGACAACTGTTTGCTGTGAAAATGAGCGAAATCGGCTGAAAGTCACGCTTTTATTTTATACCCAGCTGTACTTGTACGCAGGGTATTGTAACTTTGTTTGGATAAAGGTTGGTTGTACAGGCATAAAGAAATCGAGATAGATATAGACTTTTATATATCAAAGTGACCAGGATCGAAACAAAATTTTATTGAGCCATGCCCGTCCGTCTGTCCGTCCGTCTGTCCGCTAAACCGATAACTTGAGCAAATATTGAGATATCTTCACCAAACTTTGTATTCATTCTTATTTATACTCAGAATAGATTGGTATTGAAAATGAGCGAAATCGGAAGATAACCACGCCCCCTTTTCCTATATCGAAAATAGCGAAAAATTGAAAAAATTATATAATTCGAAAACGAATACCACGAAATTAATGAAATGTTTGCTGTGAAAATGAGCGAAATCGGCTGAAACCCACGCTTTCTTTTTATACCCAGCTGTACTTGTACACGGGGTATGGTTACTTTGTTTGGATAACGGTTGGTTGTACAAGTATAAAGGAATCGAGATAGATATACAGGGTGGCTGATGAATTTTGCTACATTAAGAAACTCAAATAATTTTTTTTTTCAGTGTATGGAATTCATTTTTCTTTTATTCATGTTAAAGCTCAATAAATTTTATTAAATATAGCTTAATTAGTTTTAAAAATAATGGAATTTAAATGCCCCCCCTGCTCGTCGATGCATGTGCGGCATCTTACCAAAAAGTTGTTCATTACTGCTTGGAGAGTTGAGACAGGAATAGGCGCAATTGTTTCTCGAATGGATTGCCTTAGTTCATTCAAATTTGTTGGGTTTGCTTTGAAGACTTCCTGTTTGCAATAACCCCACAAGAAAAAGTCAGGTGCAGTAAGGTCAGGCGACCTGGGTGGCCAACGGAATGTGGAGTTTCTGGATATCAGCTTATTGGGAAATTTTCGTCGCAATTCTGTCATAACAGGTTGGGCTATATGAGGAGCTGCACCATCTTGCTGAAACCACACAGAGTTGAAAGAAATTCTCATTCGGCGTAATTCTGGATAGAAAAACTCTCTCAACATGCTCAAGTAACGGTCTCCAGTAACCGTAACGGTGTGACCGTTTTCTTCGAAGAAGTAGGGCCCGACAATGCAGCGTGATGAAACTGCACACCACACTGTGACACGAAGTGGATGCAATTCCGTCTCATGGAGTATCTGTGGATTGGAAGCACTCCATATTCGACAATTTTGTTTGTTTATGTTGCCGTTTAAATCGAAATGGGCCTCGTCAGACATGAAAAGACAGTTCAACATGTTTCCATCCTCTTCCACCATTTGAAGCATCTTCTGGCAAAATTCCAAGCGAATCGGCAAGTCTGCAGCGTTCAGTTTGTTGGCCATTTGAATTTTATATGGGAATAAGTCCAAATCTTTGTGCATAATTGACTGTAATGACTGTCTGCTTACACCCATTTGAGCAGATAAGCTTCTTGTCGAAACACGTGGATTGTTTTGTATGGCAGCAGCTACAGCAGCGATTGTTTCCTCCGTTCGAACTGAAGGGTTTCGATGGTAAGGTCTTCTGTTGACTGTCCCATGCTCGGCAAAATTGTTTACAAGTCTTATTATGGTCCATCTGCTCGGAGGATTGTCGCCAAACGTGCGCCTATACTCTCTTTGAACCGAAACTACGGACTCCAGTGCGTGATAGCGGCGGACAATCCAAATTCTTGTTTCAGTGTCCCAGTTATCCATTTTTGTTAAATGTAAAAGTCAATCTGCAAAATAAAAAAAAAATTAACCAGATTCATTAAATAGAAAAAAAGTTATTTAATTTTTTTTTGGTAGCGGCTCTCATCAGCCACCCTGTAGACTTCCATACATCGAAAAGACCAGGATCGAAAAAAAATTTGATTGAGCCGTGTCCGTCCTTCTGTCCGTCTGTCCGTTAACACGATAATTAGAGCAAATATTGAGATATTTCACCAAATTCGGCATGCGGGCTTATTTATACTCAGAATAGATTGGATACCCACGCCCCCTTTTCCTATATCGAAAAATTTTAAAAATGAGATAATTCGAAAACGAATACCACTAAATTAATGAAATTTGGTAGGTGAATTGATTTTATAACGCCAAACACAAGTTCAGTAAAATTTTGGAATATGGGCTTGGCAACGCCCACATTTAGAAGGAGCAAATTCAGAAGTTTAACAAGCTGCAAATAAAGAGCCGTTGGAGATATAACATTGAAATTTGGCAAAGACATTTTTTTCGTAGCGACAACTGTTTGCTTTGAAAATGAGCGAAATCGGCTGAAAGTCACGCTTTTATTTTAAACCCAGCTGTACTTGTACGCAGGGTATTGTAACTTTGTTTGGATAAAGGTTGGTTGTACAGGCATAAAGAAATCGAGATAGATATAGACTTCCATATATCAAAGTGACCAGGATCGAAACAAAATTTTATTGAGCCATGCCCGTCCGTCTGTCCGTCCGTCTGTCCGCTAAACCGATAACTTGAGCAAATATTGAGATATCTTCACCAAACTTTGTATTCATTCTTATTTATACTCAGAATAGATTGGTATTGAAAATGAGCGAAATCGGAAGATAACCACGCCCCCTTTTCCTATATCGAAAATATCGAAAAATTTAAAAGATGAGATAATTCGAAAACGAATACCACTAAATTAATGAAATTTGGTAGGTGAATTGATTTTATAACGCCAAACACAAGTTCAGTAAAATTTTGGAATATGGGCTTGGCAACGCCCACATTTAGAAGAAGCAAATTCAGAACTTTAACAAGCTGCAAATCAAGAGCTTTGGAGATATAACATTGAAATTTGGCACAGACATTTTTTTTCGTAGCTACAACTGTTTGCTGTGAAAATGAGCGAAATCGGCTGAAAGTCACGCTTTTATTTTATACCCAGCTGTACTTGTACGCAGGGTATTGTAACTTTGTTTGGATAAAGGTTGGTTGTACAGGCATAAAGAAATCGAGATAGATATAGACTTCCATATATCAAAATGACCAGGATCGAAAAAAAATTTGATTGAGCCATGTCCGTCCGTTTATCCGTCCGTCCGTCTCCCCGTTAACACGATAACTTGAGCAAATATTGAGATATCTTCACCAAATTCGGCGTGCGGGCTTATGTATACTCAGAATAGATTGGTGTCGAAAAGGAACGAAATCGACGATAACCAAGCCCCGTTTTCCTATATCGAAAATATCGAAAAATTTAAAAAATTACGCAATTCGAAAACGAATACCGCTAAATTAATGAAATTTGGTAGGTGACTTGCTTTTATAACGCCAAACACAAGTTCAGTAAAATTTTGGAATATGGGCTTGGCAACGCCCACATTTAGAAGAAGCAAATTCAGAACTTTAACAAGCTGCAAATCAAGAGCTTTGGAGATATAACATTGAAATTTGGCACAGACATTTTTTTTCGTAGCTACAACTGTTTGCTGTGAAAATGAGCGAAATCGGCTGAAAGTCACGCTTTTATTTTATACCCAGCTGTACTTGTACGCAGGGTATTGTAACTTTGTTTGGATAAAGGTTGGTTGTACAGGCATAAAGAAATCGAGATAGATATAGACTTCCATATATCAAAATGACCAGGATCGAAAAAAAATTTGATTGAGCCATGTCCGTCCGTTTATCCGTCCGTCCGTCTCCCCGTTAACACGATAACTTGAGCAAATATTGAGATATCTTCACCAAATTCGGCGTGCGGGCTTATGTATACTCAGAATAGATTGGTGTCGAAAAGGAACGAAATCGACGATAACCAAGCCCCGTTTTCCTATATCGAAAATATCGAAAAATTTAAAAAATTACGCAATTCGAAAACGAATACCGCTAAATTAATGAAATTTGGTAGGTGACTTGCTTTTATAACGCCAAACACAAGTTCAGTAAAATTTTGGAATATGGGCTTGGCAACGCCCACATTTAGAAGAAGCAAATTGAGAAGTTTAACAAGCTGTAAATCAATAGCCGTTGGAGATATAATATTGAAATTCGGCGTAAAAATGGGTATCGTAGCGACAACTTTTTGCTATGAAAATGAGCGAAATCGGCTGAAAGTCACGCTTCTATTTTATACCCAGCTGTACTTGTACGCAGGGTATTGTAACTTTGTTTGGATAAAGGTTGGTTGTACAGGTATAAAGAAATCGAGATAGACATAGACTTCCATACATCAAAATGACCAGGATCGAAAAAAAATTTGATTGAGCCATGTCCGTCCGTCTGTCCGTGTCCGTCTGTTCGTTAACACTATAACTTGAGCAAATATTGAGATATCTTCACCAAATTCGGTATGCGGGCTTATTTATACTCAGAATAGATTGGATACCCACGCCCCCTTTTCCTATATCGAAAATATCGAAAAATTTAATAAATGAGATAATTCGAAAACGAATACCACTAAATTAATGAAATTTGGTAGGTGAATTGATTTTATAACGCCAAACACAAGTTCAGTAAAATTTTGGAATATGGGCTTGGCAACGCCCACATTTAGAAGAAGCAAATTCAGAAGTTTAACAAGCTGCAAATCAAGAGCCGTTGGAGATATAACATTGAAATTTGGCAAAGACATTTTTTTCGTAGCGACAACTGTTTGCTGTGAAAATGAGCGAAATCGCCTGAAAGTCACGCTTTTATTTTATACCCAGCTGTACTTGTACGCAGGGTATTGTAACTTTGTTTGGATAAAGGTTGGTTGTACAGGCATAAAGAAATCGAGATAGATATAGACTTCCATATATCAAAGTGACCAGGATCGAAACAAAATTTTATTGAGCCATGCCCGTCCCTCTGTCCGTCCGTCCGTCTGTCCGCTAAACCGATAACTTAAGCAAATATTGAGATATCTTCACCAAACTCTGTATTCATTCTTATTTATACTCAGAATAGATTGGTATTGAAAATGAGCGAAATCGGAAGATAACCACGCCCCCTTTTCCTATATCGAAAATATCGAAAAATTTAAAAAATGAGATAATTCGAAAACGAATACCACTAAATTAATGAAATTTGGTAGGTGAATTGATTTTATAACGCCAAACACAAGTTCAGTAAAATTTTGGAATATGGGCTTGGCAACGCCCACATTTAGAAGAAGCAAATTCAGAACTTTAACAAGCTGCAAATCAGGAGCCGTTGGAGATATAACATTGAAATTTGGCAAAGACATTTTTTTTCGTAGCTACAACTGTTTGCTGTGAAAATGAGCGAAATCGGCTAAAAGCCACGCTTTCTTTTTATACCCAGCTGTACTTGTACACGGGGTATTGTTACTTTGTTTGGATAACGGTTGGTTGTACAAGTATAAAGGAATCGATGTAGATATAGACTTCCATACATCAAAAAGACCAGGATCGAAAAAAAATTTGATTGAGCCATGCCCGTCCGTCCGTCCGTCCGTCCGTCTGTCCGCTAAACCGATAACTTGAGCAAATATTGAGATATCTTCACCAAACTCTGTATTCATTCTTATTTATACTCAGAATATATTGGTATTGAAAATGAGCGAAATCGGAAGATAACCACGCCCCCTTTTCCTATATCGAAAATATCGAAAAATTTTAAAAATGAGATAATTCGAAAACGAATACCACTAAATTAATGAAATTTGGTAGGTGAATTGATTTTATAACGCCAAATACAAGTTCAGTAAAACTTTGGAATATGGGCTTGGCAACGCCCACATTTAGAAGAAGCAAATTCAGAACTTTAACAAGCTGCAAATCAAGAGCTTTGGAGATATAACATTGAAATTTGGCACAGACATTTTTTTTTGTAGCTACAACTGTTTGCTGTGAAAATGAGCGAAATCGGCTGAAAGTCACGCTTTTATTTTATACCCAGCTGTACTTGTACGCAGGGTATTGTAACTTTGTTTGGATAAAGGTTGGTTGTACAGGCATAAAGAAATCGAGATAGATATAGACTTTCATATATCAAAATGACCAGGATCGAAAAAAAATTTGATTGAGCCATGTCCGTCCGTTTATCCGTCCGTCCGTCTCCCCGTTAACACGATAACTTGAGCAAATATTGAGATATCTTCACCAAATAGATTGGTATCGAAAAGGAACGAAATCGACGATAACCACGCCCCCTTTTCCTATATCGAAAATATCGAAAAATTTAAAAAATTACGCAATTCGAAAACGAATACCACTTAATTAATGAAATTTGGTAGGTGACTTGCTTTTATAACGCCAAACACAAGCTCAGTAAAATCTTGGAATATGGGCTTGGCAACGCCCACATTTAGAAGAAGCAAATTGAGAAGTTTAACAAGCTGTAAATCAATAGCCGTTGGAGATATAATATTGAAATTCGGCGTAAAAATGGGTTTCGTAGCGAGAACTTTTTGCTGTGAAAATGAGCGAAATCGGCTGAAAGTCACGCTTTTATTTTATACCCAGCTGTACTTGTACGCAAGATATTATAAATTTGTTTGGATAAAGATTGGTTGTACAGGTATAAAGAAATCGAGATAGACATAGACTTCCATTCATCAAAATGACCAGGATCGAAAAAAAATTTGATTGAGCCATGTCCGTCCGTCTGTCCGTGTCCGTCTGTTCGTTAACACTATAACTTGAGCAAATATTGAGATATCTTCACCAAATTCGGTATGCGGGCTTATTTATACTCAGAATAGATTGGATACCCACGCCCCCTTTTCCTATATCGAAAATATCGAAAAATTTAAAAAATGAGATAATTCGAAAACGAATACCACTAAATTAATGAAATTTGGTAGGTGAATTGATTTTATAACGCCAAACACAAGTTCAGTAAAATTTTGGAATATGGGCTTGGCAACGCCCACATTTAGAAGAAGCAAATTCAGAAGTTTAACAAGCTGCAAATCAAGAGCCGTTGGAGATATAACATTGAAATTTGGCAAAGACATTTTTTTCGTAGCGACAACTGTTGGCTGTGAAAATGAGCGAAATCGCCTGAAAGTCACGCTTTTATTTTATACCCAGCTGTACTTGTACGCAGGGTATTGTAACTTTGTTTGGATAAATGTTGGTTGTACAGGCATAAAGAAATCGAGATAGATATAGGATCATATATCAAAGTGACCAGGATCGAAACAAAATTTCATTGAGCCATGCCCGTCCGTCGGTCCGTCCGTCCGTCTGTCCGCTAAACCGATAACTTGAGCAAATATTGAGATATCTTCACCAAAGTCTGTATTCATTCTTATTTATACTCAGAATAGATTGGTATTGAAAATGAGCGAAATCGGAAGATAACCACGCCCCCTTTTCCTATATCGAAAATATCGAAAAATTTAAAAAATGAGATAATTCGAAAACGAATACCACTAAATTAATGAAATTTGGTAGGTGAATTGATTTTATAACGCCAAGTTCAGTAAAATTTTGGAATATGGGCTTGGCAACGCCCACATTTAGAAGAAGCAAATTCAGAAGTTTAACAAGCTGCAAATCAAGAGCCGTTGGAGATATAACATTGAAATTTGGCAAAGACATTTTTTTCGTAGCGACAACTGTTTGCTGTGAAAATGAGCGAAATCGGCTGAAAGTCACGCTTTTATTTTATACCCAGCTGTACTTGTACGCAGGGTATTGTAACTTTGTTTGGATAAAGGTTGGTTGTACAGGCATAAAGAAATCGAGATAGATATAGACTTCCATATATCAAAGTGACCAGGATCGAAAAAAAATTTGATTGAGCCGTGTCCGTCCTTCTGTCCGTCTGTCCGTTAACACGATAATTAGAGCAAATATTGAGATATTTCACCAAATTCGGCATGCGGGCTTATTTATACTCAGAATAGATTGGATACCCACGCCCCCTTTTCCTATATCGAAAATATCGAAAAATTTAAAAAATGAGATAATTCGAAAACGAATACCACTAAATTAATGAAATTTGGTAGGTGAATTGATTTTATAACGCCAAGTTCAGTAAAATTTTGGAATATGGGCTTGGCAACGCCCACATTTAGAAGAAGCAAATTCAGAAGTTTAACAAGCTGCAAATCAAGAGCCGTTGGAGATATAACATTGAAATTTGGCAAAGACATTTTTTTCGTAGCGACAACTGTTTGCTGTGAAAATGAGCGAAATCGGCTGAAAGTCACGCTTTTATTTTATACCCAGCTGTACTTGTACGCAGGGTATTGTAACTTTGTTTGGATAAAGGTTGGTTGTACAGGCATAAAGAAATCGAGATAGATATAGACTTCCATATATCAAAGTGACCAGGATCGAAAAAAAATTTGATTGAGCCGTGTCCGTCCTTCTGTCCGTCTGTCCGTTAACACGATAATTAGAGCAAATATTGAGATATTTCACCAAATTCGGCATGCGGGCTTATTTATACTCAGAATAGATTGGATACCCACGCCCCCTTTTCCTATATCGAAAATATCGAAAAATTTAAAAAATGAGATAATTCGAAAACGAATACCACTAAATTAATGAAATTTGGTAGGTGAATTGATTTTATAACGCCAAACACAAGTTCAGTAAAATTTTGGAATATGGGCTTGGCAACGCCCACATTTAGAAGAAGCAAATTCAGAAGTTTAACAAGCTGCAAATCAAGAGCCGTTGGAGATTTAACATTGAAATTTGGCAAAGACATTTTTTTCGTAGCGACAACTGTTTGCTGTGAAAATGAGCGAAATCGGCTGAAAGTCACGCTTTTATATTATACCCAGCTGTACTTGTACGCAGGGTATTGTAACTTTGTTTGGATAAAGGTTGGTTGTACAGGCATAAAGAAATCGAGATAGATATAGACTTCCATATATCAAAGTGACCAGGATCGAAAAAAAATTTGATTGAGCCGTGTTCGTCCTTCTGCCCGTCTGTCCGTTAACACGATAATTAGAGCAAATATTGAGATATTTCACCAAATTCGGCATGCGGGCTTATTTATACTCAGAATATATTGGATACCCAAGCCCCCTTTTCCTATATCGAAAATATCGAAAAATTTAAAAAATGAGATAATTCGAAAACGAATACCACTAAATTAATGAAATTTGGTAGGTGAATTGATTTTATAACGCCAAACACAAGTTCAGTAAAATTTTGGAATATGGGCTTGGCAACGCCCACATTTAGATGAAGCAAATTCAGAAGTTTAACAAGCTGCAAATCAAGAGCCGTTGGAGATATAACATTGAAATTTGGCAAAGACATTTTTTTCGTAGCGACAACTGTTTGCTGTGAAAATGAGCGAAATCGGCTGAAAGTCACGCTTTTATTTTATACCCAGCTGTACTTGTACGCAGGGTATTGTAACTTTGTTTGGATAAAGGTTGGTTGTACAGGCATAAAGAAATCGAGATAGATATAGACTTCCATATATCAAAGTGACCAGGATCGAAAAAAAATTTGATTGAGCCGTGTTCGTCCTTCTGTCCGTCTGTCCGTTAACACGATAATTAGAGCAAATATTGAGATATTTCACCAAATTCGGCATGCGGGCTTATTTATACTCAGAATAGATTGGATACCCACGCCCCCTTTTCCTATATCGAAAATATCGAAAAATTTAAAAAATGAGATAATTCGAAAACGAATACCACTAAATTAATGAAATTTGGTAGCTGAATTGATTTTATAACGCCAAACACAAGTTCAGTAAAATTTTGGAATATGGGCTTGGCAACGCCCACATTTAGAAGAAGCAAATTCAGAAGTTTAACAAGCTGCAAATCAAGAGCCGTTGGAGATATAACATTGAAATTTGGCAAAGACATTTTTTTCGTAGCGACAACTGTTTGCTGTGAAAATGAGCGAAATCGGCTGAAAGTCACGCTTTTATATTATACCCAGCTGTACTTGTACGCAGGGTATTGTAACTTTGTTTGGATAAAGGTTGGTTGTACAGGCATAAAGAAATCGAGATAGATATAGACTTCCATATATCAAAGTGACCAGGATCGAAAAAAAATTTGATTGAGCCGTGTTCGTCCTTCTGTCCGTCTGTCCGTTAACACGAAAATTAGAGCAAATATTGAGATATTTCACCAAATTCGGCATGCGGGCTTATTTATACTCAGAATAGATTGGATACCCACGCCCCCTTTTCCTATATCGAAAATATCGAAAAATTTAAAAAATGAGATAATTCGAAAACGAATACCACTAAATTAATGAAATTTGGTAGGTGAATTGATTTTATAACGCCAAACACAAGTTCAGTAAAATTTTGGAATATGGGCTTGGCAACGCCCACATTTAGAAGAAGCAAATTCAGAAGTTTAACAAGCTGCAAATCAAGAGCCGTTGGAGATATAACATTGAAATTTGGCAAAGACATTTTTTTTTCGTAGCTACAACTGTTTGCTGTGAAAATGAGCGAAATCGGCTAAAAGCCACGCTTTCTTTTTATACCCAGCTGTACTTGTACACGGGGTATTGTTACTTTGTTTGGATAACGGTTGGTTGTACAAGTATAAAGGAATCGATGTAGATATAGACTTCCATACATCAAAGTGACCAGGATCGAAAAAAAATTTGATTGAGCCGTGTCCGTCCTTCTGTCCGTCCGTCCGTTAACACGATAATTAGAGCAAATATTGAGATATTTCACCAAATTCGGCATGCGGGCTTATTTATACTCAGAATAGATTGGATACCCACGCCCCCTTTTCCTATATCGAAAATATCGAAAAATTTAAAAAATGAGATAATTCGAAAACGAATACCACTAAATTAATGAAATTTGGTAGGTGAATTGATTTTATAACGCCAAACACAAGTTCAGTAAAATTTTGGAATATGGGCTTGGCAACGCCCACATTTAGAAGAAGCAAATTCAGAAGTTTAACAAGCTGCAAATCAATAGCCGTTTTAGATATAACATTGAAATTTGGCATAGACATTTTTTTCGTAGCGACAACTGTTTGCTGTGAAAATGAGCGAAATCGGCTGAAAGTCACGCTTTTATATTATACCCAGCTGTACTTGTACGCAGGGTATTGTAACTTTGTTTGGATAAAGGTTGGTTGTACAGGCATAAAGAAATCGAGATAGATATAGACTTCCATATATCAAAGTGACCAGGATCGAAACAAAATTTTATTGAGCCATGCCCGTCCGTCTGTCCGTCCGTCCGTCTGTCCGCTAAACCGATAACTTGAGCAAATATTGAGATATCGTCACCAAACTCTGTATTCGTTCTTATTTATACTCAGAATAGATTGGTATTGAAAATGAGCGAAATCGGAAGATAACCACGCCCCCTTTTCCTATATCGAAAATATCGAAAAATTTAAAAAATGAGATAATTCGAAAACGAATACCACTGAATTAATGAAATTTGGTAGGTGAATTGATTTTATAACGCCAAACACAAGTTCAGTAAAATTTTGGAATATGGGCTTGGCAACGCCCACATTTAGAAGAAGCAAATTCAGAAGTTTAACAAGCTGCAAATCAAGAGCCGTTGGAGATATAACATTGAAATTTGGCACAGACATTTTTTTTCGTAGCTACAACTGTTTGCTGTGAAAATGAGCGAAATCGGCTGAAAGTCACGCTTTTATTTTATACCCAGCTGTACTTGTACGCAGGGTATTGTAACTTTGTTTGGATAAAGGTTGGTTGTACAGGCATAAAGAAATCGAGATAGATATAGACTTCCATATATCAAAATGACCAGGATCGAAAAAAAATTTGATTGAGCCATGTCCGTCCGTTTATCCGTCCGTCCGTCTCCCCGTTAACACGATAACTTGAGCAAATATTGAGATATCTTCACCAAATTCGGCGTGCGGGCTTATGTATACTCAGAATAGATTGGTATCGAAAAGGAACGAAATCGACGATAACCACGCCCCCTTTTCCTATATCGAAAATATCGAAAAATTTAAATAATTACGCAATTCGAAAACGAATACCACTAAATTAATGAAATTTGGAAGGTGACTTGCTTTTATAACGCCAAACACAAGCTCAGTAAAATCTTGGAATATGCGCTTGGCAACGCCCACATTTAGAAGAAGCAAATTGAGAAGTTTAACAAGCTGTAAATCAATAGCCGTTGGAGATATAATATTGAAATTCGGCGTAAAAATGGGTTTCGTAGCGACAACTTTTTGTTGTGAAAATGAGCGAAATCGGCTGAAAGTCACGCTTTTATTTTATACCCAGCTGTACTTGTACGCAGGATATTATAAATTTGTTTGGATAAAGATTGGTTGTACAGGTATAAAGAAATCGAGATAGACATAGACTTCCATACATCAAAATGACCAGGATCGAAAAAAAATTTGATTGAGCCATGTCCGTCCGTCTGTCCGTGTCCGTCTGTTCGTTAACACTATAACTTGAGCAAATACTGAGATATCTTCACCAAATTCGGTATGCGGGCTTATTTATACTCAGAATAGATTGGATACCCACGCCCCCTTTTCCTATATCGAAAATATCGAAAAATTTAAAAAATGAGATAATTCGAAAACGAATACCACTAAATTAATGAAATTTGGTAGGTGAATTGATTTTATAACGCCAAACACAAGTTCAGTAAAATTTTGGAATATGGGCTTGGCAACGCCCACATTTAGAAGAAGCAAATTCAGAAGTTTAACAAGCTGCAAATCAAGAGCCGTTGGAGATATAACATTGAAATTTGGCAAAGACATTTTTTTCGTAGCGACAACTGTTTGCTGTGAAAATGAGCGAAATCGGCTGAAAGTCACGCTTTTATTTTATACCCAGCTGTACTTGTACGCAGGGTATTGTAACTTTGTTTGGATAAAGGTTGGTTGTACAGGCATAAAGAAAGCGAGATAGATATAGACTTCCATATATCAAAGTGACCAGGATCGAAAAAAAATTTGATTGAGCCGTGTCCGTCCTTCTGTCCGTCTGTCCGTTAACACGATAATTAGAGCAAATATTGAGATATTTCACCAAATTCGGCATGCGGGCTTATTTATACTCAGAATAGATTGGATACCCACGCCCCCTTTTCCTATATCGAAAATATCGAAAAAATTAAAAAATGAGATAATTCGAAAACGAATACCACTAAATTAATGAAATTTGGTAGGTGAATTGATTTTATAACGCCAAACACAAGTTCAGTAAAATTTTGGAATATGGGCTTGGCAACACCTACATTTAGAAGAAGCAAATTCAGAAGTTTAACAAGCTGCAAATCAAGAGCCGTTGGAGATATAACATTGAAATTTGGCAAAGACATTTTTTTTTGTAGCGACAACTGTTTGCTGTGAAAATGAGCGAAATCGGCTGAAAGTCACGCTTTTATTTTATACCCAGCTGTACTTGTACGCAGGGTATTGTAACTTTGTTTGGATAAAGTTTGGTTGTACAGGCATAAAGAAATCGAGATAGATATAGACTTCCATATATCAAAGTGACCAGGATCGAAAAAAAATTTGATTGAGCCGTGTTCGTCCTTCTGTATTCGTTCTTATTTATACTCAGAATAGATTGGTATTGAAAATGAGCGAAATCGGAAGATAACCACGCCCCCTTTTCCTATATCGAAAATATCGAAACATTTAAAAAATGAGATAATTCGAAAACGAATACCACTGAATTAATGAAATTTGGTAGGTGAATTGATTTTATAACGCCAAACACAAGTTCAGTAAAATTTTGGAATATGGGCTTGGCAACGCCCACATTTAGAAGAAGCAAATTCAGAACTTTAACAAGCTGCAAATCAAGAGCTTTGGAGATATAACATTGAAATTTGGCACAGACATTTTTTTTCGTAGCTACAACTGTTTGCTGTGAAAATCGGCTGAAAGTCACGCTTTTATTTTATACCCAGCTGTACTTGTACGCAGGGTATTGTAACTTTGTTTGGATAAAGGTTGGTTGTACAGGCATAAAGAAATCGAGATAGATATAGACTTCCATATATCAAAATGACCAGGATCGAAAAAAAATTTGATTGAGCCATGTCCGTCCGTTTATCCGTCCGTCCGTCTCCCCGTTAACACGATAACGATAATATTGAGATATCTTCACCAAATTCGGCGTGCGGGCTTATGTATACTCAGAATAGATTGGTATCGAAAAGGAACGAAATCGACGATAACCACGCCCCCTTTTCCTATATCGAAAATATCGAAAAATTTAAAAAATTACGCAATTCGAAAACGAATACCACTAAATTAATGAAATTTGGTAGGTGACTTGCTTTTATAACGCCAAACACAAGCTCAGTAAAATCTTGGAATATGGGCTTGGCAACGCCCACATTTAGAAGAAGCAAATTGAGAAGTTTAACAAGCTGTAAATCAATAGCCGTTGGAGATATAATATTGAAATTCGGCGTAAAAATGGGTTTCGTAGCGACAACTTTTTGCTGTGAAAATGAGCGAAATCGGCTGAAAGTCACGCTTTTATTTTATACCCAGCTGTACTTGTACGCAGGATATTATAAATTTGTTTGGATAAAGATTGGTTGTACAGGTATAAAGAAATCGAGATAGACATAGACTTCCATACATCAAAATGACCAGGATCGGAAAAAAATTTGATTGAGCCATGTCCGTCCGTCTGTCCGTGTCCGTCTGTTCGTTAACACTATAACTTGAGCAAATATTGAGATATCTTCACCAAATTCGGTATGCGGGCTTATTTATACTCAGAATAGATTGGATACCCACGCTCCCTTTTCCTATATCGAAAATATCGAAAAATTTAAAAAATGAGATAATTCGAAAACGAATACCACTAAATTAATGAAATTTGGTAGGTGAATTGATTTTATAACGCCAAACACAAGTTCAGTAAAATTTTGGAATATGGGCTTGGCAACGCCCACATTTAGAAGAAGCAAATTCAGAAGTTTAACAAGCTGCAAATCAAGAGCCGTTGGAGATTTAACATTGAAATTTGGCAAAGACATTTTTTTCGTAGCGACAACTGTTTGCTGTGAAAATGAGCGAAATCGGCTGAAAGTCACGCTTTTATATTATACCCAGCTGTACTTGTACGCAGGGTATTGTAACTTTGTTTGGATAAAGGTTGGTTGTACAGGCATAAAGAAATCGAGATAGATATAGACTTCCATATATCAAAGTGACCAGGATCGAAAAAAAATTTGATTGAGCCGTGTTCGTCCTTCTGCCCGTCTGTCCGTTAACACGATAATTAGAGCAAATATTGAGATATTTCACCAAATTCGGCATGCGGGCTTAATTATACTCAGAATATATTGGATACCCAAGCCCCCTTTTCCTATATCGAAAATATCGAAAAATTTAAAAAATGAGATAATTCGAAAACGAATACCACTAAATTAATGAAATTTGGTAGGTGAATTGATTTTATAACGCCAAACACAAGTTCAGTAAAATTTTGGAATATGGGCTTGGCAACGCCCACATTTAGATGAAGCAAATTCAGAAGTTTAACAAGCTGCAAATCAAGAGCCGTTGGAGATATAACATTGAAATTTGGCAAAGACATTTTTTTCGTAGCGACAACTGTTTGCTGTGAAAATGAGCGAAATCGGCTGAAAGTCACGCTTTTATTTTATACCCAGCTGTACTTGTACGCAGGGTATTGTAACTTTGTTTGGATAAAGGTTGGTTGTACAGGCATAAAGAAATCGAGATAGATATAGACTTCCATATATCAAAGTGACCAGGATCGAAAAAAAATTTGATTGAGCCGTGTCCGTCCTTCTGTCCGTCTGTCCGTTAACACGATAATTAGAGCAAATATTGAGATATTTCACCAAATTCGGCATGCGGGCTTATTTATACTCAGAATAGATTGGATACCCACGCCCCCTTTTCCTATATCGAAAATATCGAAAAATTTAAAAAATGAGATAATTCGAAAACGAATACCACTAAATTAATGAAATTTGGTAGGTGAATTGATTTTATAACGCCAAACACAAGTTCAGTAAAATTTTGGAATATGGGCTTGGCAACGCCCACATTTAGAAGAAGCAAATTCAGAAGTTTAACAAGCTGCAAATCAAGAGCCGTTGGAGATATAACATTGAAATTTGGCAAAGACATTTTTTTCGTAGCGACAACTGTTTGCTGTGAAAATGAGCGAAATCGGCTGAAAGTCACGCTTTTATATTATACCCAGCTGTACTTGTACGCAGGGTATTGTAACTTTGTTTGGATAAAGGTTGGTTGTACAGGCATAAAGAAATCGAGATAGATATAGACTTCCATATATCAAAGTGACCAGGATCGAAACAAAATTTTATTGAGCCATGCCCGTCCGTCTGTCCGTCCGTCCGTCTGTCCGCTAAACCGATAACTTGAGCAAATATTGAGATATCGTCACCAAACTCTGTATTCGTTCTTATTTATACTCAGAATAGATTGGTATTGAAAATGAGCGAAATCGGAAGATAACCACGCCCCCTTTTCCTATATCGAAAATATCGAAAAATTTAAAAAATGAGATAATTCGAAAACGAATACCACTGAATTAATGAAATTTGGTAGGTGAATTGATTTTATAACGCCAAACACAAGTTCAGTAAAATTTTGGAATATGGGCTTGGCAACGCCCACATTTAGAAGAAGCAAATTCAGAAGTTTAACAAGCTGCAAATCAAGAGCCGTTGGAGATATAACATTGAAATTTGGCACAGACATTTTTTTTCGTAGCTACAACTGTTTGCTGTGAAAATGAGCGAAATCGGCTGAAAGTCACGCTTTTATTTTATACCCAGCTGTACTTGTACGCAGGGTATTGTAACTTTGTTTGGATAAAGGTTGGTTGTACAGGCATAAAGAAAGCGAGATAGATATAGACTTCCATATATCAAAATGACCAGGATCGAAAAAAAATTTGATTGAGCCATGTCCGTCCGTTTATCCGTCCGTCCGTCTCCCCGTTAACACGATAACTTGAGCAAATATTGAGATATCTTCACCAAATTCGGCGTGCGGGCTTATGTATACTCAGAATAGATTGGTATCGAAAAGGAACGAAATCGACGATAACCACGCCCCCTTTTCCTATATCGAAAATATCGAAAAATTTAAATAATTACGCAATTCGAAAACGAATACCACTAAATTAATGAAATTTGGAAGGTGACTTGCTTTTATAACGCCAAACACAAGCTCAGTAAAATCTTGGAATATGGGCTTGGCAACGCCCACATTTAGAAGAAGCAAATTGAGAAGTTTAACAAGCTGTAAATCAATAGCCGTTGGAGATATAATATTGAAATTCGGCGTAAAAATGGGTTTCGTAGCGACAACTTTTTGTTGTGAAAATGAGCGAAATCGGCTGAAAGTCACGCTTTTATTTTATACCCAGCTGTACTTGTACGCAGGATATTATAAATTTGTTTGGATAAAGATTGGTTGTACAGGTATAAAGAAATCGAGATAGACATAGACTTCCATACATCAAAATGACCAGGATCGAAAAAAAATTTGATTGAGCCATGTCCGTCCGTCTGTCCGTGTCCGTCTGTTCGTTAACACTATAACTTGAGCAAATACTGAGATATCTTCACCAAATTCGGTATGCGGGCTTATTTATACTCAGAATAGATTGGATACCCACGCCCCCTTTTCCTATATCGAAAATATCGAAAAATTTAAAAAATGAGATAATTCGAAAACGAATACCACTGAATTAATGAAATTTGGTAGGTGAATTGATTTTATAACGCCAAACACAAGTTCAGTAAAATTTTGGAATATGGGCTTGGCAACGCCCACATTTAGAAGAAGCAAATTCAGAAGTTTAACAAGCTGCAAATCAAGAGCCGTTGGAGATATAACATTGAAATTTGGCAAAGACATTTTTTTCGTAGCGACAACTGTTTGCTGTGAAAATGAGCGAAATCGGCTGAAAGTCACGCTTTTATTTTATACCCAGCTGTACTTGTACGCAGGGTATTGTAACTTTGTTTGGATAAAGGTTGGTTGTACAGGCATAAAGAAAGCGAGATAGATATAGACTTCCATATATCAAAGTGACCAGGATCGAAAAAAAATTTGATTGAGCCGTGTCCGTCCTTCTGTCCGTCTGTCCGTTAACACGATAATTAGAGCAAATATTGAGATATTTCACCAAATTCGGCATGCGGGCTTATTTATACTCAGAATAGATTGGATACCCACGCCCCCTTTTCCTATATCGAAAATATCGAAAAAATTAAAAAATGAGATAATTCGAAAACGAATACCACTAAATTAATGAAATTTGGTAGGTGAATTGATTTTATAACGCCAAACACAAGTTCAGTAAAATTTTGGAATATGGGCTTGGCAACACCTACATTTAGAAGAAGCAAATTCAGAAGTTTAACAAGCTGCAAATCAAGAGCCGTTGGAGATATAACATTGAAATTTGGCAAAGACATTTTTTTTGTAGCGACAACTGTTTGCTGTGAAAATGAGCGAAATCGGCTGAAAGTCACGCTTTTATTTTATACCCAGCTGTACTTGTACGCAGGGTATTGTAACTTTGTTTGGATAAAGTTTGGTTGTACAGGCATAAAGAAATCGAGATAGATATAGACTTCCATATATCAAAGTGACCAGGATCGAAACAAAATTTTATTGAGCCATGCCCGTCCGTCTGTCCGTCCGTCCGTCTGTCCGCTAAACCGATAACTTGAGCAAATATTGAGATATCGTCACCAAACTCTGTATTCGTTCTTATTTATACTCAGAATAGATTGGTATTGAAAATGAGCGAAATCGGAAGATAACCACGCCCCCTTTTCCTATATCGAAAATATCGAAACATTTAAAAAATGAGATAATTCGAAAACGAATACCACTGAATTAATGAAATTTGGTAGGTGGATTGATTTTATAACACAAAACACAAGTTCAGTAAAATTTTGGAATATGGGCTTGGCAACGCCCACATTTAGAAGAAGCAAATTCAGAACTTTAACAAGCTGCAAATCAAGAGCTTTGGAGATATAACATTGAAATTTGGCACAGACATTTTTTTTCGTAGCTACAACTGTTTGCTGTGAAAATCGTCACGCTTTTATTTTATACCCAGCTGTACTTGTACGCAGGGTATTGTAACTTTGTTTGGATAAAGGTTGGTTGTACAGGCATAAAGAAATCGAGATAGATATAGACTTCCATATATCAAAATGACCAGGATCGAAAAAAAATTTGATTGAGCCATGTCCGTCCGTTTATCCGTCCGTCCGTCTCCCCGTTAACACGATAACTTGAGCAAATATTGAGATATCTTCACCAAATTCGGCGTGCGGGCTTATGTATACTCAGAATAGATTGGTATCGAAAAGGAACGAAATCGACGATAACCACGCCCCCTTTTCCTATATCGAAAATATCGAAAAATTTAAAAAATTACGCAATTCGAAAACGAATACCACTAAATTAATGAAATTTGGTAGGTGACTTGCTTTTATAACGCCAAACACAAGCTCAGTAAAATCTTGGAATATGGGCTTGGCAACGCCCACATTTAGAAGAAGCAAATTGAGAAGTTTAACAAGCTGTAAATCAATAGCCGTTGGAGATATAATATTGAAATTCGGCGTAAAAATGGGTTTCGTAGCGACAACTTTTTGCTGTGAAAATGAGCGAAATCGGCTGAAAGTCACGCTTTTATTTTATACCCAGCTGTACTTGTACGCAGGATATTATAAATTTGTTTGGATAAAGATTGGTTGTACAGGTATAAAGAAATCGAGATAGACATAGATTTCCATACATCAAAATGACCAGGATCGGAAAAAAATTTGATTGAGCCATGTCCGTCCGTCTGTCCGTGTCCGTCTGTTCGTTAACACTATAACTTGAGCAAATATTGAGATATCTTCACCAAATTCGGTATGCGGGCTTATTTATACTCAGAATAGATTGGATACCCACGCCCCCTTTTCCTATATCGAAAATATCGAAAAATTTAAAAAATGAGATAATTCGAAAACGAATACCACTAAATTAATGAAATTTGGTAGGTGAATTGATTTTATAACGCCAAACACAAGTTCAGTAAAATTTTGGAATATGGGCTTGGCAACGCCCACATTTAGAAGAAGCAAATTCAGAAGTTTAACAAGCTGCAAATCAAGAGCCGTTGGAGATATAACATTGAAATTTGGCAAAGACATTTTTTTCGTAGCGACAACTGTTCGCTGTGAAAATGAGCGAAATCGCCTGAAAGTCACGCTTTTATTTTATACCCAGCTGTACTTGTACGCAGGGTATTGTAACTTTGTTTGGATAAAGGTTGGTTGTACAGGCATAAAGAAATCGAGATAGATATAGACTTCCATATATCAAAATGACCAGGATCGAAACAAAATTTTATTGAGCCATGCCCGTCCGTCTGTCCGTCCGTCCGTCTGTCCGCTAAACCGATAACTTGAGCAAATAATGAGATATCTTCCCCAAACTCTGTATTCATTCTTATTTATACTCAAAATAGATTGGTATTGAAAATGAGCGAAATCGGAAGATAACCACGCCCCCTTTTCCTATATCGAAAATATCGAAAAATTTAAAAAATGAGATAATTCGAAAACGAATACCACTAAATTAATGAAATTTGGTAGGTGAATTGATTTTATAACGCCAAACACAAGTTCAGTAAAATTTTGGAATATGGGCTTGGCAACGCCCACATTTAGAAGAAGCAAATTCAGAAGTTTAACAAGCTGCAAATCAAGAGCCGTTGGAGATATAACATTGAAATTTGGCAAAGACATTTTTTTCGTAGCGACAACTGTTCGCTGTGAAAATGAGCGAAATCGCCTGAAAGTCACGCTTTTATTTTATACCCAGCTGTACTTGTACGCAGGGTATTGTAACTTTGTTTGGATAAAGGTTGGTTGTACAGGCATAAAGATATCGAGATAGATATAGACTCCCATATATCAAAATGACCAGGATCGAAAAAAAAAATTGATTGAGTTATGCCCGTCCGTCTATCCGTCCGTCTATCCGTCCGTCCGTCTCCCCGTTAACACGATAACTTGAGCAAATGTTGAGATATCTTCACCAAATTCGGCATGCGGGCTTATTTATACTCAGAATAGATTGGTATTGAAAAGGAACGAAATCGGACGATAACCACGTCCCTTTTCCTATATCGAAAATAGCGAAAAATTGAAAAAATTAGATAATTCGAAAACAAATACCACTAAATTAATGAACTGTTTGCTGTGAAAATGAGCGAAATCGGCTAAAAGCCACGCTTTCTTTTTATACCCAGCTGTACTTGTACACGGGGTATTGTTACTTTGTTTGGATAACGGTTGGTTGTACAAGTATAAAGGAATCGAGGTAGATATAGACTTCCATACATCAAAAAGACCAGGATCGAAAGAAAATTTGATTGAGCCGTGTCCGTCCTTCTGTCCGTTAACACGATAGCTTGAGCAAATATTGAGATATCTTCACCAAATTCTGTATTCATTCTTATTTATACTCAGAATAGATTGGTATTGAAAATGAGCGAAATCGGAAGATAACCACGCCTTCTTTTCCTATATCGAAAATATCGAAAAATTGAAAAAATTAGATAATTCGAAAACGAGATTTGGTAGGTGGATTGATTTTATAACGCAAAACACAAGTTCAGTAAAATTTTGGAACATGGGTGTGGCAACGCCCACATTTAGAAGAAGCAAATTCAGAAGTTTAACAAGCTGTAAATCAATAGCCGTTGGAGATATAATATTGAAATTCGGCATAAAAATGGGTTTCTTAGCGACAACTGTTTGCTGTGAAAATGAGCGAAATCGGCTGAAAGTCACGCTTTTATTTTATACCCAGCTGTACTTGTACGCAGGGTATTATAACTTTGTTTGGATAAAGGTTGGTTGTTCATATATAAAGAAATCGAGATAGATATAGACTTGCATATATCAAAGTGACCAGAATCGAAAAAAAATTTTATTGTGCCATGTCCGTCCGTCCGTCCGTCCGTCTGTCCGCTAAACCGATAACTTGAGCAAATATTGAGATATCTTCACCAAATTCTGTATTCATTCTTATTAATACTCAGAATAGATTGGTATTGAAAATGAGCGAAATCGGAAGATAACCACGCCCCCTTTTCCTATATCGAAAAATTGAAAAAATTAGATAATTCGAAAACGAGATTTGGTAGGTGGATTGATTTTATAACGCAAAACACAAGTTCAGTAAAATTTTGGAACATGGGTGTGGCAACGCCCACATTTAGAAGAAGCAAATTTAGAAGTTTAACAAGCTGTAAATCAATAGCCGTTGGAGATATAATATTGAAATTCGGCATAAAAATGGGTTTCGTAGCGACAACTGTTTGCTGTGAAAATGAGCGAAATCGGCTGAAAGTCACGCTTTTATTTTATACCCAGCTGTACTTGCACGCAGCGTATTATAACTTTGTTTGGATAAAGGTTGGTTGTACATATATAAAGAAATCGAGATAGATATAGACTTCCATATATCAAAGTGACCAGGATCGAAAAAAAATTTTATTGAGCCATGCCCGTCCGTCTGTCCGTCCATCCGTCTGTCCGCTAAACCTATAACTTGAGCAAATATTGAGATATCTTCACCAAACTCTGTATTCATTCTTATTTATACTCAGAATAGATTGGTATTGAAAATGAGCGAAATCGGAAGATAACCACGCCCCCTTTTCCTATATCGAAAATATCGAAAAATTTAAAAAATTACGCAATTCGAAAACGAATACCACTAAATTAATGAAATTTGGTAGGTGACTTGCTTTTATAACGCAAAACACAAGTTCAGTAAAATTTGGGAATATGGGCTTGGCAACGCCCACATTTAGAAGAAGCAAATTTAGAAGTTTAACAAGCTGTAAATCAATAGCCGTTGGAGATATAATATTGAAATTCGGCGTAAAAATGGGTTTCGTAGCGACAACTTTTTGCTGTGAAAATGAGCGAAATCGGCTGAAAGTCACGCTTTTATTTTATACCAAGCTGTACTTGTACGCAGGATATTATAAATTTGTTTGGATAAAGATTGGTTGTACAGGTATAAAGAAATCGAGATAGACATAGACTTCCATACATCAAAATGACCAGGATCGAAAAAAAATTTGATTGAGCGATGTCCGTCCGTCTGTCCGTGTCCGTCTGTTCGTTAACACTATAATAATAATAATAATAATTCCCAACGGATTACCCACCATATCCCGCCCGACCGGCGCGGGGGCGCATCCGCATAACGCGCGGATTATTCGTTCGTGCCGAGTCGTTGAAAGGCTTTGGTTTGTTAATCGTCGAGATCTAAAACTGCTCAGCTACAGAGAAAACCTCATCAGCTAAGTAAAGTAGATCTAGGATAGATTATACATTAAGAAATAACTAGTTAACAGAATAAAATTATTGTTAAAAGTTAAAATAGAAGTCAAAGAATAAAAAACAATTAGTAGCTATGAATTTAGGACAGAAAGAATTGATTTTTTTATGCTGAAAAGCGAGTCTGAAATATCAAATCTACCAGAAAGAGAGTTATAATCTTGACACAAACAGCGAAAAGGCTCATTTAACTGAAAATTGGTTCGGCACTGTTTTAAGACTAGAGGTTTAAAATGCCTTGAAGGACGAGACGGTACATTGAAGTTCACTTCACTTAGAAGAAATGGGCTGGATAGTGAACCATTTAGCAATTTAGTCATAAAAATAATTCCAAGCATTTCCCTCCGACTAGAAAGTGTGTGTAGATTAATGAGTTTTAAACGATTCGTATAGGGTGGCAGATTGTACGAGGGATCCCAATGAAAATCTCTTAAGGCAAATAGTAAAAATTGTTTTTGAACTGATTCAAGGCGATCTACATGAACCTGGTAACGCGGGTTCCAAATTATAGAACCATATTCAAGTATCGGTCTGACTAATGTAGTGAAGAGGGCTTTAGTTACATAAGGGTCGCTAAATTCTTTAGACCATCGTTTAACGAATGCTAGGACACCTCTAGCCTTATTGACTGTTGTATTAATATGGCGATTGAAACTGAGTTTATAGTCCATAGTAACCCCCAGGTCAACAAAATCATACACTTGCTCAAGACTATAATTTTTAATTGTATAGGAAGCCGGCTGAGAAATTCCACGCGAAAAACCCATGTATTTACATTTTTTAAGGTTAAGTGGCATATAATTTAAATCGCACCAAGTAACTAGTGCATCTAGATCTGATTGTAGCTTATTTCTATCTTCAAATGACGCGAATGACATGAAAAGCTTTACGTCGTCGGCATACATTAACATTTTTGAAAATTTTATTATTGTAGAAATATCATTTATAAACAACAAGAACAGAATCGGGCCAAGATGGCTTCCTTGAGGAACCCCCGAAGAGACATAAATGACATCGGATACTAAATTTTTGAACATTACTCTTTGTGTCCTGTCACTAAGGTAAGAAGAGATCCAGCGATTGAGACCCGGCTGGAAGCCCAACTGATCGAGTTTATGAATAAGTAATGAGTGGCACACTTTGTCAAAAGCTTTGCTGAAATCCGTATAAATAACGTCGGTTTGCAGATTTTTTCTAAAGCCATTTGAGACATGACTGGTAAACTCAAGTAAATTCGTAACTGTGGACTTTCCCTTACTGAACCCGTGTTGGCAGTCAGCTATCAAAGTAGAGATCGGACCCGTAAGTTGATTTGTAACAATAGCTTCAAACAATTTTGGGATGGCAGAAAGCTTTGCGATGCCACGATAGTTCTCTATAGAAGACCTACTCCCGCTTTTATGCAGCGGTAGAAGAAACGATTCTTTTCACGCAGTTGGAAAAACACCACACTTTAGTGATAGATGAAACAAATTGGTAAGGGGTTGGTAAATATGGTTCGCACACTTTTTCAAGAAACATGTAGGAATCCTATCAGGACCATATTTAAAAGATTCTTTTAAGGTTTTAAGGTAAATTAGAACATCTTTGGCGCATATAATTGGTGAATTAATTGAATTTGTCCCGTGTAGCTTATAGGGATAGTTTTGAAAGTTTGAATTGGTGACAGCAGAATAGTTAGAAGTGAAAAATTGAGCAAAAAAATTTGCGATACATTGATTATCGCTAGATATAATGTCTTGATATTTCATGGCTGAGGGAAACCCTGATACTTTACGTTTAGAATTTACGAAACCATAAAATGACTTAGGATTGAGAATAATGTCTCTTTTCGTTTTAGAGATATAAGCTTTATAGCACTTCTTATTTAAATCTATGTACTTCTGACGTAGAATGGAATACAGTAGGTAATGTTTATTTAATCCGGATTTCTTATATAAATTAAATGATCGCGTTTTCCTATTTTTAAGAGCCTTAATCTCTTTAGTAAACCAAGCTTGCGTAGGATGATCATAAGTTACTTTACGTTTAGGAATAAACTTCTCAAATAGGCAGTAAATAGTGTGATTGAAATGTGAGACGTTTAGATCGATATCACAACCAAACTTGAGCAAATATTGAGATATCTTCACCAAATTCGGTATGCGGGCTTATTTATACTCAGAATAGATTGGATACCCACGCCCCCTTTTCCTATATCTAAAATATCGAAAAATTTTAAAAATGAGATAATTCGAAAACGAATACCACTAAATTAATGAAATTTTGTAGGTGAATTGATTTTATAACGGCAAACACAAGTTCAGTAAAATTTTGGAATATGGGCTTGGCAACGCCCACATTTAGAAGAAGCAAATTCAGAAGTGTAACAAGCTGCAAATCAAGAGCCGTTGGAGATATAACATTGAAATTTGGCAAAGACATTTTTTTCGTAGCGACAACTGTTTGCTGTGAAAATGAGCGAAATCGCCTGAAAGTCACGCTTTTATTTTATACCCAGCTGTACTTGTACACAGGGTATTGTAACTTTGTTTGGATAAAGGTTGGTTGTACAGGCATAAAGAAATCGAGATAGATATAGACTTCCATTTATCAAAGTGACCAGGATCGAAAAAAAATTTTAGTGTGCCATGTCCGTCCGTCCGTCCGTCCGTCCGTCCGTCCGTCCGTCCGTCCGTCCGTCTGTCCGCTGAACCTATAACTTGAGCAAATATTGAGATATCTTCACCAAACTCTGTATTCATTCTTATTTATACTCAGAATAGATTGGTATTGAAAATGAGCGAAATCGGAAGATAACCACGCCTTCTTTTCCTATATCGAAAATATCGAAAAATTTAAAAAATTACGCAATTCGAAACCGAATACCACTAAATTAATGAAATTTGGTAGGTGACTTGCTTTTATAACGCAAAACACAAGTTCAGTAAAATTTTGGAATATGGGCTTGGCAACGCCCACATTTAGAAGAAGCAAATTTAGAAGTTTAACAAGCTGTAAATCAATAGCCGTTGGAGATATAATATTGAAATTCGGCATAAAAATGGGTTTCGTAGCGACAACTGTTTGCTGTGAAAATGAGCGAAATCGGCTGAAAGTCACGCTTTTATTTTATACCCAGCTGTACTTGCACGCAGCGTATTATAACTTTGTTTGGATAAAGGTTGGTTGTACATATATAAAGAAATCGAGATAGATATAGACTTCCATATATCAAAGTGACCAGGATCGAAAAAAAATTTTATTGAGCCATGCCCGTCCGTCTGTCCGTCCATCCGTCTGTCCGCTAAACCTATAACTTGAGCAAATATTGAGATATCTTCACCAAACTCTGTATTCATTCTTATTTATACTCAGAATAGATTGGTATTGAAAATGAGCGAAATCGGAAGATAACCACGCCCCCTTTTCCTATATCGAAAATATCGAAAAATTTAAAAAATTACGCAATTCGAAACCGAATACCACTAAATTAATGAAATTTGGTAGGTGACTTGCTTTTATAACGCAAAACACAAGTTCAGTAAAATTTTGGAATATGGGCTTGGCAACGCCCACATTTAGAAGAAGCAAATTTAGAAGTTTAACAAGCTGTAAATCAATAGCCGTTGGAGATATAATATTGAAATTCGGCATAAAAATTGGTTTCGTAGCGGCAACTGTTTGCTGTGAAAATGAGCGAAATCGGCTGAAAGTCGCGCTTTTATTTTATACCCAGCTGTACTTGTACGCAGGGTATTGTAACTTTGTTTGGATAAAGGTTGGTTGTACAGGCATAAAGAAATCGGGATAGATATATACTTCCATATATCAAAGTGACCAGGATCGAAACAAAATTTTATTGAGCCATGCCCGTCCGTCTGTCCGTCCGTCCGTCTGTCCGCTAAACCTATAACTTGAGATATCTTCACCAAACTCTGTATTCATTCTTATTTATACTCAGAATAGATTGGTATTGAAAATGAGCGAAATCGGAAGATAACCACGCCTTCTTTTCCTATATCGAAAATATCGAAAAATTTAAAAAATTAGATAATTCGAAAACGAATACCGAATTTGGTAGGTGACTTGCTTTTATAACGCAAAACACAAGTTCAGTAAAATTTTGGAACATAGGTGTGGCAACGCCCACATTTAGAAGAAGCAAATTCAGAAGTTTAACAAGCTGTAAATCAATAGCCGTTGGAGATATAATATTGAAATTCGGCATAAAAATGGGTTTCGTAGCGACAACTGTTTGCTGTGAATATGAGCGAAATCGTCTTAAAGCCACGATTTGTTTTTATACTCAGCTGCACTTGTACACAGGGTGCTATAAATTTGTTTGGATAACGGGTGGTTGTACAGGCATAAAGGAATCGAGATAGATATAGACTTCCACATATAAAAATGACCAGGACCGAAAGAAAATTTGATTGAGCCATGTCCATCCGTCTGTCCGTGTCCGTCTGCCCGTTTACACGATAACTTGAGCAAATATTGAGATATCTTCACCAAATTCTGGATTCGTTCTTATTTATACTCAGAATAGATTGGTATTGAAAATGAGCGAAATCGGAAGATAGCCACGCGCTCTTTTCTCTATCTATCTCTATGGCGCTATATACAACAGGTATATCATCATAAACCTCCTAAGAGATTTTTGCGCCAAGCTTCTCTTCCAATTTGTGGTGTGCCGATTTGAATTTTCCCTACAAATTGGTGGGACCTACAGTTTTTTGCCGACTCCGAACGGCATCTACAAGGGAGACGAATTTTTGCTGAGAAGCCTGTCATGGCAGAAATACACTCGGAGAGTTTGCCAAACCACTGCCGAGGGGCGACCCCGTTTTGAAAAACTTTTTTCAAATCACTTTTGATGTTACCTGTACCAGGGTTCGAACCATGGACCTTTGGTGTGGTAGGCCGGCAACACTACCTTCACACCACGGCGGCCGCCACCGCCCTCTTTTCCTATATCGAAAATATCGAAAAATTGAAAAAATGAGATAATTCGAAAACGAATACCACTAAATTAATGAAATTTGGTAGGTGACTTGCTTTTATAACGCAAAACACAAGTTCATTAAAATTTTGGAATATGGGCTTGGCAACGCCCACATTTAGAAGAAGCAAATTCAGAAGTTTAACAAGCTGTAAATCAATAGCCGTTGGAGATATAATATTGAAATTCGGCATAAAAATGGGTTTCGTAGCGACAACTGTTTGCTGTGAAAATGAGCGAAATCGTCTTAAACCCACGATCTCTTTTTATACCCAGCTGCACTTGTACACAGGGTGCTATAAATTTGTTTGGATAACGGGTGGTTGTACAGGTATAAAGGAATCGAGATAGATATAGACTTCCACATATAAAAATGACCAGGACCGAAAAAAAATTTGATTGAGCCATGTCCATCCGTCTGTCCGTGTCCGTCTGCCCGTTTACACGATAACTTGAGCAAATATTGAGATATCTTCACCAAATTCTGGATTCGTTCTTATTTATACTCAGAATAGATTGGTATTGAAAATGAGCGAAATCGGAAGATAGCCACGCGCTCTTTTCTCTATCTATCTCTATGGCGCTATATACAACAGGTATATCATCATAAACCTCCTAAGAGATTTTTGCGCCAAGCTTCTCTTCCAATTTGTGGTGTGCCGATTTGAATTTTCCCTACAAATTGGTGGGACCTACAGTTTTTTGCCGACTCCGAACGGCATCTACAAGGGAGACGAATTTTTGCTGAGAAGCCTGTCATGGCAGAAATACACTCGGAGAGTTTGCCAAACCACTGCCGAGGGGCGACCCCGTTTTGAAAAACTTTTTTCAAATCACTTTTGATGTTACCTGTACCAGGGCTCGAACCATGGACCTTTGGTGTGGTAGGCCGGCAACACTACCTTCACACCACGGCGGCCGCCACCGCCCCCTTTTCCTATATCGAAAAATTGAAAAAATGAGATAATTCGAAAACGAATACCACTAAATTAATGAAATTTGGTAGGTGACTTGCTTTTATAACGCAAAACACAAGTTCAGTAAAATTTTGGAATATGGGCTTGGCAACGCCCAAATTTGAAAGAAGCAAATTCAGAAGTTCAATAAGCTGTAAATCAATAGCCGTTGAAGATATAATATTGAAATTTGGCATAAAAATTGGTTTCGTAGCGGCAACTGTTTGCTGTGAAAATGAGCGAAATCGGCTGAAAGTCACGCTTTTATTTTATACCCAGCTGTACTTGTACGCAGGGTATTGTAACTTTGTTTGGATAAAGGTTGGTTGTACAGGCATAAAGAAATCGGGATAGATATAGACTTCCATATATCAAAGTGACCAGGATCGAAACAAAATTTTATTGAGCCATGCCCGTCCGTCTGTCCGTTAACACTATAACTTGAGCAAATATTGAGATATCTTCACCAAATTCGGTATGCGGGCTTATTTATACTCAGAATAGATTGGATACCCACGCCCCCTTTTCCTATATCGAAAATATCGAAAAATTGAAAAAATTAGATAATTCGAAAACGAATACCACTAAATTAATGAAATTTGGTATGTGACTTGATTTTATAACGCAAAACACAAGTTCAGTAAAATTTTGGAATATGGGCTTGGCAACGCCCACATTTAGAAGAAGGAAATTCAGAAGTTTAACAAGCTGTAAATCAATAGCCGTTGGAGATGAAATTCGGCGTAAAAATGGGTTTCGTAGCGACAACTTTTTGCTGTGAAAATGAGCGAAATCGGCTGAAAGTCACGCTTTTATTTTATACCCAACTGTACTTGTACGCAGGATATTATAAATTTGTTTGGATAAAGGTTGGTTGTACAGGTATAAGGAAATCGAGATAGACATAGACTTCCATACATCAAAATGACCAGGATCGAAAAAAAATTTGATTGAGCCATGCCCGTCCGTCTGTCCGTTAACACTATAACTTGAGCAAATATTGAGATATCTTCACCAAATTCGGTATGCGGGCTTATTTATACTCAGAATAGATTGGATACCCACGCCCCCTTTTCCTATATCGAAAATATCGAAAAATTTAAAAAATGAGATAATTCGAAAACGAATACCACTAAATTAATGAAATTTGGTAGGTGAATTGATTTTATAACGCCAAACACAAGTTCAGTAAAATTTTGGAATATGGGCTTGGCAACGCCCACATTTAGAAGAAGCAAATTCAGAACTTTAACAAGCTGCAAATCAAGAGCCGTTGGAGATATAACATTGAAATTTGGCAAAGACATTTTTTTTCGTAGCTACAACTGTTTGCTGTGAAAATGAGCGAAATCGGCTGAAAGTCACGCTTTTATTTTATACCCAGCTGTACTTGTACACAGGGTATTGTAACTTTGTTTGGATAAAGGTTGGTTGTACAGGCATAAAGAAATCGAGATAGATATAGACTCCCATATATCAAAATGACCAGGATCGAAAAAAAAATTTGATTGAGTTATGCCCGTCCGTCTATGCGTCCGTCCGTCTCCCCGTTAACACGATAACTTGAGCAAAAATTGAGATATCTTCACCAAATTCGGCATGCGGGCTTATTTATACTCAGAATAGAGTGGTATTGAAAAGGGACGAAATCGGACGATAACCACGCCCCTTTTCCTATATCGAAAATAGCGAAAAATTGAAAAAATTAGATAATTCGAAAACAAATACCACTAAATTAATGAACTGTTTGCTGTGAAAATGAGCGAAATCGGCTGAAAGCCACGCTTTCTTTTTATACCCAGCTGTACTTGTACACGGGGTATTGTTACTTTGTTTGGATAACGGTTGGTTGTACAAGTATAAAGGAATCGAGATAGATATAGACTTCCATACATCAAAAAGACCAGGATCGAAAAAAATCTGATTGAGCCGTGTCCGTCCTTCTGTCCGTCTATCCGTCTGTCCGTCTGTCCGTTAACACGATAACTTGAGCAAATATTGAGATATCTTCACCAAATTCGGCATGCGGGCTTATTTATACTCAGAATAGATTGGATACCCACGCCCCCTTTTCCTATATCGAAAATATCGAAAAATTTAAAAAATGAGATAATTCGAAAACGAATACCACTAAATTAATGAAATTTGGTAGGTGAATTGATTTTATAACGCCAAACACAAGTTCAGTAAAATGTTGGAATATGGGCTTGGCAACGCCCACATTTAGAAGAAGCAAATTCAGAACTTTAACAAGCTGCAAATCAAGAGCCGTTGGAGATATAACATTGAAATTTGGCAAAGACATTTTTTTCGTAGCTACAACTGTTTGCTGTGAAAATCAGCGAAATTGGCTGAAAGTCACGCTTTTATTTTATACCCAGCTGTACTTGTACACAGGGTATTGTAACTTTGTTTGGATAAAGGTTGGTTGTACAGGCATAAAGAAATCGAGATAGATATAGACTCCCATATATCAAAATGACCAGGATCGAAAAAAAAATTTGATTGAGTTATGCCCGTCCGTCTATGCGTCCGTCCGTCTCCCCGTTAACACGATAACTTGAGCAAAAATTGAGATATCTTCACCAAATTCGGCATGCGGGCTTATTTATACTCAGAATAGATTGGTATTGAAAAGGAACGAAATCGGACGATAACCACGCCCCTTTTCCTATATCGAAAATAGCGAAAAATTGAAAAAATTAGATAATTTGAAAACAAATACCACTAAATTAATGAACTGTTTGCTGTGAAAATGAGCGAAATCGGCTGAAAGCCACGCTTTCTTTTTATACCCAGCTGTACTTGTACACGGGGTATTGTTACTTTGTTTGGATAACGGTTGGTTGTACAAGTATAAAGGAATCGAGATAGATATAGACTTCCATACATCAAAAAGACCAGGATCGAAAAAAAATTTGATTGAGCCGTGCCCGTCCTTCTGTCCGTCTATCCGTCTGTCCGTCTGTCCGTTAACACGATAACTTGAGCAAATATTGAGATATCTTCACCAAATTCGGAATGCGGGCTTATTTATACTCAGAATAGATTGGTATTGAAAAGGAACGAAATCGGACGATAACCACGCCCCTTTTCCTATATCGAAAATAGCGAAAAATTGAAAAAAATAGATAATTCGAAAACAAATACCACTAAATTAATGAACTGTTTGCTGTGAAAATGAGCGAAATCGGCTGAAAGTCACGCTTTTATTTTATACCCAGCTGTACTTGTACACAGGGTATTATAACTTTGTTTGAATAAAGGTTGGTTGTACAGGTATAAAGAAATCGAGATAGATATAGACTTCCATATATCAAAGTGACCAGAATCGAAAAAAAATTTTATTGAGCCATGTCCGTCCGTCTGTCCGTGTCCGTCTGCCGTTAACACGATAACTTGAGCAAATATCGATTTATCTTCACCAAATTCTGGATTCGTTCTTATTTATACTCAGAATATATTGGTATTGAAAATGAGCGAAATCGGAAGATAACCACGCCCTCTTTTCCTATATCGAAAATATCGAAAAATTGAAAAAATGAGATAATTCGAAAACGAATACCACTAAATTAATGAAATTTGGTAGGTGACTTGCTTTTAAAACGCAAAACACAAGTTCAGTAAAATTTTCGAATATGGGCTTGGCAACGCCCACATTTAGAAGAAGCAAATTCAGAAGTTTAACAAGCTGTAAATCAATAGCCGTTGGAGATATAATATTGAAATTCGGCATAAAAATGGGTTTCGTAGCGACAACTGTTTGCTGTGAAAATGAGCGAAATCGTCTTAAAGCCACGACTTCTTTTTATACCCACCTGCACTTGTACACAGGGTGTTATAAATTTGTTTGGATAACGGGTGGTTGTACAGGTATAAAGGAATCGAGATAGATATAGACTTCCACACATAAAAATGACCAGGACCGAAAAAAAATTTGATTGAGCCATGTCCATCCGTCTGTCCGTGTCCGTCTGCCCGTTAACACGATAACTTGAGCAAATATTAAGATATCTTCACCAAATCTGGATTCGTTCTTATTTATACTCAGAATAGATTGGTATTGAAAATGAACGAAATCGGACGATAACCGCGCCCCTTTTCCTATATCGAAAATAGCGAAAAATTGAAAAAAATAGATAATTCGAAAACAAATACCACTAAATTAATGAACTGTTTGCTGTGAAAATGAGCGAAATCGGCTGAAAGTCACGCTTTTATTTTATACCCAGCTGTACTTGTACGCAGGGTATTATAACTTTGTTTGGATAAAGGTTGGTTGTACAGGTATAAAGAAATCGAGATAGATATAGACTTCCATATATCAAAGTGACCAGAATCGAAAAAAAACTTTTATTGAGCCATGTCCGTCCGTCTGTCCGTGTCCGTCTGCCCGTTAACACGATAACTTGAGCAAATATTGAGATATCTTCACCAAATTCTGTATGCGTTCTTATTTATACTCAGAATATATTGGTATTGATTTTGGAATATGGGTTTGGCAACGCCCACATTTAGAAGAAGCAAATTCAGAAGTTTAACAAGCTGTAAATCAATAGCCGTTGGAGATATAACATTGAAATTTGGCATAAAAATTGTTTTCGTAGCGAAAACTGTTTGCTGTGAAAATGAGCGAAATCGTCTTAAAGAAACGATTTCTTTTTATACCCAGCTGCACTTGTACACAGGGTGTTATAAATTTGTTTGGATAACGGGTGGTTGTACAGGTATAAAGGAATCGAGATAGATATAGCCTTCCACATATAAAAATGACCAGGACCGAAAAAAAATTTGATTGAGCCATGTCCGTCCGTCCGTCCGTCCGTCCGTCTGCCCGTTAACACGATAACTTGAGCAAATATTGAGATATCTTCACCAAATTCTGTATACGTTCTTTTTAATACTCAGAATAGATTATTATTGAAAATGAACGAAATCGGACGATAACCACGCCCCCTTTTCCTAGATCGAAAATATCGAAAAATTGAAAAAATTAGATAATTCGAAAACGAATACCACTAAATTAATGAAATTTGGTAGGTGGATTGATTTTATAACACAAAACACAAGTTCAGTAAAATTTTCGAACATGGGTGTGGCAACGCCCACATTTAGAAGAAGCAAATTCAGAAACTTAACAAGCTACCACTAAATAAATAGAAATTTTTTTTCGTCGCGAAAACTGTTTGCTGTGCAAATGAGCGAATCGGCTGAAAGTCACGCTTTTAGTATATACCGAGCTGTACTTGTACGCAGGGTATTATAACTTTGTTTGGATAAAGGTTGGTTGTACAGGTATAAAGAAATAGAGATAGATTTAGACTTCCATATATCAAAATGACCAGGATCGAAAAGCCATGCCCGTCCGTCAGTCTGCCCGTTAACACGATAACTTGAGCAAATATTGAGATATCTTCACCAAATTCGGCATGCGGGCTTATTTATACTCAGAATAGATTATTATTGAAAATGAGCGAAATCGGACGATAACCACGCCCCCTTTTCCTATATCGAAAAAATTAGATAATTCGAAAACGAATACCACTAAATTAATGAAATTTGGAAGATGGATTGATTTTATAACACAAAACACAAGTTCAGTAAAATTTTGGAACATGGGTGTGGCAACGCCCACATTTAGAAGAAGCAAATTCAGAAATTTAACAAGCTACCACTACATAAATAAACATTTTTTTCGTAGCGAAAACCCCTTGCTGTGAAAATGAGCGCAATCGCCTGAAAGCCACGCTTTCTTTTTATACCCAGCTGTACTTGTACACAGGGTATTATAAATTCCTTTGGATACCGGGTCTTTGTACAGGTATACAGGAATCGAGATAGATATAGACTTCCACATATCAAAATAACCAGAATCGAAAAAAAATTTGATTGAGCCATGTCCGTCCTTCTGTCTGTCCGTCCGTCTCCCCGTTAACACGATAACTTGAGCAAAAATTGAGATATCTTCACCAAATTCGGCATGCGGGCTTATTTATACTCAGAATAGATTGGTATTGAAAAGGAACGAAATCGGACGATAACCACGCCCCTTTTCCTATATCGAAAATAGCGAAAAATTGAAAAATTAGATAATTCGAAAACAAGTACCACTAAATTAATGAACTGTTTGCTGTGAAAATGAGCGAAATCGGCTGAAAGCCACGCTTTCTTTTTATACCCAGCTGTACTTGTACACGGGGTATTGTTAATTTGTTTGGATAACGGTTGGTTGTACAAGTATAAAGGAATCGAGATAGATATAGACTTCCATACATCAAAAAGACCAGGATCGAAAAAAATTTGATTGAGCCGTGTCCGTCCTTCTGTCCGTCTATCCGTCTGTCCGTCTGTCCGTTAACACGATAACTTGAGCAAATATTGAGATATCTTCACCAAATTCGGCATGCGGGCTTATTTATACTCAGAATAGATTGGTATTGAAAAGGAACAAAATCGGACTATAACCACGCCCCTTTTCCTATATCGAAAATAGCGAAAAATTGAAAAAAATAGATAATTCGAAAACAAATACCACTAAATTAATGAACTGTTTGCTGTGAAAATGAGCGAAATCGGCTGAAGGTCACGCTTTTATTTTATACCCAGCTGTACTTGTACGCAGGGTATTATAACTTTGTTTGGATAAAGGTTGGTTGTACAGGTATAAAGAAATCGATATAGATTTAGACTTCCATATATCAAAGTGACCAGAATCGAAAAAAATTTTATTGAGCCAAGTCCGTCCGTCTGTCCGTGTCCGTCTGCCGTTAACACGATAACTTGAGCAAATATTGAGATATCTTCACCAAATTCTGGATTCGTTCTTATTTATACTCAGAATAGATTGGTATTGAAAATGAGCGAAATCGGAAGATAACCACGCCCTCTTTTCCTATATCGAAAATATCGAAAAATTGAAAAAATGAGATAATTCGAAAACGAATACCACTAAATTAATGAAATTTGGTAGGTGACTTGCTTTTATAACGCAAAACACAAGTTCAGTAAAATTTTGGAATATGGGCTTGGCAACGCCCACATTTAGAAGAAGCAAATTCAGAAGTTTAACAAGCTGTAAATCAATAGCCGTTGAAGATATAATATTGAAATTCGGCATAAAAATGCATTTCGTAGCGACAACTGTTTGCTGTGAAAATGAGCGAAATCGTCTTAAAGCCACGATTTCTTTTTATACCCACCTGCACTTGTACACAGGGTGTTATAAATTTGTTTGGATAACGGGTCGTTGTACAGGTATAAAGGCATCGAGATAGATATAGACTTCCACATATAAAAATGACCAGGACCGAAAAAAAATTTGATTGAGCCATGTCCATCCGTCTGTCCGTGTCCGTCTGCCCGTTAACACGATAACTTGAGCAAATATTAAGATATCTTCACCAAATCTGGATTCGTTCTTATTTATACTCAGAATAGATTGGTATTGAAAATGAACGAAATCGGACGATAACCGCGCCCCTTTTCCTATATCGAAAATAGCGAAAAATTGAAAAAAATAGATAATTCGAAAACAAATACCACTAAATTAATGAACTGTTTGCTGTGAAAATGAGCGAAATCGGCTGAAAGTCACGCTTTTATTTTATACCCAGCTGTACTTGTACGCAGGGTATTATAACTTTGTTTGGATAAAGGTTGGTTGTACAGGTATAAAGAAATCGAGACAGATATAGACTTCCATATATCAAAGTGACCAGAATCGAAAAAAAATTTTATTGAGCCATGTCCGTCCGTCTGTCCGTGTCCGTCTGCCCGTTAACACGATAACTTGAGCAAATATTGAGATATCTTCACCAAATTCTGTATGCGTTCTTATTTATACTCAGAATATATTGGTATTGATTTTGGAATATGGGCTTGGCAACGCCCACATTTAGAAGAAGCAAATTCAGAAGTTTAACAAGCTGTAAATCAATAGCCGTTGGAGATATAACATTGAAATTTGGCATAAAAATTGTTTTCGTAGCGAAAACTGTTTGCTGTGAAAATGAGCGAAATCGTCTTAAAGCCACGATTTCTTTTTATACCCAGCTGCACTT
This sequence comes from Merzomyia westermanni, assembly GCA_949987695.1. Taxonomy (NCBI): domain Eukaryota; kingdom Metazoa; phylum Arthropoda; class Insecta; order Diptera; family Tephritidae; genus Merzomyia; species Merzomyia westermanni. The sequence goes on from OX465292.1 coordinate 76,105,889, forward strand.
GTACACAGGGTGTTATAAATTTGTTTGGATAACGGGTGGTTGTACAGGTATAAAGGAATCGAGATAGATATAGCCTTCCACATATAAAAATGACCAGGACCGAAAAAATATTTGATTGAGCCATGTCCGTCCGTCCGTCCGTCCGTCCGTCTGCCCGTTAACACGATAACTTGAGCAAATATTGAGATATCTTCACCAAATTCTGTATGCGTTCTTATTTATACTCAGAATAGATTATTATTGAAAATGAGCGAAATCGGACGATAACCACGCCCCCTTTTCCTATATCGAAAATATCGAAAAATTGAAAAAATTAGATAATTCGAAAACGAATACCACTAAATTAATGAAATTTGGTAGGTGGATTGATTTTATAACACAAAACACAAGTTCAGTAAAATTTTCGAACATGGGTGTGGCAACGCCCACATTTAGAAGAAGCAAATTCAGAAACTTAACAAGCTACCACTAAATAAATAGAAATTTTTTTTCGTAGCGAAAACTGTTTGCTGTGCAAATGAGCGAATCGGCTGAAAGTCACGCTTTTAGTTTATACCCAGCTGTACTTGTACGCAGGGTATTATAACTTTGTTTGGATAAAGGTTGGTTGTACAGGTATAAAGAAATAGAGATAGATTTAGACTTCCATATATCAAAATGACCAGGATCGAAAAAAAATTTGATTGAGCCATGTCCGTCCTTCTGTCCGTCCGTCAGTCTGTCCGTTAACACGATAACTTGAGCAAATATTGAGATATCTTCACCAAATTCGGCATGCGGGCTTATTTATACTCAGAACAGATTATTATTGAAAATGAGCGAAATCGGACGATAACCACGCCCCCTTTTCCTATATCGAAAAAATTAGATAATTCGAAAACGAATACCACTAAATTAATGAAATTTGGAAGGTGGATTGATTTTATAACACAAAACACAAGTTCAGTAAAATTTTGGAACATGGGTGTGGCAACGCCCACATTTAGAAGAAGCAAATTCAGAAATTTAACAAGCTACCACTACATAAATAAACATATTTCGTAGCGAAAACCCCTTGCTGTGAAAATGAGCGCAATCGCCTTAAAGCCACGCTTTCTTTTTATACCCAGCTGTACTTGTACACAGGGTATTATAAATTCCTTTGGATACCGGGTCTTTGTACAGGTATACAGGAATCGAGATAGATATAGACTTCCACATATCAAAATAACCAGAATCGAAAAAAAATTTGATTGAACCATGTCCGTCCTTCTGTCCGTCCGTCCGTTTGTGCGTTAACACGATAACTTGAGGAAATATTGAGATATCTTTACCAAATTCGGTATGCCGACTTACTTATACTCAGAATAGATTGGATAACCACGCCCTCTTTTCCTTTAACGAAAATATCGAAAAATTGAAAAAATTAGATAATTCGAAAACGAGTACCACTAAATTAATCAAATTTGGTAGGTGAATTGAGTTTATAACGCCAAACACAAGTCCAGTAAAATTGTGGAATATGGGCCCACTTTTAAAAGAAGCAAATTCAGAAGTTTAGCTGTAAATCAGTAGCCGTTGGAGATATAACATTGAAATTTTGCATAAGAATTGTTTTCGTAGCGGCAACTGTTTGCTGTGAAAATGAGCGAAATCGGCTGAAAGCCACGCTTTCTTTTTATACCCAGCTGTACTTGTACACAGGTTATTATTACTTTGTTTGGTTGGGTGTACAGGTATAAAGGAATCGAGATAGATATAGACTTCCATGTATCAAAATGACCAGGATCGAAAAAAAATTTGATTGAGCCATGTCCGTCCTTCTGTCCGTCCGTCCGTTTGTGCGTTAACACGATAACTTGAGGAAATATTGAGATATCTTTACCAAATTCGGTATGCCGACTTACTTATACTCAGAATAGATTGGATAACCACGCCCCCTTTTCCTTTAACGAAAATATCGAAAAATTGAAAAAATCAGATAATTCGAAAACGAATACCACTAAATTAATGAAATTTGGTAGGTGAATTGATTTTAATAATAATTCCCAACGGATTACCCACCATATCCCGCCCGACCGGCGCGAGGGGCGCATCCGCATAACGCGCGGATTATTCGTTCGTGCCGAGTCGTTGAAAGGCTTTGGTTTGTTAATCGTTGAGATCTAAAACTGCTCAGCTACAGAGAAAACCTCATCAGCTAAGTAAAGTAGATATAGGATAGATTATACATTAAGAAATAACTAGTTAACAGAATAAAATTGTTGTTAAAAGTTAAAATAGAAGTCAAAGAATAAAAAACAATTAGTAGCTATGAATTTAGGACAGAAAGAATTGATTTTTTTATGCTGAAATATCAAATCTACCAGAAAGAGAGTTATAATCTTGACACAAACAGCGAAAAGGCTCATTTAACTGAAAATTGGTTCGGCACTGTTTTAAGACTAGAGGTTTAAAATGCCTTGAAGGACGAGCCGGTACATTGAAGTTCACTTCACTTAGAATAAATGGGCTGGATAGTGAACCATTTAGCAATTTAATCATAAAAATAATTCCAAGCATTTCCCTCCGACTAGAAAGTGCGTGTAGATTAATGAGTTTTAAACGATTAGTATAGGGTGGCAGATTGTACGAGGGATCCCAATGAAAATCTCCTAAGGCAAATAGTAAAAATTGTTTTTGAACTGATTCAAAGCGATCTAGATGAACCTGGTAACGCGGGTTCCAAATTATAGAACCATATTCAAGTATCGGTCTGACTAATGTAGTGAAGAGGGCTTTAGTTACATAAGGGTCGCTAAATTCTTTAGACCATCGTTTAACGAATGGTAGGACACCTCTAGCCTAATTGACTGTTGTATTAATATGGCGGTTGAAACTGAGTTTATAGTCCATAGTAACCCCCAGGTCAACAAAATCATACACTTGCTCAAGACTATAATTTTTAATTGTATAGGAAGCCGGCTGAGAAATTCCACGCGAAAAACCCATGTGTTTACATTTTTTAAGGTTAAGTGGCATATAATTTAAATCGCACCAAGTAACTAGTGCATCTAGATCTGATTGTAGCTTATTTCTATCTTCAAATGACGCCAATGACATGAAAAGCTTTACGTCGTCGGCATACATTAACATTTTTGAAAATTTTATTATTGTAGAAATATCATTTATAAACAACAAGAACAGAATCGGGCCAAGATGGCTTCCTTGAGGAACCCCCGAAGAGACATAAATGACATCGGATACTAAATTTTTAAACATTACTCTTTGTGTCCTGTCACTAAGGTAAGAAGAGATCCAGCGATTGAGACCCGGCTGGAAGCCCAACTGATCGAGTTTATGAATAAGTAATGAGTGACACACTTTGTCAAAAGCTTTGCTGAAATCCGTATAAATAACGTCGGTTTGCAGATTTTTTCTAAAGCCATTTGAGACATGACTGGTAAACTCAAGTAAATTCGTAACTGTGGACTTTCCCTTACTGAACCCGTGTTGGCAGTCAGCTATCAAAATAGAGATCGGACCCGTAAGTTGATTTGTAACAATAGCTTCAAACAATTTTGGGATGGCAGAAAGCTTTGCGATGCCACGATAGTTCTCTATAGAAGACCTACTCCCGCTTTTATGCAGCGGTAGAAGAAACGATTCTTTCCACGCAGTTGGAAAAACACCACACTTTAGTGATAGATTGAACAAATTGGTAAGGGGTTGGTAAATATGGTTCGCACACTTTTTCAAGAAACATGTAGGAATCCTATCAGGACCATATTTAAAAGATTCTTTTAAGGTTTTAAGGTAAATTAGAACATCTTTGGCGCATATAATTGGTGAATTAATTGAATTTGTCCCGTGTAGCTTATAGGGATAGTTTTGAAAGTTTGAATTGGTGACAGCAGAATAGTTAGAAGTGAAAAATTGAGCAAAAAAATTTGCGATACATTGATTATCGCTAGATATAATGTCTTGATATTTCATGGCTGAGGGAAACCCTGATACTTTACGTTTAGAATTTACGAATTAGGATTGAGAATAATGTCTCTTTTCGTTTTAGAGATATAAGCTTTATAGCACTTTTTATTTAAATCTATGTACTTCTGACGTAGAATGGAATACAGTAGGTAATGTTTATTTAATCCGGATTTCTTATATAAATTAAATGATCGCGTTTTCCTATTTTTAAGAGCCTTAAGCTCTTTAGTTAACCAAGCTTGCGTAGGATGATCATAAGTTACTTTACGTTTAGGAATACACTTCTCAAATAGGCAGTAAATAGTGTGATTGAAATGTGAGACGTTCAGATCGATATCACAACCAAATTCAGGCCAAGTTAATTTAGACAGTTCTTTATTTAATTTCTTGTAGTTTGCTTTGGAAAAGTTATAATCAAAGCTACTACATGAGTAGCATTGAGTGCCTTGGCCATTACTTATGGTTTCGTAGACTATTTCTATAGAAGGGTGGTAAAGGTCTTCTGGTAAAACCAACGGATCACAACGATTTACAGAAAATTGGTTTATATCATTAACATACACTAAATCTAAGACTTCCCCAAACTTGTTAGCGGTAACATTTATTTGATTAAGGCAAAGATCGGAAATTCCATCTAAAAAGTCATTGAACCCCAGTTTGGACGGATTTGGAATAATGTTACCATCAGATATGTTCCACGATATATGAGGTAAGTTAAAATCACCCAAAACAATAATTGAATCTGAAGCTTTAGTCATAAGGTTAACAGTTTTGAGCAGAGAGACATGTTGCATGTAGACTGAAAAATCTGATGCTGGAGGGATGTAGCAAACATATAAGTACATAGAGACGTTGTCTAGTTGAAGGCGGATGCATTTGAACTCAATGAAATCGATGTTAGGAATATTAACCTCTTCTGAAGGGAAAGAGGAATGAACGGCAAGTAGAACACCACCCCCGACTCTGTTCAAGCGATCATTTCTATATACTTGATATTCATTACATAAAAACTCTGAATTGAAAACATGAGGTTTTAGTCAAGTTTCGGTAAAAGCAATTACGTTATAATTACAATGAAAAGATTTCAAAAAGAGATCAGTTAATTTGGTATTTAGACCTCTGACATTTTGATAAAAGATATTCACGGATTTAGTGCTCAGTTTTTTGACTCAACGTTATTACGAGAAATTCTCGCTACATTTTGAACATTCCTATTCGGTCTGTATTCAAACTCCCGCACAAGAGCCCCGGGAGGCCAAAAAGAGCTGTCCAAAAGAGTATCGAAATCTTTCCCAGATACATCAATTTAAACGAAGACATACTTCTTTGATATGTGAAATAAAATTTTCTAACAGTTACGCTTTGATCTTTAACTTTAGAAGAAATATGGTACAACAAATCATCCTCGGTAGTGTCTGGATGGAACCTAGACACAAAAATAGATTTTTTGCGAGGAACCACAACCAGCTTACCAACGATTGGTTCAGACTCCATTGCAATAGTTGGAATTTCCTGGTTTTTCCTAGTGGACATTTTTGAAGGGGCGTTCTTCGACGTTGCTCGGACAACCGTACTAGGAACTGGAGAAGCCAAATCTATAAGTTCAAGGGGTTGAGGCAAGTTCGGGACTGTTATAACGCCAAACACAAGTTCAGTAAAATTTTGGAATATGAGCTTGGCAACGCCCACATTTAGAAGAAGCAAATTCAGAAGTTTAACAAGCTGTAAATCAATAGCCGTGGAGATATAACATTGAAATTTGGCATAAAAATTGTTTTCGTAGCGACAACTGTTTGCTGTGAAAATGAGCGAAATCGGCTGGAAGTCACGCTTTTATTTTATACCCAGCTGTACTTGTACGCAGGGTATTATAACTTTGTTTGGATAAAGGTTGGTTGTACTGGTGTATAAAGATATCGAGATAGATATAGGCTTCCATATATCAAAATGACCAGGATCGAAAAGCCATGTCCGTCCGTCCATCTGCCCGTTAACACGATAACTTGAGCAAATATTGAGATATCTTCACCAAATTCGGCATGCGGGGTTATTTATACTCAGAATAGATTGGTATTGAAAAGTAACGAAATCGGACGATAACCACGCCCCTTTTCCTATATCGAAAATAGCGAAAAATTTAAAAAAATAGATAATTCGAAAACAAATACCACTAAATTAATGAACTGTTTGCTGTGAAAATGGGCGAAATCGGCTGAAAGCCACGCTTCCTTTTTATACCCAGCTGTACTTGTACGCAGGGTATTATAACTTTGTTTGGATAAAGGTTGGTTGTACAGGTATAAAGAAATCGAGATAGATATAGACTTCCATATATCAAAATGACCAGGATCGAAAAGCCATGTCCGTCCGTCCATCTGCCCGTTAACACGATTACTTGAGCAAATATTGAGATATCTTCACCAAATTCGGCATGCGGGGTTATTTATACTCAGAATAGATTGGTATTGAAAAGTAACGAAATCGGACGATAACCACGCCCCTTTTCCTATATCGAAAATAGCGAAAAATTTAAAAAAATAGATAATTCGAAAACAAATACCACTAAATTAATGAACTGTTTGCTGTGAAAATGAGCGAAATCGGCTGAAAGTCACGCTTTTATTTTATACCCAGCTGTACTCGTACGCAGGGTATTATAACTTTGTTTGGATAAAGGTTGGTTCGAAAACGAATACCACTAAATTAATGAAATTTGGTAGGTGAATTGATTTTATAACGCCAAACACAAGTTCAGTAAAATTTTGGAATATGGGCTTGGCAAAGCCCACATTTAGAAGAAGCAAATTCAGAAGTTTAACAAGATGTAAATCAATACCCGTTGGAGATATAACATTGAAATTTGGCATAAAAATTGTTTTCGTAGCGGCAACTGTTTGCTGTGAAAATGAGCGAAATCGGCTGAAAGCCACGCTTTCTTTTTATACCCAGCTGTACTTGTACACAAGGTATTATAACTTTGTTTGGATAAAGGTTGGTTGTACAGGCATAAAGAAATCGAGATAGATATAGACTTCCATTTACCAAAGTGACCAGGATCGAAACAAAATTTTATTGAGCCATGCCCGTCCGTCTGTCCGTCCGTCCGTCTGTCCGCTAAACCGATAACTTGAGGAAATATGGAGATATCTTCACCAAACTCTGTATTCATTCTTATTTATACTCAGAATAGATTGGTATTGAAAATGAGCGAAATCGGAAGATAACCACGCCCCCTTTTCATATATCGAAAATATCGAAAAATTTAAAAAATGAGATAATTCGAAAACGAATACCACTAAATTAATGAAATTTGGTAGGTGAATTGATTTTATAACGCCAAACACAAGTTCAGTAAAATTTTGGAATATGGGCTTGGCAACGCCCACATTTAGAAGAAGCAAATTCAGAACTTTAACAAGCTGCAAATCAAGAGCCGTTGGAGATATAACATTGAAATTTGGCAAAGACATTTTTTTTCGTAGCTACAACTGTTTGCTGTGAAAATGAGCGAAATCGGCTGAAAGTCACGCTTTTATTTTATACCCAGCTGTACTTGTACGCAGGGTATTATAACTTTGTTTGGATAAAGGTTGGTTGTACAGGTATAAAGAAATCGAGATAGATATAGACTTCCATATATCAAAGTGACCAGAATCGAAAAAAAATTTTATTGTGCCATGTCGGTCCGTCCGTCCGTCCGTCTGTCCGCTAAACCGATAACTTGAGCAAATATTGAGATATCGTCACCAAATTCTGTATTCATTCTTATTTATACTCAGAATAGATTGGTATTGAAAATGAGCGAAATCGGAAGATAACCACGCCTTCTTTTCCTATATCGAAAATATCGAAAAATTGAAAAAATTAGATAATTCGAAAACGAATACCGAATTTGGTAGGTGACTTGCTTTTATAACGCAAATCACAAGTTCAGTAAAATTTTGGAACATGGGTGTGGCAACGCCCACATTTAGAAGAAGCAAATTCAGAACTTTAACAAGCTGCAAATCAAGAGCCGTTGGAGATATAACATTGAAATTTGGCAAAGACATTTTTTTTCGTAGCTACAACTGTTTGCTGTGAAAATGAGCGAAATCGGAAGATAACCACGGCCCCTTTTCCTATATCGAAAATATCGAAAAATTGAAAAAAATGAGATAATTCGACAACGAATACCACTAAATTAATGAAATTTGGTATGTGACTTGCTTTTATAACGCAAAACACAAGCTCAGTAAAATTTTGGAATATGGGCTTGGCAACGCCCACATTTAGAAGAAGCAAATTCAGTAGTTTAACAAGCTGTAAATCAATAGGCGTTGGAGATATAATATTGAAATTCGGCGTAAAAATGGGTTTCGTAGCGACAACTTTTTGCTGTGAAAATGAGCGAAATCGGCTGAAAGTCACGCTTTTATTTTATACCCAACTGTACTTGTACGCAGGATATTATAAATTTGTTTGGATAAAGGTTGGTTGTACAGGTATAAAGAAATCGAGATAGACATAGACTTCCATACATCAAAATGACCAGGATCGAAAAAAAATTTGATTGAGCCATGCCCGTCCGTCTGTCCGTTAACACTATAACTTGAGCAAATATTGAGATGTCTTCACCAAATTCGGTATGCGGGCTTATTTATACTCAGAATAGATTGGATACCCACGCCCCCTTTTCCTATATCGAAAATATCGAAAAATTTAAAAAATGAGATAATTCGAAAACGAATACCACTAAATTAATGAAATTTGGTAGGTGAATTGATTTTATAACGCCAAACACAAGTTCAGTAAAATTTTGGAATATGGGCTTGGCAACGCCCACATTTACAAGAATCAAATTCAGAACTTTAACAAGCTGCAAATCAAGAGCCGTTGGAGATATAACATTGAAATTTGGCAAAGATATTTTTTTTCGTAGCTACAACTGTTTGCTGTGAAAATGAGCGAAATCGGCTGAAAGTCACGCTTTTATTTTATACCCAGCTGTACTTGTACACAGGGTATTGTAACTTTGTTTGGATAAAGGTTGGTTGTACAGGCATAAAGAAATCGAGATAGATATAGACTCCCATATATCAAAATGACCAGGATCGAAAAAAAAATTTGATTGAGTCATGCCCGTTCGTCTATCCGTCCGTCCGTCTCCCCATTAACACGATAACTTGAGCAAAAATTGAGATATCTTCACCAAATTCGGCATGCGGGCTTATTTATACTCAGAATAGATTGGTATTGAAAAGGAACGAAATCGGACGATAACCACGCCCCTTTTCCTATATCGAAAATATGGAAAAATGGAAAAAATTAGATAATTCGAAAACAAATACCACTAAATTAATGAACTGTTTGCTGTGAAAATGAGCGAAATCGGGTGAAAGCCACGCTTTCTTTTTATACCCAGCTGTACTTGTACACGGGGTATTGTTACTTTGTTTGGATAACGGTTGGTTGTACAAGTATAAAGGAATCGAGATAGATATAGACTTCCTTACATCAAAAAGACCAGGATCAAAAAAAATTTGATTGAGCCGTGTCCGTCCTTCTGTCCGCGTATCCGTCTGTCCGTCTGTCCGTTAACACGATAACTTGAGCAAATATTGAGATATCTTCACCAAATTCGGCATGTGGGCTTATTTATACTCAGAATAGATTGGTATTGAAAAGGAACGAAATCGGACGATAGCCACGCCCCTTTTCCTATATCGAAAATAAAGAAAAATTGAAAAAAATAGATAATTCGAAAACAAATACCACTAAATTAATGAACTGTTTGCTGTGAAAATGAGCGAAATCGGCTGAAAGCCACGCTTTTTTTTTATACCCAGCTGTACTTGTACACGGGGTATTGTTACTTTGTTTGGATAAAGGTTGGTTGTACAGGCATAAAGAAATCGAGATAGATATAGACTCCCATATATCAAAATGACCAGGATCGAAAAAAAAATTTGATTGAGTTATGCCCGTTCGTCTATCCGTCCGTCCGTCTCCCCGTTAACACGATAACTTGAGCAAATATTGAGATATCTTCACCAAATTCTGTATGCGTTCTTATTTATACTCAGAATATATTGGTATTGAAATGAGCGAAATCGGACGATAACCACGCCCCCTTTTCCTATATCGAAAAAATTAGATAATTCGAAAACGAATACCACTAAATTAATGAAATTTGGTAGGTGAATTGATTTTATAACGCCAAACACAAGTTCAGTCAAATTTTGGAATATGGGCTTGGCAACGCCCACATTTAGAACAAGCAAATTCAGAAGTTTAACCAGCTGTAAATCAATACCCGTTGGAGATATAACATTGAAATTTGGCATAGACATTTTTTTCGTAGCGACAACTGTTTGCTGTGAAAATGAGCGAAATCGGCTGAAAGCCACGCTTTTATTTTATACCCAGCTCTACTTGTACGCAGGGTATTATCATCTTCACCAAATTCTGGACTCGTTCTTATTTATACTCAGAATAGATTGGTATTGAAAATGAGCGAAATCGGAAGATAGCCACGCCCACTTTTCCTATATCGAAAATATCGAAAAATTGAAAAAATTAGATAATTCGAAAACGACTACCACTAAATTAATGAAATTTGGTAGGTGAATTGATTTTATAACGCAAAACACAAGTTCAGTAAAATTTTGGAATATGGGCTTGGCAACGCCCACATTTAAAAGAAGCAAATTCAGAAGTTTAACAAGCTGTAAATCAATACCCGTTGGAGATATAACATTGAAATTTGGCATAGACATTTTTTTCGTAGCGACAACTGTTTGCTGTGAAAATGAGCGAAATCGGTTGAGAGCCACGCTTTTATTTTATACCCAGCTCTACTTGTACGCAGGGTATTATCATCTTCACCAAATTCTGGATTCGTTCTTATTTATACTCAGAATATATTGGTATTGAAATGAGCGAAATCGGACGATAACCACGCCCCCTTTTCCTATATCGAAAAAATTAGATAATTCGAAAACGAATACCACTAAATTAATGAAATTTGGTAGGTGAATTGATTTTATAACGCCAAACACAAGTTCAGTAAAATTTTGGAATATGGGCTTGGCAACGCCCACATTTAAAAGAAGCAAATTCAGAAGTTTAACCAGCTGTAAATCAATACCCGTTGGAGATATAACATTGAAATTTGGCATAGACATTTTTTTCGTAGCTACAACTGTTTGATGTGAAAATGAGCGAAATCGGCTGAGAGCCACGCTTTTATTTTATACCCAGCTCTACTTGTACGCAGGGTATTATCATCTTCACCAAACTCTGGATTCGTTCTTATTTATACTCAGAATAGATTGGTATTGAAAATGAGCGAAATCGGAAGATAGCCACGCCCTCTTTTCCTATATCGAAAATATCGAAAAATTGAAAAAATGAGATAATTCGAAAACGAATACCACTAAATTTATGAAATTTGGTAGGTGAATTGATTTTATAACGCCAAACACAAGTTCAGTAAAATTTTGGAATATGGGCTTGGCAACGCCCACATTTAGAACAAGCAAATTCAGAACTTTAACAAGCTGCAAATCAAGAGCCGTTGGAGATATAACATTGAAATTTGGCATAGACATTTTTTTCGTAGCGACAACTGTTTGCTGTGAAAATGAGCGAAATCGGCTGAGAGCCACGCTTTTATTTTATACCCAGCTCTACTTGTACGCAGGGTATTATCATCTTCACCAAATTCTGGATTCGTTCTTATTTATACTCAGAATAGATTGGTATTGAAAATGAGCGAAATCGGAAGATAACCACGGCCCCTTTTCCTATATCGAAAATATCGAAAAATTGAAAAAATGAGATAATTCGTAAACGAATACCACTAAATTAATGAAATTTGGTAGGTGAATTGATTTTATAACGCAAAACACAAGTTCAGTAAAATTTTGGAATATGGGCTTGGCAACGCCCACATTTAAAAGAACCAAATTCAGAAGTTTAACCAGCTGTAAATCAATACCCGTTGGAGATATAACATTGAAATTTGGCATAGACATTTTTTTCGTAGCGACAACTGTTTGGTGTGAAAATGAGCGAAATCGGCTGAGAGCCACGATTTATTTTTATACCCAGCTGCACTTGTCCCACAACAGCCGGTTCTATCGCACCGGAATGACCCGGGTTTTTTTCACCCGGCCAAGGGCTGTTATTTCAGTGTAACCCTGTCCAATCTGGGGCAGGGCGAAGCACTGTTAACAACAACAACAACAACAGGGTATTATAAATTTGTTTGGATAACGGGTGGTTGTACAGGTATAAAGGAATCGAGATAGATATAGACTTCCACATATAAAAATGACCAGGACCGAAAAAAACTTTGATTGAGCCATGTCCATCCGTCTGTCCGTGTCCGTCTGCCCGTTAACACGATAACTTGAGCAAATATTGAGATATCTTCACCAAATTCTGTATGCGTTCTTATTTATACTCAGAATATATTGGTATTGAAAATGAGCGAAATCGGACGATAACCACGCCCCCTTTTCCTATATCGAAAAAATTAGATAATTCGAAAACGAATACCACTAAATTAATGAAATTTGGTAGGTGAATTGATTTTATAACGCCAAACACAAGTTCAGTCAAATTTTGGAATATGGGCTTGGCAACGCCCACATTTAGAACAAGCAAATTCAGAAGTTTAACCAGCTGCAAATCAAGAGCCGTTGGAGATATAACATTGAAATTTGGCATAGACATTTTTTTCGTAGCGACAACTGTTTGCTGTGAAAATGAGCGAAATCGGCTGAGAGCCACGCTTTTATTTTATACCCAGCTCTACTTGTACGCAGGGTATTATCATCTTCACCAAATTCTGGATTCGTTCTTATTTATACTCAGAATAGATTGGTATTGAAAATGAGCGAAATCGGAAGATAACCACGGCCCCTTTTCCTATATCGAAAATATCGAAAAATTGAAAAAATGAGATAATTCGTAAACGAATACCACTAAATTAATGAAATTTGGTAGGTGAATTGATTTTATAACGCAAAACACAAGTTCAGTAAAATTTTGGAATATGGGCTTGGCAACGCCCACATTTAAAAGAACCAAATTCAGAAGTTTAACCAGCTGTAAATCAATACCCGTTGGAGATATAACATTGAAATTTGGCATAGACATTTTTTTCTTGCGACAACTGTTTGCTGTGAAAATGAGCGAAATCGGCTGAGAGCCACGCTTTTATTTTATACCCAGCTCTACTTGTACGCAGGGTATTATCATCTTCACCAAATTCTGGATTCGTTCTTATTTATACTCAGAATAGATTGGTATTGAAAATGAGCGAAATCGGAAGATAACCACGGCCCCTTTTCCTATATCGAAAATATCGAAAAATTGAAAAAATGAGATAATTCGTAAACGAATACCACTAAATTAATGAAATTTGGTAGGTGAATTGATTTTATAACGCAAAACACAAGTTCAGTAAAATTTTGGAATATGGGCTTGGCAACGCCCACATTTAAAAGAACCAAATTCAGAAGTTTAACCAGCTGTAAATCAATACCCGTTGGAGATATAACATTGAAATTTGGCATAGACATTTTTTTCGTAGCGACAACTGTTTGCTGTGAAAATGAGCGAAATCGTCTTAAAGCCACGATTTATTTTTATACCCAGCTGCACTTGTCCCACAACAGCCGGTTCTATCGCACCGGAATGACCCGGGTTTTTTTCACCCGGCCAAGGGCTGTTATTTCAGTGTAACCCTGTCCAATCTGGGGCAGGGCGAAGCACTGTTAACAACAACAACAACAACAGGGTATTATAAATTTGTTTGGATAACGGGTGGTTGTACAGGTATAAAGGAATCGAGATAGATATAGACTTCCACATATAAAAATGACCAGGACCGAAAAAAACTTTGATTGAGCCATGTCCATCCGTCTGTCCGTGTCCGTCTGCCCGTTAACACGATAACTTGAGCAAATATTGAGATATCTTCACCAAATTCTGTATGCGTTCTTATTTATACTCAGAATATATTGGTATTGAAAATGAGCGAAATCGGACGATAACCACGCCCCCTTTTCCTATATCGAAAAAATTAGATAATTCGAAAACGAATACCACTAAATTAATGAAATTTGGTAGGTGAATTGATTTTATAACGCCAAACACAAGTTCAGTCAAATTTTGGAATATGGGCTTGGCAACGCCCACATTTAGAACAAGCAAATTCAGAAGTTTAACCAGCTGTAAATCAATACCCGTTGGAGATATAACATTGAAATTTATCATAGACATTTTTTTCGTAGCGACAACTGTTTGCTGTGAAAATGAGCGAAATCGGCTGAGAGCCACGCTTTTATTTTATACCCAGCTCTACTTGTACGCAGGGTATTATCATCTTCACCAAATTCTATATTCGTTCTTATTTATACTCAGAATAGATTGGTATTGAAAATGAGCGAAATCGGAAGATAGCCTCGCCCACTTTTCCTATATCGAAAAATTGAAAAAATGAGATAATTCGAAAACGACTACCACTAAATTAATGAAATTTGGTAGGTGAATTGATTTTATAACGCAAAACACAAGTTCAGTAAAATTTTGGAATATGGGCTTGGCAACGCCCACTTTTAAAAGAAGCAAATTCAGAAGTTTAACAAGCTGTAAATCAATACCCGTTGGAGATATAACATTGAAATTTGGCATAGACATTTTTTTCGTAGCGACAACTGTTTGCTGTGAGAATGAGCGAAATCGGCTGAGAGCCACGCTTTTATTTTATACCACTAAATTAATGAAATTTGGTAGGTGAATTGATTTTATAACGCCAAACACAAGTTCAGTAAAATTTTGGAATATGGGCTTGGCAACGCCCATATTTAGAACAAGCAAATTCAGAAGTTTAACCAGCTGTAAATCAATACCCGTTGGAGATATAACATTGAAATTTGGCATAGACATTTTTTTCGTAGCGACAACTGTTTGCTGTGAAAATGAGCGAAATCGGCTGAGAGCCACGCTTTTATTTTATACCCAGCTCTACTTGTACGCAGGGTATTATCATCTTCACCAAATTCTGGATTCGTTCTTATTTATACTCAGAATAGATTGGTATCTTTTCCTATATCGAAAATATCGAAAAATTGAAAAAATGAGATAATTCGTAAACGACTACCACTAAATTAATGAAATTTGGTAGGTGAATTGATTTTATAACGCAAAACACAAGTTCAGTAAAATTTTGGAATATGGGCTTGGCAACGCCCACATTTAAAAGAACCAAATTCAGAAGTTTAACCAGCTGTAAATCAATACCCGTTGGAGATATAACATTGAAATTTGGCATAGACATTTTTTTCGTAGCGACAACTGTTTGCTGTGAAAATGAGCGAAATCGGCTGAGAGCCACGCTTTTATTTTATACCCAGCTCTACTTGTACGCAGGGTATTATCATCTTCACCAAATTCTGGATTCGTTCTTATTTATACTCAGAATAGATTGGTATTGAAAATGAGCGAAATCGGAAGATAGCCACGCCCTCTTTTCCTATATCGAAAATATCTAAAAATTGAAAAAAGTAGATAATTCGAAAACGACTACCACTAAATTAATGAAATTTGGTAGGTGAATTGATTTTATAACGCAAAACACAAGTTCAGTAAAATTTTGGAATATGGGCTTGGCAACGCCCACATTTAAAAGCAGCAAATTCAGAAGTTTAACAAGCTGTAAATCAATACCCGTTGGAGATATAACATTGAAATTTGGCATAGACATTTTTTTCGTAGAGTCAACTGGTTGCTGTGAAAATGAGCCAAATCGGCTGAGAGCCACGCTTTTATTTTATACCCAGCTCTACTTGTACGCAGGGTATTATCATCTTCACCAAATTCTGGATTCCTTCTTATTTATACTCAGAATAGATTGGTATTGAAAATGAGCGAAATCGGAAGATAGCCACGCCCTCTTTTCCTATATCGAAAATATCGAAAAATTGAAAAAATGAGATAATTCGTAAACGACTACCACTAAATTAATGAAATTTGGTAGGTGAATTGATTTTATAACGCAAAACACAAGTTCAGTAAAATTTTGGAATATGGGCTTGGCAACGCCCACATTTAAAAGAACCAAATTCAGAAGTTTAACCAGCTGTAAATCAATACCCGTTGGAGATATAACATTGAAATTTGGCATAGACATTTTTTTCGTAGCGACAACTGTTTGCTGTGAAAATGAGCGAAATCGGCTGAGAGCCACGCTTTTATTTTATACCCAGCTCTACTTGTACGCAGGGTATTATCATCTTCACCAAATTCTGGATTCGTTCTTATTTATACTCAGAATAGATTGGTATTGAAAATGAGCGAAATCGGAAGATAGCCACGCCCCGTTTTCCTATATCGAAAATATCGAAAAATTGAAAAAATGAGATAATTCGAAAACGAATACCACTAAATTAATGAAATTTGGTAGGTGAATTGATTTTATAACGCCAAACACAAGTTCAGTAAAATTTTGGAATATGGGCTTGGCAACGCCCACATTTAGAACAAGCAAATTCAGAAGTTTAACCAGCTGTAAATCAATACCCGTTGGAGATATAACATTGAAATTTGGCATAGACCTTTTTTTCGTAGCGACAACTGTTTGCTGTGAAAATGAGCGAAATCGGCTGAGAGCCACGCTTTTATTTTATACCCAGCTCTACTTGTACGCAGGGTATTATCATCTTCACCAAATTCTGGATTCGTTCTTATTTATACTCAGAATAGATTGGTATTGAAAATGAGCGAAATCGGAAGATAGCCACGCCCTCTTTTCCTATATCGAAAATATCGAAAAATTGAAAAAATGAGATAATTCGAAAACGACTACCACTAAATTAATGAAATTTGGTAGGTGAATTGATTTTATAACGCAAAACACAAGTTCAGTAAAATTTTGGAATATGGGCTTGGCAACGCCCACATTTAAAAGAAGCAAATTCAGAAGTTTAACCAGCTGTAAATCAATACCCGTTGGAGATATAACATTGAAATTTGGCATAGACATTTTTTTCGTAGCGACAACTGTTTGGTGTGAAAATGAGCGAAATCGGCTGAGAGCCACGCTTTTATTTTATACCCAGCTCTACTTGTACGCAGGGTATTATCATCTTCACCAAATTCTGGATTCGTTCTTATTTATACTCAGAATAGATTGGTATTGAAAATGAGCGAAATCGGAAGATAGCCACGCCCTCTTTTCCTATATCGAAAATATCGAAAAATTGAAAAAATGAGATAATTCGTAAACGAATACCACTAAATTAATGAAATTTGGTAGGTGAATTGATTTTATAACGCCAAACACAAGTTCAGTAAAAGTTTGGAATATGGGCTTGGCAACGCCCACATTTAGAACAAGCAAATTCAGAAGTTTAACCAGCTGTAAATCAATACCCGTTGGAGATATAACATTGAAATTTGGCATAGACATTTTTTTCTTGCGACAACTGTTTGCTGTGAAAATGAGCGAAATCGGCTGAGAGCCACGCTTTTATTTTATACCCAGCTATACTTGTACGCAGGGTATTATAACTTTGTTTGGATAAAGGTTGGTTGTACAGGTATAAAGAAATCGAGATAGATATAGACTTCCATACATCAAAATGACCAGGATCGAAACAAAATTTTATTGAGCCATGCCCGTCCGTCTGTCCGTCCGTCCGTCTGTCCGCTAAACCGATAACTTGAGATATCTTCACCAAACTCTGTTATCATTCTTATTTATACTCAGAATAGATTGGTATTGAAAATGAGCGAAATCGGAAGATAACCACGGCCCCTTTTCCTATATCGAAAATATCGAAAAATTGAAAAAATGAGATAATTCGTAAACGAATACCACTAAATTAATGAAATTTGGTAGGTGAATTGATTTTATAACGCAAAACACAAGTTCAGTAAAATTTTGGAATATGGGCTTGGCAACGCCCACATTTAGAACAAGCAAATTCAGAAGTTTAACCAGCTGTAAATCAATACCCGTTGGAGATATAACATTGAAATTTAGCATAGACATTTTTTTCGTAGCGACAACTGTTTGCTGTGAAAATGAGCGAAATCGGCTGAGAGCCACGCTTTTATTTTATACCCAGCTCTACTTGTACGCAGGGTATTATCATCTTCACCAAATTCTGGATTCGTTCTTATTTATACTCAGAATAGATTGGTATTGAAAATGAGCGAAATCGGAAGATAACCACGGCCCCTTTTCCTATATCGAAAATATCGAAAAATTGAAAAAATGAGATAATTCGTAAACGAATACCACTAAATTAATGAAATTTGGTAGGTGAATTGATTTTATAACGCAAAACACAAGTTCAGTAAAATTTTGGAATATGGGCTTGGCAACGCCCACATTTAAAAGAACCAAATTCAGAAGTTTAACCAGCTGTAAATCAATACCCGTTGGAGATATAACATTGAAATTTGGCATAGACATTTTTTTCGTAGCGACAACTGTTTGCTGTGAAAATGAGCGAAATCGGCTGAGAGCCACGCTTTTATTTTATACCCAGCTCTACTTGTACGCAGGGTATTATCATCTTCACCAAATTCTGGATTCGTTCTTATTTATACTCAGAATAGATTGGTATTGAAAATGAGCGAAATCGGAAGATAGCCACGCCCTCTTTTCCTATATCGAAAATATCTAAAAATTGAAAAAAGTAGATAATTCGAAAACGACTACCACTAAATTAATGAAATTTGGTAGGTGAATTGATTTTATAACGCAAAACACAAGTTCAGTAAAATTTTGGAATATGGGCTTGGCAACGCCCACATTTAAAAGCAGCAAATTCAGAAGTTTAACAAGCTGTAAATCAATACCTGTTGGAGATATAACATTGAAATTTGGCATAGACATTTTTTTCGTAGAGTCAACTGGTTGCTGTGAAAATGAGCCAAATCGGCTGAGAGCCACGCTTTTATTTTATACCCAGCTCTACTTGTACGCAGGGTATTATCATCTTCACCAAATTCTGGATTCCTTCTTATTTATACTCAGAATAGATTGGTATTGAAAATGAGCGAAATCGGAAGATAGCCACGCCCTCTTTTCCTATATCGAAAATATCGAAAAATTGAAAAAATGAGATAATTCGAAAACGACTACCACTAAATTAATGAAATTTGGTAGGTGAATTGATTTTATAACGCAAAACACAAGTTCAGTAAAATTTTGGAATATGGGCTTGGCAACGCCCACATTTAAAAGAAGCAAATTCAGAAGTTTAGCGACAACTGTTTGCTGTGAAAATGAGCGAAATCGGCTGAGAGCCACGCTTTTATTTTATACCCAGCTCTACTTGTACGCAGGGTATTATCATCTTCACCAAATTCTGGATTCGTTCTTATTTATACTCAGAATAGATTGGTATTGAAAATGAGCGAAATCGGAAGATAGCCACGCCCTCTTTTCCTATATCGAAAATATCGAAAAATTGAAAAAATGAGATAATTCGAAAACGACTACCACTAAATTAATGAAATTTGGTAGGTGAATTGATTTTATAACGCAAAACACAAGTTCAGTAAAATTTTGGAATATGGGCTTGGCAACGCCCACATTTAAAAGAAGCAAATTCAGAAGTTTAACCAGCTGTAAATCAATACCCGTTGGAGATATAACATTGAAATTTGGCATAGACATTTTTTTCGTAGCGACAACTGTTTGGTGTGAAAATGAGCGAAATCGGCTGAGAGCCACGCTTTTATTTTATACCCAGCTCTACTTGTACGCAGGGTATTATCATCTTCACCAAATTCTGGATTCGTTCTTATTTATACTCAGAATAGATTGGTATTGAAAATGAGCGAAATCGGAAGATAGCCACGCCCTCTTTTCCTATATCGAAAATATCGAAAAATTGAAAAAATGAGATAATTCGTAAACGAATACCACTAAATTAATGAAATTTGGTAGGTGAATTGATTTTATAACGCCAAACACAAGTTCAGTAAAAGTTTGGAATATGGGCTTGGCAACGCCCACATTTAGAACAAGCAAATTCAGAAGTTTAACCAGCTGTAAATCAATACCCGTTGGAGATATAACATTGAAATTTGGCATAGACATTTTTTTCTTGCGACAACTGTTTGCTGTGAAAATGAGCGAAATCGGCTGAGAGCCACGCTTTTATTTTATACCCAGCTATACTTGTACGCAGGGTATTATAACTTTGTTTGGATAAAGGTTGGTTGTACAGGTATAAAGAAATCGAGATAGATATAGACTTCCATACATCAAAATGACCAGGATCGAAACAAAATTTTATTGAGCCATGCCCGTCCGTCTGTCCGTCCGTCCGTCTGTCCGCTAAACCGATAACTTGAGATATCTTCACCAAACTCTGTTATCATTCTTATTTATACTCAGAATAGATTGGTATTGAAAATGAGCGAAATCGGAAGATAACCACGGCCCCTTTTCCTATATCGAAAATATCGAAAAATTGAAAAAATGAGATAATTCGTAAACGAATACCACTAAATTAATGAAATTTGGTAGGTGAATTGATTTTATAACGCAAAACACAAGTTCAGTAAAATTTTGGAATATGGGCTTGGCAACGCCCACATTTAGAACAAGCAAATTCAGAAGTTTAACCAGCTGTAAATCAATACCCGTTGGAGA
This sequence comes from Merzomyia westermanni, assembly GCA_949987695.1. Taxonomy (NCBI): domain Eukaryota; kingdom Metazoa; phylum Arthropoda; class Insecta; order Diptera; family Tephritidae; genus Merzomyia; species Merzomyia westermanni. The sequence goes on from OX465292.1 coordinate 76,126,506, forward strand.
TATAACATTGAAATTTGGCATAGACATTTTTTTCTTGCGACAACTGTTTGCTGTGAAAATGAGCAAAATCGGCTGAAAGTCACGCTTTTATTTTATACCCAACTGTACTTGTATGCAGGATATTATAAATTTGTTTGGATAAAGGTTGGTTGTACAGGTATAAAGAAATCGAGATAGACATAGACTTCCATATATCAAAATGACCAGGACCGAAAAAAAAATTTGATTGAGTTATGCCCGTCCGTCTATCCGTCCGTCCGTCTCCCCGTTAACACGATAACTTGAAAAGGAATGAAATCGGACAACCGTCCGTCCGTCTGTCCGTTAACACTATAACTTGAGCAAATATTGAGATATCTTCACCAAATTCGGTATGCGGGCTTATTTATACTCAGAATAGATTGGATACCCACGCCCCCTTTTCCTATATGGAAAATATCGAAAAATTTAAAAAATGAGATAATTCGAAAACGAATGCCACTAAATTAATGAAATTTGGTAAGTGAATTGATTTTATAACGCCAAACACAAGTTCAGTAAAATTTTGGAATATGGGCTTGGCAACGCCCACATTTAGAAGAAGCAAATTCAGAACTTTAACAAGCTGCAAATCAAGAGCCGTTGGAGATATAACATTGAAATTTGGCAAAGACATTTTTTTTCGTAGCTACAACTGTTTGCTGTGAAAATGAGCGAAATCGGCTGAAAGTCACGCTTTTATTTTATACCCAGCTGTACTTGTACACAGGCTATTGTAACTTTGTTTGGATAAAGGTTGATTGTACAGGCATAAAGAAATCGAGATAGATATAGACTCCCATATATAAAAATGACCACAATCGAAAAAAAAATTTGATTGAGTTATGCCCGTCCGTCTATCCGTCTGTCCGTCTGTCCGTTAACACGATAACTTGAGCAAATATTGAGATATCTTCACCAAATTCGGCATGTGGGCTTATTTATACTCAGAATAGATTGGTATTGAAAAGGAACGAAATCGGACGATAACCACGCCCCTTTTCCTATATCGAAAATAGCGAAAAATTGAAAAAAATAGATAATTCGAAAACAAATACCACTAAATTAATGAACTGTTTGCTGTGAAAATGAGCGAAATCGGCTGAAAGTCACGCTTTTATTTTATACCCAGCTGTACTTGAACGCAGGGTATTATAACTTTGTTTGGATAAAGGTTGGTTGTACAGGTATAAAGAAATCGAGATAGATATAGATTTCCATATATCAAAGTGACCAGAATCGAAAAAAAAATTTATTGAGCTATGTCCGTCCGTCTGTCCGTGTCCGTCTGCCCGTTAACACGATAACTTGAGCAAATATTGAGATATCTTCACCAAATTCTGGATTCGTTCTTATTTATACTCAGAATAGATTGGTATTGAAAATGAGCGAAATCGGAAGATAACCACGCCCTCTTTTCCTATATCGAAAATATCGAAAAATTTAAAAAATGAGATAATTCGAAAACGAATACCACTAAATTAATGAAATTTGGTAGGTGACTTGCTTTTATAACGCAAAACACAAGTTCAGTAAAATTTTGGAATATGGGCTTGGCAACGCCCACATTTAGAAGAAGCAAATTCAGAAGTTTAACAAGCTGTAAATTAATAGCCGTTGGAGATATAATATTGAAATTCGGCATAAAAATGGGTTTCGTAGCGACAACTGTTTGCTGTGAAAATGAGCGAAATCGTCTTAAAGCCACGATTTCTTTTTATACCCAGCTGCACTTGTACACAGGGTATTATAAATTTGTTTGGATAACGGGTGGTTGTACAGGTATAAAGGAATCGAGATAGATATAGACTTCCACATATAAAAATGACCAGGACCGAAAAAAAATTTGATTGAGCCATGTTCATCCGTCTGTCCGTGTCCGTCTGCCCGTTAACACGATAACTTGAGCAAATATTGAGATCTCTTCACCAAATTCTGGATTCGTTCTTATTTATACTCAGAATATATTGGTATTGAGAATGAGCGAAATCGGAAGATAACCACGCCCCCTTTTCCTATATCGAAAAAATGAGATAATTCGAAAACGAATACCACTAAATTAATGAAATTTGGTAGGTGACTTGCTTTTATAACGCAAAACACAAGTTCAGTAAAATTTTGGAATATGGGCTTGGCAACGCCCACATTTAGAAGAAGCAAATTCAGAAGTTTAACAAGCTGTAAATTAATAGCCGTTGGAGATATAATATTGAAATTCGGCATAAAAATGGGTTTCGTAGCGACAACTGTTTGCTGTGAAAATGAGCGAAATCGTCTTAAAGCCACGATTTCTTTTTATACCCAGCTGCACTTGTACACAGGGTATTATAAATTTGTTTGGATAACGGGTGGTTGTACAGGTATAAAGGAATCGAGATAGATATAGACTTCCACATATAAAAATGACCAGGACCGAAAAAAAATTTGATTGAGCCATGTTCATCCGTCTGTCCGTGTCCGTCTGCCCGTTAACACGATAACTTGAGCAAATATTGAGATATCTTCACCAAATTCTGGATTCGTTCTTATTTATACTCAGAATAGATTGGTATTGAAAATGAACGAAATCGGACGATAACCACGCCCCTTTTCCTATATCGAAAATAGCGAAAAATTGAAAAAAATAGATAATTCGAAAACAACTACCACTAAATTAATGAACTGTTTGCTGTGAAAATGAGCGAAATCGGCTGAAAGTCACGCTTTTATTTTATACCCAGCTTTACTTGTACGCAGGGTATTATAACTTTGTTTGGATAAAGGTTGGTTGTACAGGTATAAAGAAATCGAGATAGATATAGGCTTCCATATATCAAAGTGACCAGAATCGAAAAAAAATGTTATTGAGCCATGTCCGTCCGTCTGTCCGTGTCCGTCTGCCCGTTAACACGATAACTTGAGCAAATATTGAGATATCTTCACCAAATTCTGTATGCGTTCTTATTTATACTCAGAATAGATTGGTATTGAAAATGAACGAAATCGGACGATAACCACGCCCCTTTTCCTATATCGAAAATAGCGAAAAATTGAAAAAAATAGATAATTCGAAAACAACTACCACTAAATTAATGAACTGTTTGCTGTGAAAATGAGCGAAATCGGCTGAAAGTCACGCTTTTATTTTATACCCAGCTTTACTTGTACGCAGGGTATTATCACTTTGTTTGGATAAAGGTTGGTTGTACAGGTATAAAGAAATCGAGATAGATACAGACTTCCATATATCAAAATGACCAGGATCGAAAAAAAATTTTATTGAGCCATGTCCGTCCGTCCGTCCGTCTGTCCGTTAACACGATAACTTGAGCAAATATTGAGATATCTTCACCAAATTCTGTATTCGTTCTTATTTATACTCAGAATAGATTGGTATTGAAAATGAGCGAAATCGGACGATAACCACGCCCCCTTTTCCTATATCGAAAAAATTAGATAATTGGAAAACGAATACCACTAAATTAATGAAATTTGGAAGGTGGATTGATTTTATAACACAAAACACAAGTTCAGTAAAATTTTGGAACATGGGTGTGGCAACGCCCACATTTAGAAGAAGCGAATTCAGAAATTTAACAAGCTACCACTAAATAAATAAAAATTTGTTTCGTAGCGAAAACTCTTTGCTGTGAAAAATAGCGCAATCGGCTGAAAGCCACGCTTTCTTTTTATACCCAGCTGTACTTGTACACAGGGTATTATAAATTCCTTTGGATACCGGGTCTTTGTACAGGTATACAGGAATCGAGATAGATATAGACTACCACATATCAAAATAACCAGAATCGAAAAAAAATTTGATTGAGCCATGCCCGTCCTTCTGTCGGTCCGTCCGTTTGTCCGTTAATACGATAACTTGGGCAAATATTGAGATGTCTTCACCAAATTCGGTATGCCGACTTACTTATACTCAGAATAGATTGGATAACCACGCAACCTTTTCCTTTAACGAAAATATCGAAAAATTGAAAAAATTAGATAATTCGAAAACGAATACCACTAAATTAATGAAATTTGGTAGGTGAATTGCTTTTATAACGCAAAACACAAATTCAGTAAAATTTTGAAATATGGGCCCACTTTTAAAAGAAGCAAATTCCGAAGTTTAACAAGCTGTAAATCAATAGCCGTTGGAGATATAACATTGAAATTTGGCATAAGAATTGTTTTCGTAGCGGCAACTGTTTGCTGTGAAAATGAGCGAAATCGGCTGAAAGTCACGCTTTCTTTTTATACCCAGCTGTACTTGTACACAGGATATTATTACTTTGTTTGGTTGGGTGTAGAGGTATAAAGGAATCGAGATAGATATAGACTTCCATGTATAAAAATGACCAGGATCGAAAAAAAAATTTGATTGAGCCATGTCCGTCCCTCCGTCTGCCCGTTAACACGATAACTTGAGCAAATTTTGAGATATCTTTACCAAATTCGGTATGCGGGCTTATTTATACTCAGAATAGATTAGATAAGCACGCCCCCTTTTCCTATATCGAAAATATCGAAAATTGAAAAAATGAGAGAATTCGAAAACGAATACCACTAAATTAATGAAATTTGGTAGGTGAATTGATTTTATATCGCCAAACACAAGTCCAGTAAAATTTTGGAATATGGGCTTGGCAACGCCCACTTTTAGAAGAAGCAAATTCAGAAGTTTAACAAGCTGTAAATCAATAGCCGTTGGAGATATAACATTGAAATTTGGCATAAAAATTGTTTTCGTAGCGACAACTGTTTGCTGTGAAAATGAGCGAAATCGGCTGAAAGTCACGCTTTTATTTTATACCCAGCTGTACTTGTACACAGGCTATTGTAACTTTGTTTGGATAAAGGTTGATTGTACAGGCATAAAGAAATCGAGATAGATATAGACTCCCATATATCAAAATGACCACAATCGAAAAAAAAATTTGATTGAGTTATGCCCGTCCGTCTATCCGTCTGTCCGTCTGTCCGTTAACACGATAACTTGAGCAAATATTGAGATATCTTCACCAAATTCGGCATGTGGGCTTATTTATACTCAGAATAGATTGGTATTGAAAAGGAACGAAATCGGACGATAACCACGCCCCTTTTCCTATATCGAAAATAGCGAAAAATTGAAAAAAATAGATAATTCGAAAACAAATACCACTAAATTAATGAACTGTTTGCTGTGAAAATGAGCGAAATCGGCTGAAAGTCACGCTTTTATTTTATACCCAGCTGTACTTGAACGCAGGGTATTATAACTTTGTTTGGATAAAGGTTGGTTGTACAGGTATAAAGAAATCGAGATAGATATAGATTTCCATATATCAAAGTGACCAGAATCGAAAAAAAAATTTATTGAGCTATGTCCGTCCGTCTGTCCGTGTCCGTCTGCCCGTTAACACGATAACTTGAGCAAATATTGAGATATCTTCACCAAATTCTGGATTCGTTCTTATTTATACTCAGAATAGATTGGTATTGAAAATGAGCGAAATCGGAAGATAACCACGCCCTCTTTTCCTATATCGAAAATATCGAAAAATTTAAAAAATGAGATAATTCGAAAACGAATACCACTAAATTAATGAAATTTGGTAGGTGACTTGCTTTTATAACGCAAAACACAAGTTCAGTAAAATTTTGGAATATGGGCTTGGCAACGCCCACATTTAGAAGAAGCAAATTCAGAAGTTTAACAAGCTGTAAATCAATAGCCGTTGGAGATATAATATTGAAATTCGGCATAAAAATGGGTTTCGTAGCGACAACTGTTTGCTGTGAAAATGAGCGAAATCGTCTTAAAGCCACGATTTCTTTTTATACCCAGCTGCACTTGTACACAGGGTATTATAAATTTGTTTGGATAACGGGTGGTTGTACAGGTATAAAGGAATCGAGATAGATATAGACTTCCACATATAAAAATGACCAGGACCGAAAAAAAATTTGATTGAGCCATGTTCATCCGTCTGTCCGTGTCCGTCTGCCCGTTAACACGATAACTTGAGCAAATATTGAGATCTCTTCACCAAATTCTGGATTCGTTCTTATTTATACTCAGAATATATTGGTATTGAGAATGAGCGAAATCGGAAGATAACCACGCCCCCTTTTCCTATATCGAAAAAATGAGATAATTCGAAAACGAATACCACTAAATTAATGAAATTTGGTAGGTGACTTGCTTTTATAACGCAAAACACAAGTTCAGTAAAATTTTGGAATATGGGCTTGGCAACGCCCACATTTAGAAGAAGCAAATTCAGAAGTTTAACAAGCTGTAAATTAATAGCCGTTGGAGATATAATATTGAAATTCGGCATAAAAATGGGTTTCGTAGCGACAACTGTTTGCTGTGAAAATGAGCGAAATCGTCTTAAAGCCACGATTTCTTTTTATACCCAGCTGCACTTGTACACAGGGTATTATAAATTTGTTTGGATAACGGGTGGTTGTACAGGTATAAAGGAATCGAGATAGATATAGACTTCCACATATAAAAATGACCAGGACCGAAAAAAAATTTGATTGAGCCATGTTCATCCGTCTGTCCGTGTCCGTCTGCCCGTTAACACGATAACTTGAGCAAATATTGAGATATCTTCACCAAATTCTGGATTCGTTCTTATTTATACTCAGAATAGATTGGTATTGAAAATGAACGAAATCGGACGATAACCACGCCCCTTTTCCTATATCGAAAATAGCGAAAAATTGAAAAAAATAGATAATTCGAAAACAACTACCACTAAATTAATGAACTGTTTGCTGTGAAAATGAGCGAAATCGGCTGAAAGTCACGCTTTTATTTTATACCCAGCTTTACTTGTACGCAGGGTATTATAACTTTGTTTGGATAAAGGTTGGTTGTACAGGTATAAAGAAATCGAGATAGATATAGGCTTCCATATATCAAAGTGACCAGAATCGAAAAAAAATGTTATTGAGCCATGTCCGTCCGTCTGTCCGTGTCCGTCTGCCCGTTAACACGATAACTTGAGCAAATATTGAGATATCTTCACCAAATTCTGTATGCGTTCTTATTTATACTCAGAATAGATTGGTATTGAAAATGAACGAAATCGGACGATAACCACGCCCCTTTTCCTATATCGAAAATAGCGAAAAATTGAAAAAAATAGATAATTCGAAAACAACTACCACTAAATTAATGAACTGTTTGCTGTGAAAATGAGCGAAATCGGCTGAAAGTCACGCTTTTATTTTATACCCAGCTTTACTTGTACGCAGGGTATTATCACTTTGTTTGGATAAAGGTTGGTTGTACAGGTATAAAGAAATCGAGATAGATACAGACTTCCATATATCAAAATGACCAGGATCGAAAAAAAATTTTATTGAGCCATGTCCGTCCGTCCGTCCGTCTGTCCGTTAACACGATAACTTGAGCAAATATTGAGATATCTTCACCAAATTCTGTATTCGTTCTTATTTATACTCAGAATAGATTGGTATTGAAAATGAGCGAAATCGGACGATAACCACGCCCCCTTTTTTTATATCGAAAAAATTAGATAATTGGAAAACGAATACCACTAAATTAATGAAATTTGGAAGGTGGATTGATTTTATAACACAAAACACAAGTTCAGTAAAATTTTGGAACATGGGTGTGGCAACGCCCACATTTAGAAGAAGCGAATTCAGAAATTTAACAAGCTACCACTAAATAAATAAAAATTTGTTTCGTAGCGAAAACTCTTTGCTGTGAAAAATAGCGCAATCGGCTGAAAGCCACGCTTTCTTTTTATACCCAGCTGTACTTGTACACAGGGTATTATAAATTCCTTTGGATACCGGGTCTTTGTACAGGTATACAGGAATCGAGATAGATATAGACTACCACATATCAAAATAACCAGAATCGAAAAAAAATTTGATTGAGCCATGCCCGTCCTTCTGTCGGTCCGTCCGTTTGTCCGTTAATACGATAACTTGGGCAAATATTGAGATGTCTTCACCAAATTCGGTATGCCGACTTACTTATACTCAGAATAGATTGGATAACCACGCAACCTTTTCCTTTAACGAAAATATCGAAAAATTGAAAAAATTAGATAATTCGAAAACGAATACCACTAAATTAATGAAATTTGGTAGGTGAATTGCTTTTATAACGCAAAACACAAATTCAGTAAAATTTTGGAATATGGGCCCACTTTTAAAAGAAGCAAATTCCGAAGTTTAACAAGCTGTAAATCAATAGCCGTTGGAGATATAACATTGAAATTTGGCATAAGAATTGTTTTCGTAGCGGCAACTGTTTGCTGTGAAAATGAGCGAAATCGGCTGAAAGTCACGCTTTCTTTTTATACCCAGCTGTACTTGTACACAGGATATTATTACTTTGTTTGGTTGGGTGTAGAGGTATAAAGGAATCGAGATAGATATAGACTTCCATGTATAAAAATGACCAGGATCGAAAAAAAAATTTGATTGAGCCATGTCCGTCCCTCCGTCTGCCCGTTAACACGATAACTTGAGCAAATTTTGAGATATCTTTACCAAATTCGGTATGCGGGCTTATTTATACTCAGAATAGATTAGATAAGCACGCCCCCTTTTCCTATATCGAAAATATCGAAAATTGAAAAAATGAGAGAATTCGAAAACGAATACCACTAAATTAATGAAATTTGGTAGGTGAATTGATTTTATATCGCCAAACACAAGTCCAGTAAAATTTTGGAATATGGGCTTGGCAACGCCCACTTTTAGAAGAAGCAAATTCAGAAGTTTAACAAGCTGTAAATCAATAGCCGTTGGAGATATAACATTGAAATTTGGCATAAAAATTGTTTTCGTAGCGACAACTGTTTGCTGTGAAAATGAGCGAAATCGGCTGAAAGTCACGCTTTTATTTTATACCCAGCTGTACTTGTACGCAGGGTATTATAACTTTGTTTGGATAAAGGTTGGTTGTACAGGTATAAAGAAATCGAGATAGGTATAGACTTCCATGTATCAAAATGACCAGGATCGAAAAAAAATTTGATTGAGCCATGTCCGTTCGCCCGTCTGCCCGTTAACACGATAACTTGAGCAAATATTGAGATATCTTCACCAAATTCGGTATGCGGGCTTATTTATACTCAGAATAGATTGGATAACCACGCACCCTTTTCCTTTAACTAAAATATCGAAAAAATGAAAAAATTAGATAATTCGAAAACGAATACCACTAAATTAATGGAATTTGGTAGGTGAATTGCTTTTATAACGCAAAACACAAATTCAGTAAAATTTTGGAATATGGGCCCACTTTTAAAAGAAGCAAATTCCGAAGTTTAACAAGCTGTAAATCAATAGCCGTTGGAGATATAACATTGAAATTTGGCATAAGAATTGTTTTCGTAGCGGCAACTGTTTGCTGTGAAAATGAGCGAAATCGGCTGAAAGTCACGCTTTCTTTTTATACCCAGCTGTACTTGTACACAGGATATTATTACTTTGTTTGGTTGGGTGTAGAGGTATAAAGGAATCGAGATAGATATAGACTTCCATGTATCAAAATGACCAGGATCGAAAAAAAAATTTGATTGAGCCATGTCCGTCCCTCCGTCTGCCCGTTAACACGATAACTTGATTAGAATAGATTAGATAAGCACGCCCCCTTTTCCTATATCGAAAATATCGAAAATTGAAAAAATGAGAGAATTCGAAAACGAATACCACTAAATTAATGAAATTTGGTAGGTGAATTGATTTTATATCGCCAAACACAAGTCCAGTAAAATTTTGGAATATGGGCTTGGCAACGTCCACTTTTAGAAGAAGCAAATTCAGAAGTTTAACAAGCTGTAAATCAATAGCCGTTGGAGATATAACATTGAAATTTGGCATAAAAATTGTTTTCGTAGCGACAACTGTTTGCTGTGAAAATGAGCGAAATCGGCTGAAAGTCACGCTTTTATTTTATACCCAGCTGTACTTGTACGCAGGGTATTATAACTTTGTTTGGATAAAGGTTGGTTGTACAGGTATAAAGAAATCGAGATAGATATAGACTTCCATGTATCAAAATGACCAGGATCGAAAAAAAATTTGATTGAGCCATGTCCGTTCGCCCGTCTGCCCGTTAACACGATAAGTTGAGCAAATATTGAGATATCTTCACCAAATTCGGCATGCGGGCTTATTTATACTCAGAACAGATTATTATTGAAAATGAGCGAAATCGGACGATAACCACGCCCCCTTTTCCTATATCGAAAAATTGAAAAAATGAGATAATTCGAAAACAAATACCACTAAATTAATGAAAGTTGGTAGGTGAATTGATTTTATAACGCCAAACACAAGTTCAGTAAAATTTTGGAATATGAGCTTGGCAACACCCACATTTAGAAGAAGCAAATTCAGAAGTTTAACAAGCTGTAAATCAATAGCCGTTGGAGATATAACATTGAAATTTGGCATAAAAATTGGTTTCGTAGCGGCAACTGTTTGCTGTGAAAATGAGCGAAATCGGCTGAAAGCCACGCTTTCTTTTTATACCCAGCTGTACCCTTACACAGGGTATTATTACTTTGTTTGGTTGGTTGTACAGGTATAAAGGAATCGAGATAGATATATACTTCCATATATCAAAATGACCAGGAGCGAAAAAAAATTTGATTGAGCCATGTCCGTCCGTCTGCCCGTTAACCCGATAACTTGCGCAAATATTGAGATATCTTCACCAAATTCGGTATGCGGGCTTATTTATACTCAGAATAGATTAGATAACCACGCTCCCTTTGCCTTTATCGAAAAATTGAAAAAATTAGATAATTCGAAAACGAATACTACTAAATTAATGAAATTTGGTATGTGAATTGATTTTATAACGCCAAACACAAGTTCAGTAAAATTTTGGAATATGGGCTTGGCAACGCCCACATTTAGAAGAAGCAATTTCAGAAATTTAACAAGCTGTAAATCAATAGCCGTTGGAGATATAACATTGAAATTTGGCATAAAAATTGTTTTCGTAGCGACAACTGTTTGCTGTGAAAATGAGCGAAATCGGCTGAAAGTCACGCTTTTATTTTATACCAAGCTGTACTTGTACGCAGGGTATTATAACTTTGTTTGGATAAAGGTTGGTTGTACAGGTATAAAGAAATCGAGATAGATATAGACTTCCATATATCAAAATGACCAGGATCGAAAAGCCATGTCCGTCCGTCCGTCTGTCCGTCTGCCCGTTAACACGATAACTTGAGCAAATATTGAGATATCTTCACCAAATTCGGCATGCGGGCTTATTTATACTCATAATAGATTGGTATTGAAAATGAGCGAAATCTGACGATAACCACGCCCCCGTTTCCTATATCGAAAATATCGAAAAATTGAAAAAATTAAATAATACGAAAACAAATAACACTAAATTAATGAAATTTGGTAGGTGAATTGATTTTATAACGCCAAACACAGGTTCAGTAAAATTTTGAAATATGGGCTTCGCAACGCCCACCTTTAGAAGAGGAAATTTCAGAAGTTTAACAAGCTGTAAATCAATAGCCGTTGGAGATATAACATTGAAATTTGGCATAGACATTTTTTTCGTAGCGGCAACTGCTTGCTGTGAAAATGAGCGAAATCGGCTGAAAGTCACGCTTTTATTTTATACCCAGCTGTACTTGTAAGCAGGGTATTATAACTTGGTTTGGATAAAGGTTGGATGTACAGGTATAAAGAAATCGAGATAGATATAGACTTCCATATATCAAAATGACCAGGATCGAAAAGCCATGTCCGTCCGTCCGTCCGTCCGTCTGCCCGTTAACACGATAACTTGAGCAAATATTGAGATATCTTCACCAAATTCGGCATGCGGGCTTATTTATACTCATAATAGATTGGTATTGAAAATGAGCGAAATCTGACGATAACCACGCCCCCGTTTCCTATATCGAAAATATCGAAAAATTGAAAAAATTAAATAATACGAAAACAAATAACACTAAATTAATGAAATTTGGTAGGTGAATTGATTTTATAACGCCAAACACAGGTTCAGTAAAATTTTGGAATATGGGCTTGGCAACGCCCACCTTTAGAAGAGGAAATTTCAGAAGTTTAACAAGCTGTAAATCAATAGCCGTTGGAGATATAACATTGAAATTTGGCATAGACATTTTTTTCGTAGCGGCAACTGCTTGCTGTGAAAATGAGCGAAATCGGCTGAAAGTCACGCTTTTATTTTATACCCAGCTGTACTTGTAAGCAGGGTATTATAACTTGGTTTGGATAAAGGTTGGATGTACAGTTATAAAGAAATCGAGATAGATATAGACTTCCACATATCAAAATGACCAGGATCGAAAAGCCATGTCCGTCCGTCCGTCCGTCTGCCCGTTAACACGATAACTTGAGCAAATATTGAGATATCTTCACCAAATTCGGCATGCGGGCTTATTTATACTCATAATAGAGTGGTATTGAAAATGAGCGAAATCTGACGATAACCACGCCCCCGTTTCCTATATCGAAAATATCGAAAAATTGAAAAAATTAAATAATACGAAAACAAATAACACTAAATTAATGAAATTTGGTAGGTGAATTGATTTTATAACGTCAAAAACACAGGTTCAGTAAAATTTTGGAATATGGGCTTGGCAACGCCCACCTTTAGAAGAGGAAATTTCAGAAGTTTAACAAGCTGTAAATCAATAGCCGTTGGAGATATAACATTGAAATTTGGCATAGACATTTTTTTCGTAGCGGCAACTGCTTGCTGTGAAAATGAGCGAAATCGGCTGAAAGTCACGCTTTTATTTTATACCCAGCTGTACTTGTAAGCAGGGTATTATAATTTTGTTTGGATAAAGGTTGGTTGTACAGGTATAAAGGAATCGAGATAGATATAGACTTCCATATATGAAAAAGACCAGAATCGAAAAAAATTTGATTGAGCCGTGTCCGTCCGTCCGTCTGTCCGCTAAACCGATAACTTGAGCAAATATTGAGATATCTTCACCAAATTCTGTATGCGTTCTTGTTTATACTCAGAATAGATTGGTTTTTAAAATTGACCGAAATCGGACGACCGTCCGTCCGTCTGCCCGTTAACACGATAACTTGAGCTAATATTGAGATATCTTCACCAAATTCGGTATGCGGGCTTATTTATACTCAGAATAGATTGGATAACCACGCTCCCTTTTCTTATATCAAAAATATCGAAAAATTGAACAAATTAGATAATTCGAAAACAAATACCACTAAACTAATGAAATTTGGTAGGTGAATTGATTTTATAACGTCAAAAACACAGGTTCAGTAAAATTTTGGAATATGGGCTTGGCAACGCCCACCTTTAGAAGAGGAAATTTCAGAAGTTTAACAAGCTGTAAATCAATAGCCGTTGGAGATATAACATTGAAATTTGGCAGACATTTAGACATTTTTTTCGTAGCGGCAACTGCTTGCTGTGAAAATGAGCGAAATCGGCTGAAAGTCACGCTTTTATTTTATACCCAGCTGTACTTGTAAGCAGGGTATTATAATTTTGTTTGGATAAAGGTTGGTTGTACAGGTATAAAGGAATCGAGATAGATATTGACTTCCATATATGAAAAAGACCAGAATCGAAAAAAATTTGATTGAGCCGTGTCCGTCCGTCCGTCTGTCCGCTAAACCGATAACTTGAGCAAATATTGAGATATCTTCACCAAATTCTGTATGCGTTCTTGTTTATACTCAGAATAGATTGGTTTTTAAAATTGACCGAAATCGGACGACCGTCCGTCCGTCTGTCCGTTAACACTATAACTTGAGCAAATATTGAGATATCTTCACCAAATTCGGTATGCGGGCTTATTTATACTCAGAATAGATTGGATAACCACGCTCCCTTTTCTTATATCGAAAAATTGAAAAAATTAGATAATTCCAAAACAAATACCACTAAATTAATGAAATTTGGTATGTGATTTGATTTTATAACGCCAAACACAAGTTCAGTGAAATTTTGGAATATGGGCTTGGCAACGCCCACATTTAGAAGAAGCAAATTCAGAAGTTTAACAAGCTGTAAATCAATAGCCGTTGGAGATATAACATTGAAATTTGGCATAAAAATTGGTTTCGTAGCGGCAACATTTTGCTGTGAAAATGAGCGAAATCGGCTGAAAGCCACGCTTTCTTTTTATACCCAGCTGTACCCTTACACAGGGTATTATTACTTTGTTTGGTTGGTTGTACAGGTATAAAGGAATCGAGATAGATATATACTTCCATATATCAAAATGACCAGGAGCGAAAAAAAATTTGATTGAGCCATGTCCGTCCGTCTGCCCGTTAACACGATAACTTGCGCAAATATTGAGATATCTTCACCAAATTCGGTATGCGGGCTTATTTATACTCAGAATAGATTAGATAACCACGCTCCCTTTGCCTTTATCGAAAAATGGAAAAAATTAGACAATTCGAAAACGAATACCACTAAATTAATGAAATTTGGTAGGTGAATTGATTTTATAACGCCAAACACAAGTTCAGTAAAATTTTGGAATGTGGGCTTGGCAACGCCCACATTTAGAAGAAGCAATTTCAGAAATTTAACAAGCTGTAAATCAATAGCCGTTGGAGATATAACATTGAAATTTGGCATAAAAATTGTTTTCGTAGCGACAACTGTTTGCTGTGAAAATGAGCGAAATCGGCTGAAAGTCACGCTTTTATTTTATACCAAGCTGTACTTGTACGCAGGGTATTATAACTTTGTTTGGATAAAGGTTGGTTGTACAGGTATAAAGAAATCGAGATAGATATAGACTTCCATATATGAAAATGACCAGGATCGAAAAGCCATGTCCGTCCGTCCGTCCGTCTGTCCGTCTGCCCGTTAACACGATAACTTGAGCAAATATTGAGATATCTTCACCAAATTCGGCATGCGGGCTTATTTATACTCATAATAGATTATTATTGAAAATGAGCGAAATCTGACGATAACCACGCCCCCGTTTCCTATATCGAAAATATCGAAAAATTGAAAAAATTAAATAATACGAAAACAAATAACACTAAATTAATGAAATTTGGTAGGTGAATTGATTTTATAACGCCAAACGCAGGTTCAGTAAAATTTTGAAATATGGGCTTGGCAACGCCCACCTTTAGAAGAGGAAATTTCAGAAGTTTAACAAGCTGTAAATCAATAGCCGTTGGAGATATAACATTGAAATTTGGCATAGACATTTTTTTCGTAGCGGCAACTGCTTGCTGTGAAAATGAGCGAAATCGGCTGAAAGTCACGCTTTTATTTTATACCCAGCTGTACTTGTAAGCAGGGTATTATAATTTTGTTTGGATAAAGGTTGGTTGTACAGGTATAAAGGAATCGAGATAGATATTGACTTCCATATATGAAAAAGACCAGAATCGAAAAAAATTTGATTGAGCCGTGTCCGTCCGTCCGTCTGTCCGCTAAACCGATAACTTGAGCAAATATTGAGATATCTTCACCAAATTCTGTATGCGTTCTTGTTTATACTCAGAATAGATTGGTTTTTAAAATTGACCGAAATCGGACGACCGTCCGTCCGTCTGTCCGTTAACACTATAACTTGAGCAAATATTGAGATATCTTCACCAAATTCGGTATGCGGGCTTATTTATACTCAGAATAGATTGGATAACCACGCTCCCTTTTCTTATATCGAAAAATTGAAAAAATTAGATAATTCGAAAACAAATACCACTAAATTAATGAAATTTGGTATGTGAATTGATCTTATAACGCCAAACACAAGTTCAGTGAAATTTTGGAATATGGGCTTGGCACCGCCCACATTTAGAAGAAGCAAATTCAGAAGTTTAACAAGCTGTAAATCAATAGCCGTTGGAGATATAACATTGAAATTTGGCATAAAAATTGGTTTCGTAGCGGCAACATTTTGCTGTGAAAATGAGCGAAATCGGCTGAAAGCCACGCTTTCTTTTTATACCCAGCTGTACCCTTACACAGGGTATTATTACTTTGTTTGGTTGGTTGTACAGGTATAAAGGAATCGAGATAGATATATACTTCCATATATCAAAATGACCAGGAGCGAAAAAAAATTTGATTGAGCCATGTCCGTCCGTCTGCCCGTTAACACGATAACTTGCGCAAATATTGAGATATCTTCACCAAATTCGGTATGCGGGCTTATTTATACTCAGAATAGATTAGATAACCACGCTCCCTTTGCCTTTATCGAAAAATGGAAAAAATTAGATAATTCGAAAACGAATACCACTAAATTAATGAAATTTGGTAGGTGAATTGATTTTATAACGCCAAACACAGGTTCAGTAAAATTTTGGAATATGGGCTTGGCAACGCCCACATTTAGAAGAAGCAATTTCAGAAATTTAACAAGCTGTAAATCAATAACCGTTGGAGATATAACATTGAAATTTGGCATAAAAATTGTTTTCGTAGCGACAACTGTTTGCTGTGAAAATGAGCGAAATCGGCTGAAAGTCACGCTTTTATTTTATACCAAGCTGTACTTGTACGCAGGGTATTATAACTTTGTTTGGATAAAGGTTGGTTGTACAGGTATAAAGAAATCGAGATAGATATAGACTTCCATATATCAAAATGACCAGGATCGAAAAGCCATGTCCGTCCGTCCGTCCGTCTGTCCGTCTGCCCGTTAACACGATAACTTGAGCAAATATTGAGATATCTTCACCAAATTCGGCATGCGGGCTTATTTATACTCATAATAGATTATTATTGAAAATGAGCGAAATCTGACGATAACCATGCCCCCGTTTCCTATATCGAAAATATCGACAAATTGAAAAAATTAAATAATACGAAAACAAATAACACTAAATTAATGAAATTTGGTAGGTGAATTGATTTTATAACGCCAAACACAGGTTCAGTAAAATTTTGAAATATGGGCTTGGCAACGCCCACCTTTAGAAGAGGAAATTTCAGAAGTTTAACAAGCTGTAAATCAATATCCGTTGGAGATATAACATTGAAATTTGGCATAGACATTTTTTTCGTAGCGGCAACTGCTTGCTGTGAAAATGAGCGAAATCGGCTGAAAGTCACGCTTTTATTTTATACCCAGCTGTACTTGTAAGCAGGGTATTATAACTTGGTTTGGATAAAGGTTGGATGTACAGTTATAAAGAAATCGAGATAGATATAGACTTCCACATATCAAAATGACCAGGATCGAAAAGCCATGTCCGTCCGTCCGTCCGTCTGCCCGTTAACACGATAACTTGAGCAAATATTGAGATATCTTCACCAAATTCGGCATGCGGGCTTATTTATACTCATAATAGAGTGGTATTGAAAATGAGCGAAATCTGACGATAACCACGCCCCCGTTTCCTATATCGAAAATATCGAAAAATTGAAAAAATTAAATAATACGAAAACAAATAACACTAAATTAATGAAATTTGGTAGGTGAATTGATTTTATAACGTCAAAAACACAGGTTCAGTAAAATTTTGAAATATGGGCTTGGCAACGCCCACCTTTAGAAGAGGAAATTTCAGAAGTTTAACAAGCTGTAAATCAATAGCCGTTGGAGATATAACATTGAAATTTGGCATAGACATTTTTTTCGTATAACCACGCCCCCGTTTCCTATATCGAAAATATCGAAAAATTGAAAAAATTAAATAATACGAAAACAAATAACACTAAGTTAATGAAATTTGGTAGGTGAATTGATTTTATAACGTCAAAAACACAGGTTCAGTAAAATTTTTTAATATGGGCTTGGCAACGCCCACCTTTAGAAGAGGAAATTTCCGAAGTTTAACAAGCTGTAAATCAATAGCCGTTGGAGATATAACATTGAAATTTGGCAGACATTTAGACATTTTTTTCGTAGCGGCAACTGCTTGCTGTGAAAATGAGCGAAATCGGCTGAAAGTCACGCTTTTATTTTATACCCAGCTGTACTTGTAAGCAGGGTATTATAATTTTGTTTGGATAAAGGTTGGTTGTACAGGTATAAAGGAATCGAGATAGATATAGACTTCCATATATGAAAAAGACCAGAATCGAAAAAAATTTGATTGAGCCGTGTCCGTCCGTCCGTCTGTCCGCTAAACCGATAACTTGAGCAAATATTGAGATATCTTCACCAAATTCTGTATGCGTTCTTGTTTATACTCAGAATAGATTGGTATTGAAAAGGAACGAAATCGGACGATAGCCACGCCCCTTTTCCTATATCGAAAATAGCGAAAAATTGAAAAAAATAGATAATTCGAAAACAAATACCACTAAATTAATGAACTGTTTGCTGTGAAAATGAGCGAAATCGGCTGAAAGCCACGCTTTTTTTTATACCCAGCTGTACTTGTACACGGGGTATTGTTACTTTGTTTGGATAAAGGTTGGTTGTACAGGCATAAAGAAATCGAGATAGATATAGACTTCCATATATCAAAATGACCAGGATCGAAAAATAATTTGATTGAGCCATGTCCGTCCGTCTGCCCGTTAACACGATAACTTGAGCTAATATTGAGATATCTTCACCAAATTCGGTATGCGGGCTTATTTATACTCAGAATAGATTGGATAACCACGCTCCCTTTTCTTATATCAAAAATATCGAAAAATTGAACAAATTAGATAATTCGAAAACAAATACCACTAAATTAATGAAATGTGGTAGGTGACTTGATTTTATAGCGCCAAACACAAGCTCAATAAAATTTTGGAATATGGGCTTGGCAACGCCCACATTTAGAACAAGCAAATTCAGATGTTTAACAAGCTGTAAATCAATCGCCGTTGGAGATATAACATTGAAATTTGGCATAAAAATTGTTTTCGTAGCGGCAACTGTTTGCTGTGGGTATTATAACTTTGTT